>OY796674.1:43290993-43609794 GCA_963680715.1 Tetragnatha montana
ATTTCCTATGTAATGGTGTTGGAGTTAGCTTCTTGTTGCTGTAAGCGCATGAATTGCTAAAGAATACGGAGAAAACACTAAATTGACGCATTAAAAACACATCTAGTTTCATAACATAAGTTAATACGAAGAAGTATAACACAATGAATGCACCCCAATGGAAACAGCACACATCCTTATAAATAAAATCCCCAAATTACCTCAAATTCTGCATCATACACAAAGCCAATTCCACTTACAACGCCTAACTGTAGAGCAATTTCAACCATCATTAGATAATCACAGATCATCGAACTCTATTAAAGGTGATTTCTGTAGCACATTTTACAGTATATAAATGGAAAAAGGTGCTAAACGGTTTGATGACAGACAGCCTTAAACTAACCCCTTTTCTTCCACAATTGAATAGAAAATTTTCATAATAGGCTAATACGCCTGCCCAGGAGAATCTTTTGAACTGTCGGAAAGAGACAGAACCGCCAAAAGCCACCAAACATTCCACAAGCGATAAATAGCAGCATTTCATAGGGTATTTTTACGATATACAGTCAGTTCATTAAGGCTCACTTATCTTACAGAGAACGATTGAAAGAGAATAAGAAAGAGGAAAAAGAGAAGATAGATTGAATAAAGAGAAAAAAAGTTAGAAAGATAGGAAAGTTTATATGGAAAGTTAAAGAAAAGGGCGAGAGAAAGCTAGATCATGAAATAGAGATTGAATAAAAGTATTAAATAATAGAAAGGGAATTAACAATTGTGAGTGAAAGAAAATGAAAGAGAGAAACTCAACTGGTGAAAGAAACATTCGTTTTCCGCCCCACAACCAAGAAGAGAAGCAGGTAATGAAAGAAAACAGAAAATCCTTTTGTGTGGACTGATTTTTGTGTGTGGTTTTTTTGGGGCTTTACTGCTGAGTGTGAAGCGCATTAAGATGAAAATTTCTTCTTAACCTCTCTTTTAAATCATAATTATATTCATTGAGAAAACTGATACTGATGTAACCACTATGGTTGCCCTAACCCACATATACTATGTATAAATACACATTACACACACAAAAAGGCTTCTATTAGCATTTTAAGTAATTTATAAACTAACTAGTTTAATAGGCATGGATAATTCAATTTATGTATCATCTAATAGAATTTGTTAAAAAAAAAAAAATTGAATTTTTGTGAGGCAGCTAAGGTTGGAAGTCAGTTATTATTGACTTAGGCTTTTTCAATAGTTTTTATAGGCTAAAATCATTAAGAAAAAGTGATTCATTGTAAAAACTAATTTAGTGGTAATTTAAAAAAATTTAATTAAAATTAATTACTAATTAATTAGAAAAAAATTAAATTATTGCCACTAAACTATCTAAATCTTTTTTAATATACTTATCTTGCTGTGAGATTTCTTTTAGAACTTTCTACAAATACAAAAACGTTTCAGTTATTCTAAAAGAAAGTATGAAATTCAACGAAAATTAGACGACTTCTTGGTAATCGTATTTTATGTAAGAGGACAACTGAAATAATAATATCTGACAAGAAAATAGTTTTAGGCAGCGTGGAAATTGTGTTATAAGAAACCAGAAGCTTTCAATTTAGAATAATATTTCACACTGCAACAGAATTTAGTAAAATCTGCAAAAATTTTTGTAATTGGGCCGCAATTTATTTACATTAACCCTTTTAGTTCCGACCACCCCAAATTTTTAAGATGATTTAATGGAAATCTCTGGTGGTCTAGGTATGAAGGGTTAAAGGATGCACTGCAGTAAATGATCAGGTATAAGAGATAGGATATAGGTTTGCAGGGGCATATATACCTTCTACGAGAGATGTGAGCAGAGTGACATTTGCTGCTTTCCGTCTCCCAGCAGGTAGGTTGAGGCCGATTTTGTCCAGCTTTTCTCGTAGAGAACGGCCTCCGTTTTTAGACTTCGCTCTATGGAGAGAAATATACATTAATTAGTCTTTCAATTCATTTTAGCATACTTTACCAATACTAACTTAACATAAGTATTGAATTTTGGAATCACATATGCAGTGGTAAATATTTCAGAGTCAAACCAGCTAGATTACATGTTGGAAGTGGTAGAAATGGTTGTATTACCATTTTAACAAGTTCAAGTTCGCAGATATAACATCAAAGTGATAATGGCAAAGAAAAGTTAAGAACTTGTTTGTCTGTTCTTAAATGATGTTATTCAAATAAAATTTATGTTGTTTTTATTTCTCCTGGGGAATTTAGAATTTATAATAGGAGTGAAAGCTAACGTTTTCTCAGATATTAAAGGCCTGCCACAATATGAAACTCCATATTTAACATTAAATGATGCATTACATATACTCTTGCAACTACTAATGGGATCGCTAAATTGATACTTTATGGTATTTAATAAATACACTGAAGTTATACTTCAGTGCCCAAACATTTGAAGACAAAATTTTCAGGTTTAAAGTATTTTCAAGTATAAAATACTGTAGATATTACACTTGCACATATTTAAACATCGACTTTTCAAGTTTCTTTACATTCTCATTTGAATCTTTTAAAACCATTCAAATGTCCAAGGATATGTACTATGTTTGAATGGAGTAAATGAAATGTTTAACAATTGTATGATAAGCTTTCATGAGTTGGGTATTACACACTGCCAGTCAGTGTGTTTTAAAAGAAGAAATTGAGAGTAAACCTGAGAATTATCTCACATAAAAAATGTCAATAAAAAGGGTTTTGAGTGCACTGACACATCAACAGGCAAAACAGCATATTAGAGTCCAGTCAACGCAGTTTATTCCACAGATAAAAACCCAACTGTCCATCAGTCTTATATCCAAAGACCTCCACTGCAAACTACACAAATAAATCCCCAGCATCGCACGCTAATGAAAAAAGACATCTGCCTCCGAAGCTCGACCCTCAGTGACAATGGTCCAATTTTCCGGTCCAAAAAATCCCGGCGAGAAAAACGCTCTAAATACTGGCGGAAATGACACGGGACCGTGCGGGCCCCTCCCACCTAATACAGGTGTTGAGGAGCAGCGACGACTTTATAAATGAGTGGATTCTCTCACACCCCCGCTTCTTGAACTTGTCTCTACTTTCCCGCTTCGGACCGTTCCTCTTCCGAGAGGAGGCAGTTGTAACGAGCCATTTCGAAATCCTTGAACCGTGCTGTAGGTAGTTAGGAGCGTGAAATGTTGTCAAGAGCGCTTTCGGAAGGTTAAGGTTGAGGGAGGTTTTGGGTTCTGACAATGGAGCATGGCTAGCCTTGACTTGGTTCCCGCGCTTTTTTTTCGCTGTTGATTTACCTGGCATTGCTTAGGATATTTGAACTGTTTTGATGAGTAGCAAGGTTATTTTAGAGTTAAATGGGCATTCTTGTAATGTGTAGAAAATAGTTATGGCCAAAACATGTTTCCGAAAGTGTTTAGGGTAGGGATTATACGTTCACGATTATATACATAGGGGTAGGGATTATACTAATCACAAGATACATAGTTAGCAGCAAAATTTCATTTTATAAAATTTATATTACGTTCAGTGACCCATTCAAGGGCGAAGCAAAGGGGATGTGGGGATATATCCTTCGAAAAGCAGAAAAATTTCTTTACTGACTATAGGAACGAAAAAAATACCCCATATCCCTTTTCCAAAATTCTAATACCTGGCCTCCCCTCTAATAATTTTTTTCTGCCTACGCCTCTGGACCCATTACACACAAAACAGTATAAGCTCATAATTCCCATTGAACTTGTAAAATGAATGCAAGACCAGTTTAATTATCCAGTTGAAAATAAATATGACGCTCGACATCTAACATCCTCAGAGCATTGGAGATTCTTTTCACTGAAACCTTTAAAAACGTCTTGCGCCTTCCTTTGACAAATGGTGAGGTGCGTTCCAACGAAACAATTTTATTTCCACAATAAGATTAAGTTAAATTACAATGCTTTATCTGTTTATGGCCCTTTTTATGATAGAGGTATAAATGTAATGTAAAGCATCCACACGTTTTTGTGAAGGATATATATAACTACACAGTTTTTTCCTTTTTGCAGAGCTTCAATTTAAGCATGTTTCCACTGAATGAATAACTGAGGAAAACAATTTTTAAAAGTGCGTTTTAGCAAGATATTTTTTGGAACAAAAAGAATCCAAAGTTTGAAAAGTTGAACGCATTTTGGATATTTCGTTATGTACTTTAAGCATATAAATTCACAAGCATTATTGACATTCTTATTTTTATAAAACCAGACGAAAACTACTTTTAAATTCATGAGCTATAGCAAACAAACATGATTTTTTTTTCACCATCAATTCACCATAAAGTAAATCTCATTAGAATTATTTACTTTCTCACATAAAATTCACCTCATTGATATTGCTCAAGTTAAGATCGCAAAACTCCCCGAAAACGGTCAGGGAGTGTTTTTGAAGGTTCGCAGAAGATCCTTTGTACCTTGCAATTACGTCAGATCAATCACGACTTATGACATAGGGGGAGATATAGGTCACTGAAAATTACATCGGCCTTGTCTATAAGCCATAAATATATTTATAAGGTACTGGCATGGCAGCAGTGGTTTCTAGCATGACCTTGAAACCTCGAAGGTCACCCGAGAAACCACACCAGGTCTGTGAAGATGGTAAAGTAATTTCCTTTGTTGGTCGTGCATTTGAATCTCAGATTCTCTTGATGATGGAGGAAACCACTAAGAGGTTTTGTATTCGAAAACCCCAAGTTCTTCGCACGGGTTTTCTCACGGTCGCTGGCTATTAGTCATGCTTATATAGTGGAAGTGAATTAACTATTCATTTCTCTAGAGTTCACTTTGGAGTATGCGCAGCTCATTCAAATGGGCTTGTGGGTGTTGTGAACCCGAATAGCGAGGTTTTTGTGTTTGTGAGACTCAGTTCAAAGCATCTCGGTTCACTTTGGGAAAAAAAAGGCTATATGCGCTTTTACTTAATTGTTCTTGGATATCAAGTGAAAGCATAATTATTTAATGAGAAACTTGCATAATTGTGAAGAATGAGCTTTGCGATTGTTGTCCAATTGGGTGCTTACAGTCCTTTTCAGACGTCTTTCTAGATTGCTGCTTTTATTTAAAAAAAAGAAAGAAAAAGAAATTAGAGAGTGATATTATGATTTAAGAGGTTACACGAGGTCATTTTGACTGTTTTCTATGACTACAAGGGTTCAGAAATTATCAAACAACATATTTATATCTCTACACGTAGCTACCCCCCTGTACACTCCTGTCCCCCCCAACCATGATAACAAATTCTCAATTTTAGTGTTGATGTTCTTTTTTTTTCTCGATTTTCATATTTTTTACGCTAAACTATTTCTGGACAAAAGAGTGTCGGAGTTCACATTAGGGCAGGATAGAATCTAACAGAAAAAATACAAGACCGTTTTGTGACTAGAAAAATTATAAAACGGTATTCCCTAGAAGTAATTAAGGTAATAGAGCAGCTAATGTTTCAGTGTATTTCCCCTGGTGACAGCACCACGCTCATCTAAATATGATACCAAACTAACTTCACATTAAGAACAACTTGGTTGTTTCTTTTTCTTCCTCGCATCTTACTCTGTAGTAAGACAGAGAGAGTGGAAACAAGAAGAGGGGAAAAGGAGGAGAGAATGAGGGAGAATTTTACGGAGAAAGTGAAAAAGAGAGGAAAATCACCTATTTCCCATCAGAACTGCTTGCTTTTCGGTCACACTAAACTAAAGCATAGTTTTTAAGTTGAATACGGGGACTCAAGGCGGATGCTCGAGGCTCCTCAGAAGAAAGTAGTCCGCATCGTCCACCCCGATTACCACAGTGACCGGACAGGGGAGTGCCCCCTAATCGAAGCGGACAACCTGTTCGATCAAGGCCGAATTATTCCGCATTAATGTGTGTCAAGAGCGGCAAAACAAAGCCTCATCAGGAGGGCTGCCGGCGCGAGCGAGCCACTCATTAGCTGCGATTGTTCGCGGCCGACTGCGCTCGCCAAACAATTGGGTTTGTTTCGGGGATTGGAGATGAGCTTTGAATTAAGGGAGAGGTCTCTTTATACGGCATAAATTTTTTTTCCTACTGGGAGTATGCGTATTATTATAAATTATTCTTTATTAGTCTTAAAGCACTTTATTGTTATTATGGTATTTGTAACCGAAAATTGTGAAGAACCATGTGAATATGAATGATAAGATGATTTTTTAAAAAATAATTTGGGAGTTTCTATTCTTAAAAGTTTTTTAAATTTAAAGTTTTAAAAGTTAATTTAAAAGAGCCTATTTAATAATAGATTGTGCTAGTTTCAGTCATCATAAATTATCTTTTTTAGTATCTTTGAAATTAGGCCCATAAAAAGTTATATGAGAGTAAATTTAGAATATTAAAATACTGAGAAATCTTTTTGTGTTGAACATAACATGATCTATATTTGAACTAACATATTTTCTTTAAAAACCGAAGTAATTAAATTGCATTTATATAACACATTTCACATTTATAGTATTTCAAACATTAAATTTTACCGTATTAAAACCTTATTAATATTTAACATTAAATAGGCAGCTCTGCAGTATACTAGAATAATAAATAGTTATAAAAATGTTGAAAGTATTTAAGTAATAGATGTAACTATAAGTAGTAATTGTAATTTAATGATGGCATTCTCCAAAATTATATCGCCAAATTTCTTTAAATTGCTTTCTCTAGATTCTTACGATATCGTCTAACCTTTAAAGAAACAATCCACTTATGTGTAACCACGGCTTACTAAATACTATACAGTGCTAGCCGAGTTTTAAATAATGAAAACCATTTAACAACTTTTCCCGCTTGGATCGCCACAAGTCCTACCTATACCGACCAACCAATATGATAACATACTGACAAATAAGGAAAAATAAAGGCGTGTTTTCATGACGTAAACTTCTGATTGTTTGTCATTAGTGGCTGAGTTGAATTTTTGAGCCATTGAGCCCCGTCTTCAACTCTGTGGATTTGTTTCGCCAGATTGTCAAGTATTGCCATCTGGATTTTTAATGATTTCCGTATCTCGGCTAGCCTATATAGTATCTAGTAAGCCGTGGTTTAAATTTTAAAAAAAGCCTTGTTTTTTGGAAAATTCCTCTAAATTGAATATTAAAAAGCTCTGAAATAACACAATTTTACTTTATCTTGATAAAAAGGACATTATTATCCACCCTTGATTAAAAACCAATTCGCAGAAGTCTTCAGAGAAAAATTTTCAGAAAGACTTCTTAATCAGAATTAAATATATGCCAATCTAGGCGATAAATCGCCAACACGAAACATCCCTGGCCTTTGTCGGTTTACGGATCTAAAGACGTAATTTCTCTTTTTTTTCTGTCCGTAGAAAAAGTGGAAAGAAGAGAGAATAGTGGAGTCTCTCGTGTCGAAAAAAAGGCTTTTGTAAAAATTTTTTGTAAATTGTGTACACTAATGTTTTTCTGTTAGCTTAGGGTACAAGGAGCATAAAAAAGTTTGGTGCCAATTTTTTATTTCACTTTTATGACTAAATATGCAGGTTTAAAGGTAAAATTTTAACTTTTAAGGATAATTGATTTTTTAACGTTACACACTTATTTATAATCATATAATGATAAAATTTGGCACATATAAGTAAAAATGTATAGGTATTTGAAAAATATTAATTTTTTTTTATAAAAAACTTTAAAAAAAAATTTAATTTAAAAAATTTAATTTTTTAAAAAGCATATTTTTTTGAAATATATATTCTTATTTTTTACTATGCCTTATTAATATATGTTCAAAAGCACTGTTTTAACAAAATTAAAACATATTATGCCTATAAACTAAAATAGTTGTTTTTATATGATTTTTCAAAATCTCTGTGCACTGAAAATATTAGGTAATGAACAGTTTTCTACATTAAATGGGAGAAAGGAAACAAGGATATTTAAGTATGTTTAAGTAAAATATTTTTCATGTGTTTATGATATAATTAAAAGTTTAAATTGAATTGTTTTAAGTTTAAATTGAATTTTTTTTTAATTTAAAATTTTAAAAGATATATACTTATATCTAAAATATAGTATTAATACTCTTTAGAATACCTTATAGTTAGTTCTATTATGCTTAGGTAGGAACAATTATCTAATCAGTTTGTAACACATATGAAATCTATAAATTCAATTAATGAGTTTTAAATAATTTCTCATAAACTTCAGTGCTTGGATAATTTCATACATTAACAGTTTTACATATTCAATGGGAGAAAAGAAACATAAGAATATATTTTATAAGTAAAAGTGTATAGATATTTAAAAAAGGATCAAGTTTTTTTAAGTTTAAAATTTTTTATTTAAAAAATTAAATTTTTAAAAATATTACGTTTTACAGTATATTTGTTAAGGGCAGTAACTATTTGAAGATATTACTATAACTAAATTTGAACGTTACTCTTCATCACAATGAGGAATCACTATCGGATAAATCCACTGAGATTCAATGGAATTCATGCATTTCTCTTCATCCCCTTCACACCTACACATTTCAGTACATGGTAGCTGTGCAATAACACAGAGGATCCTTTTCCATTCTTGCATTTACTTGTACCACATCCACAGGCTGTTAGTTCTGTTATAGCTAGTGCAGGGGGCAAATCAGTTACCTCTTTAGAGAGTATATATGAATTGTTTTCTTTTATCCAAAACCATACATTTCTGGTGAGGGGTGAGCTGGCATTGGATAAATATCTGTGTTCCATACTAACGCTTAATAATGAGCTCTTAAAATATGGTACTTAAGAGCGGCCTGGTTTGGAGGTAGGCTCTCAGATTCATCTTGCCATTTCTTAAAAAGGTACCAACTCAAATCTTTAGTATTTGTTATTTCTATGGGTGATCTGTAAAACTTACAAACGAATTCCTCTAGGAGGGAACTCATGTGCTTGTGCATATCCGATTCTTTCTCTAGGGAGGCAAATGCTTGAATATTATGTGTTTCAACTTTCTGGAAAACTTTCCAACAAGTTAGCTTTCCTTTGCCATTAGAGTAGTAACACAGCCAGTAAAACTATGAAAGCCAGGAAGTGCCTCAACTACTGTTGTGCTTCAAGATTGTCATAAATAGGTTTAACAGCAAAAATGAGCTTATTTGCACCTATCCCAGTAATGACGCATGATTTCACCCAAAAGCGGATACCGTCTTAAAGCTAGTGTAAATACATCAGTGTCTGGAGACAAAATATGGACCTGATATCCCAATTGTGAAGCATACATTTCATGGTAAATGATTATTGTGTCTGCTTCTTTATGATTGGTTTTTAAGTTATTGAGATTTGTGATATTAGACCTAACTGCTGTTTCTGTTGATACGATTATTTATTTTTTAAAGCTTTATAAAAATCAATTACCTTCATTGAAAGGAGTATTCAGTTAAACATGCTTCAACCTGTACGAGGACAATATAGTAGAAATTACTAGGGCTGGGGTTTCTGCCCATGGAACTATTTAGTTACAGACAAGACTCGTCTTGAACACGACATCATCATCATGCTTTGGTTTTAGTATTACCCAAAAAATTCCTGTTTTCAAAAAAGGTTCAGTCAATTTCAATAAAGTCCTGTTTTAATAGGAGTTGTAGCAGTGCAAATAAATGCTCTACTGTCATATTGTTTTCCCATGCGTCCCCTACAGTTGCTGCCTTCAATGACATTTCCACTGAATAGTGGTCAAAATCTAAGTGAATGGTATTATAATTCTTTGTTACATTATTTAAAATCTGCAAGTTTAAAAGTTGCAAGTCATTGCGTGTATAAATATTTCCACTCATTTGTTGGACTAACACTATTCCATCTATAATAAGTGCAGTTTGGCCAGATATTTCAGAATGTTCATTCTTACTTAAAAAAGGATTTACTTCTTCCAGGAGGGGCAGAAGTTTACTCTTATCATTACAAGGTAATAATGATCAGTCAGTTGCAAAAAATGCTCAACTTACTGTAGAGAATTCATATATTCCAATAGCAGCTCTTATTGATGTCTGGTCTGGTCTGTATTTAGCAGCAAGAGCCATTCTAGCGAATAACGACCTGTTCTCCTTTAACTCCAAAACTTTTTTGTTGATTTCCGTAACAGATACTTTTCCAGCTGATTTCCAATTTAATCTTCATCATTTTAGCCCACACGTTTGTACTACAAGTTGGTCCATATCAATCAACTTAGTATCATAAAAGTGTATACCTATGTTTACAAAATAAACTCTTGGTTTGCAAAGGCCCTGTCCGGTATGTATTATGGGCATTGGAACGGATAGTGGCAGTTCGCTGGTTTCGCGTTTTCTGCGTTTTAATTTTCGCCGTTCTAAGGAAGACAAGACTGCAAAATTAACTCCAAGACTTTTTATATCATTACTCAATATATCAATAGAATTTACTATGCAAAAAAAAAAAGATTATTTTAAAAAAATTATGAAAAATGCAAAAAATTTCTAAATTTTAAGTTTTTTAATTTTTTTTTAAATTTGGTTTTATAAAATGAAAATCAAAATTGCTTACAAACATATATACACATTTCTTCACTTTTTCTGACTATTTACTTTGATTATTTTTTTTATTAACATGCCCAAAATTCAAATAATTGAAATACGAAATTTGACCTTTGATTTGACCCCTAGACCACAAAAGTGAAAAGAAAAATTGGCACCAAACTTTTTCTTATTCTCCTTAACCTATAGAACCAAAATAACCTTGGTGCCAAAAATTTACACGAACTTTTTAGTGATTTACACGAGAGACCCCACTAGAACAGGTGAAGGAAAGAAACATCCCTCTTTCTGGTATCACAAGATAAACAGGTGGCTGATTCCCTCCGCTGGCTGTTTGTTATTGGGATTAATGTCAGGGGCTGTAACCACATTTTGCAACAGATTAAGATGTTTATTT
The DNA here is from genome assembly GCA_963680715.1 of Tetragnatha montana. Taxonomy (NCBI): domain Eukaryota; kingdom Metazoa; phylum Arthropoda; class Arachnida; order Araneae; family Tetragnathidae; genus Tetragnatha; species Tetragnatha montana. Next base: position 43,301,920 of record OY796674.1, read on the forward strand.
TGCTCGCCTTCTCATTTCTTGCTTACCAGACAATTTGAGGATTAGAGCTAAGCACCTTGAGGTTACCGAAGCATTCAAGCCGGGGAGTTCATTTAAAAAGGTTTAACGAATGGCGACACCTGATTTTTTGAATCTTGGGACAGAAATGAATAAAGAGAAGCTTCTTTTTAATTTTTGTCAAATTTGTTTGTTTTTTCATAATTATCATAGAAGGTAGACTGGCCAAAGTGCAATATTAATTACACATATCACATGGCTAAGGGGCCTTTCAAATATTACGTAAACATGGTTTTGGTCATTTTTGACCCCCTTCCCCCTTGTTAGCAAAGATAAGCAAACCGTAAACCCCCCTCATAATTACGTAAGAAAACTGCCCAGCTCCCTTTTTGTTCTTTTTTTACAAAATCTTTAGCAAAGCTTAGATTTCTGAAATTCATTGTTCTCCATGAACACTTAACTTATCAATAAAAAATTCGTTGCGAAAAATGCTTAAATTTTTTTCCTAGTTCATTTTTTTGTAAAATTTATTTTTGGTTGAATTTTGAGATTATTTATGCAAGAAACAAGAGGTTTTCGAAAATGCATTGTTTATTATATCTTACGTAAATATCACTCAAACTCCCCTTCCCATCTTGCCAGGAAAAATAAGCAAACCCCCTCCCGCCTTAGGTGCTTACATAATATTTGAACGGCCCCTAAGTGACATCGACAATTATTATAAATTAAATGTCATTAAAATTTAAACTAAAAAGAAAACTATTAAAGAAAAAACTCTTTGTAAAGTGATTAGTATTCAGAGTAGTGTAAAATACTATTAAAGTGTAAAATATTATTCATAATTAAAGTCTTCATATTATTTTTACTCTAAATTTTTAACAACAGTCCCAGGTATTTTAGAATTTAGCCTACTAGCCTGTTTAGAGCGATATAAACATTTATCGAATTGAATCATCGTTGTAGGACTCATAAGATTAAACGCGATTTCAAAAAGTATAGGTTGTGTTTCTCCGAGAGGCGGCTGTTGATCTGCCGGAATCTCGCCTTCCCCAAAACATCCGTCACCTACATGCATACTTCACTGCCACCCCTTTAGCTCGAACTTGACATGTAAATCCCATTTCCCAGCGACAGGACATTAGAGGCAGGAAAAAAAATTCGCTACTCCCGAATTGGGGGTGTTGGTTTAGGGGTTAAGAGAACGGCGGGTGTTTCTTAAAGTCACTATTTACGACTTTTGATGTGAAATTAATGTCAGACACAGCAAATTAAATTTAAAATTGGTACACATTGCTTCCTTCACAAATTAAAAGGAAGTCTCATAAAGATTAAAAGTGACAACTTGAATTCAAACATTTAACATTGAAAGTGAAAAAAAAATGCTTATTTTGGACACAAACAACATTTTTACTCTTGTTTTTGAATTTCTGTAACTGAAAACTTTCCTGTATGATGTCTTATGAAAATAAAATTTGGTTGCTAAGGATTTTTATGGCCCAAGTGCCTTTGGATACGTATATAGATAGTCTCTTAAAAGAAGTTGGGTTTATTAAAGATTTTGAGAGGGTTCTATCCAAACTACGAAAAAATACTTAAATCATCTTTCTAATCCCAACTGTTCTCCATGATGTGATGCATTTATCTTCGTTTCGAGTGAATATTATTTGTGGACAGCTTTTCACAAAAGAAGTGGAGGTTCAAAATAAAAAGAGAAAAGAAATTGGACCGTAAGTTGAAAATTCATTCATAACCTTTTTTATCACATCGCTCAACAATTCCACTTGAACAAATAGCAACTCACCGATGACCTAAGTACCTCTCAACCGACAACCATTCCGAATCGCCATTTCCACTGAACCTTGAACTCGGCAAAAAGGGGTTTTCCTAGATTGCCCCGAAACACGCTCGAATGTTTACGGTTGTGCTACAATGGGATGGCAACACCTGCGAGGGGCTTCTAATTACGCGGCAGGCGCAGACAAAGGCCCGGAGCGGCGGCCTTGCCGGGGGGGTGGAGAGCCCCGAGGCCAGAACAAAGAAGAAGATAGTCGTTCGCCCCCGGGGGGAAGAAGAGAAACCGGATGTAGGGATTGCGGCGGAGGTGTGGTGTGGAGAGAAGGGGTTGAGTTGAGGTGTTGGGTATCGAGTGTTGGGATGAGGAGGAGGGATGTTGTGGATGAATTTGACTGTTTGTGTGGGGAAATCGAAGAGGGCGGTCGTTTGATGTAGTATTTAATGATATTTTTTTCTAAGTTTTGAAAAAGAATCAAGTTTCAGATTACAGTTCAATTACTTCAGATTAATATGCTATGAAGCACAAAAAATATAAATTTTAATGTATTTGGTTCTTTTGGTCGTTTTGAAGAGCAATCTCAAAAACATAGAGAGAAAGAAACTCCGCTGATTTTCTAATTTTCATGAGGAAAGTTTTTGCTATTAACAATAGTTTTTGGAGTTTAAAAATTTATTATGTTTCGATTCAGCGTTGCCTGAGAGTTGGAGATTTATACCGTTGTTGGAGATTTATATAACAACTTTCAAAGGAAGCATAGCTTTTGCTTCGTTATTCAATCTATCTTAGTTTGCTAGATTCTCTGACATAAGAATATTCTTCATTGGAGACCCTATAAGACTTTACCGGAGTATTTTTCCCTTTTTGCCGGAATAAAGTGAAATGTCTTGTCTTTGACCTCTTTTTTGAATTTCCTTACGATCTAATTTTTCCACCTTTTAATTTTTTAGGCTTGTAAATTGACTATCACATGATATTCAAAAACCCGCAATTTCCTCATGACCTGAAAATATTTTTAAGTGTGCTTTGGAAAATAAAATAGTGCTCATCCTAAACCAGCTAAAATAGTTCAACACCTTTCCCAACAACCAGCCTTATCTCGGAATAAGTACTTTCTCTTCAAACTTCAATCCAAAAAAGATTTCTCTTCACCTTCATCAATATAATCTCATATGCCACTAAAAATATACCCACTAAGACAATTTCCTCCGATTATATAACTGAACATGCTCAGTTTTTCAATATTTACTCCCACATAATTACCATCACGGAGAGGGGGAAAACTACCTACGTCATCACAAGCCTACCTATGACGTCACCAAACCTTCCAACATTTCAAGACGCGCCATCGACTAACAACTCCTCCACTGCAAAAAAAAATCTCTACAACAATAAATGTCTCTATATTTAAAGCGCAACGGCACACTAGCCGCATCCGAAACTAGGTCCATTACGTCATTACGTCTATGGCTCGAGTGCAATCACGACCTTCGAGTATGATGATAGTATTTCGCAATGCGCGAGGGACACACAGCCAACTAGCCAGCTGTCTTGGGAAGACAACGGCAGGTGTTTGGCTAGGTTTCCCTGTCTCTAAAAAAAGAGGTTTCCCAATTCTTTTTCTCTCTGCCCCAAAAAATAAATATTACGTTTGCTGCAGGAGAACCAGGAAGAGTCGTCCTGAAGAAAGAGCAAGAATCACGATGTACAGTTCGTTATTATTAAGTGGGAAAATTTTCTCTACCGTTTCTTTTCGGCGGCTCGGACCCTGCCAAGCATGGCTTTTGAAGTGATGGTCCGTTATAAGTGTAATTGCTCTACAAGAAAAAGAAGGACTAGCTTTTGATGGCGAAATTGCGTTTGTTGAGGAGTACAGAGAAGTTCCTTCTAATTCTGAATAAAAATGTCTGACTTTTCGAAAATGAGTTGGAAGTTCAGAAGAAAATGTTGTACTATTTAGTTTCGCTCTTTTTGAAAGGAATGAAGATGCGGATAGTTCGTTATTATTCTGTTCGAGGATTAAATGTGGCGAAAAATCTGTTTCTTTGTTGATTGAAGGAGAGTAAATCTTTTCAACTCTTTCCATGTTGGCCAATTTGAAAATAAAAAAATTAGTAGCATTCGACAAATATTAAATAACTCAAAAATTTTAGGTAAAAAGTTTTATCAATTCCTGGTACACTAATGGCCTCTTTTCCATCTCCAAATGTATAAAAAAATCTTACAAATCTATATTATTATTTATGTTAAGGAACACCTAAATACATCGCCAATATATCCTAATATCTCCTTTAGTTATTTAAGCAGCCCTTTTAATCGAAATTTAGTAGCTTCAAAAGCCTCTTTTAGTAGGATTACAACTATAATATCCTCAATAACTATATTTGGGTCTTCATTTTCCTATTTTATCAATGTGCTCTTTAACTGAAGATAAAAAAAAAAACAGTTAAAAGTTTTTCATTATTATTCGAAATGGGGAATAGGAAATTGTATGATGTCAGGATTGAGAGAAATACATTTAAATTCCGGTTACTTCTCTGTGTTTTTATTGGAAAGAGTAATAAAAACATCAAACTTCAAAAACATGTTATTACTTTTTTTTTAATGAAAATTCAAATTCGTTGCATATCTTCTCATTTAAAATAACTTATCAAATTTCAAGAAAAAAACCCTGATATTTACTCATTCTTCATCACAATAAAATGAATCTCATCAAGAGAAATTTATCGATGAACTACAGCCAACATATAATCACCTATCTCCAGACCTCTAATTAAATTGAAATAAAGTCGCTCACTTTATTTGGTAGCACAAACCATCCACCTCTTCATTACACGATAAAAATCGCACACATCAATAAACAAACACGACAACATTTCGCGCTCACTTAAAAGCGGAGATCAAACGATACGAGAAAACCCAACAACTCAACTCATACAGAACACCAGCCATGAGAAGTTCCCAACCTCTAATCCCACACATTACCGCGTGTGACTCAAAACCATTAATATTATCAACTGGACGCTTCATCTCACTTATAGAACCGCACCCGAAAATGAGTAATACGGTAATTCTTGAAAACTGGGGGTGTTCCATGCCCGCGGATCTTCTGTTCGAAGTCTTGTCAGGAATAATGGGACGGGTTAGGAAAGAAATCGGCTGCCATCTCCTGCCTCAGTTTCGTTTAATATGGAACGCGGTAATGGACTGTTTGTTTTGTGACTGCCGAATGCGAATTTTATTTACCGCACCTGTGTGGATAGTGTTTATTTACATGGGTCAATATTTTATGTGGGCTCGTAAATATTCTTGCCACTTGGAATGTTTCCTCAATGTTTACTTTGTTTGTGTAGTCATTAAAGAGGTTTATAGACTCATCAATTGTAGAGATCGGATGGAACTTTATTTGATTTTGGGATTAAAAATAGCCTTCCGTAGTTTGGGAGCAGAATTTATTGATCAAAATGTAGAGTCGTCGAAGCTTTATCGTTTTTCTAGACATCTGAATTCTAAAAATACCATCAGATAAAGTACTTTTTCAATGAAATTAAAGCAAATAACATTATTTATTCATGACAAAATTTAATAAGTAAGGTAATATAATTTGGTAAGGTATATTTATATTTTTCCTACCTATTTCTACCTTTCATATAGCTTAAAAATAAAAAATCATTATTTAATTGCATACTTCCACTCTTTTAATTTCTCTATGGAAAAGCTTTTCATTATGAAATTCAAGTTGGCAATTAAAGAATCCCGATTACCAATTCATTTTGGAATTAACATTTAAATATAAAATTGCAAGAAAAATAACTATGAATTTTAACCAAGCTTCATTTTGAAGTTATAATTTCATCTACATTCAAGAGTTCTTTTATGGCTTTATTCACTGCTACTTGACCAGTGGTTAACCATCAGTTAAAAAAGGATTCCGCCAATCAGGGTCAACGAAAAGCTCATTTATTTTCTTGACTTGTGGTAAGGTAACAGTTAATTAGGCTGTCAGTGACTAATCTAAGGAAGTAAACACTACATACATGTAATCTGCACAAGATAATAAAGAGAGGGCTTTTATTGTTATGCGCCAATTGAATTTGAATGCAATATAGTATTTAAATATTTTAGTACACCATTCTTTACAAGCTCAAAGCGAAACTAATCTATTTAAAGATCCATCAACGCCTCTAACCACTAAGCTCCAAAATAGAAAAGCCTTTTATCACTCCATCTACAACATTAGCATACTAGATTTCTTCTTTCTCCCCAACCATTTCTTCGAATTCCTTCCCAAATAAATCGGACAAGCCATCCCAGATCCTGCATTCTTTTCCAACACTCGTCCCAGAAAGCCAAACAACTCTGACAAGTGAGACAAGACGATCGTCAGCAGCAAGAAAAGCGAATCGTCCGAAAGCAGGATGTGCCACCGATACCCCCTTTCGCCCGCCATTAATGTGACCTAATAAGCACTTGGCCGGCGCAATTAACGTCAATCAAACGATAATGCGCCTGAAAAAATGCCGCCGACGAAGAAAATGCGATAATTATGGTATCGGCCATAAAGGTCCCCACCCTTTCTCCTCATTAGTGGGATGGCCGTGAATAGGTGAAGTGGGATCGGGACGATTGGAAGTGTATCGAAAAATAGATATTTTAAAGAAATACAGATGTTTCTATTTTATACTGTCGGGCATTATTTCAAAAGAAATAATAGACATAAAATGGTATAAAAAGGTGAGAAGCCAAGGCAAGGGGTACAAGTGATGATGTGTGATAAGTTGAATTAAATTCCTAAACATCTTATTATTTTGTTCTGTGTAAACAGATTAGCAGGTAGTTTCAAATAAAAATTACCTATTTACCTCTTGATGCTAGTGGTATAAAAAAGTGACAGCCTAACTGTTAAATTTCAAGGTTTGAAAAAAAAAATAAATTGGAATGTATCGTTTCAAGAACTTTTGACATCAACAAAAAAAACCTAACAACTACAATCCTAATGGGTTTTTTTGTAATGTTTTTTTTCCCAAAAATTTGGAGTCTAGATTTCCATCTGCAGAAAATACAGAATCAGAGCTATTTTATAGTATGGTACTTGCTTGGTTGAGTCTATACAACTTTGAATACCGACAATTTTTTTTAATTAGTACACTTGTTACAAAAGTGTTGCTTACCTCCTCAGTACTCCGCCCAAGAGAGAGGCATTTAGGCATTCTGGAGGGGAGAGCCTCCGTTGTACTTCGCCTACTGTCACCTTGTACTTGGAGGTGGAACTGAGCAATGACAGTCGGCCCGGGACAGAACAGAAAACTTCCTGCGTCGACGTTATCCCAGACAACATGATGTCTTTGTGGTTGTTTTCGTTGTTCGCCCGCTTGATACCTACAAAGACCAATCAGAAAACTTAAGAAAAATTCTGCATAAATATGACATTTGAATATTATTTATACGAATAAGTTCAAATTACTCCATTAAGGTACGCAGTTGTGGATGTAGCTGGACATTTCTCTTTAGTTAATTTAAAACTTTCAGATTTAATTTGGTATCTAAGGTTTTTAACACTAAGCTTAACAAGTTACGCAATAAAATATAAGTATAATTTGACGCTAAATTTCAATAAATGAAACTAAAATATGATAAAATCATATAAAAATTATAAATCATGGTTATAATTATAAACTTAAACATGTTTGTTTGAAACATTACCCCCATAAAACTAGGTTTTATTTACGAGAGATAACCGAAAATGAAATAAAGGAATATATAACTGTTAATGTTTTAATTCCCCTCAAAATTAAAGGTAATTACATACAGTTTTGTTAATGCTGCCTCAAGATGAAACATAAGGATTTAATTCATCCTACTAATAATAAATAGTATTTTTGATTAGTAATTCCTAAATCAATAGTAGTAGAAACAGTTTATGCATTCCAAATTTGAGGTAACAACATAAGATAATAATTTTAAAAAATACCTTTTCGAATGACGCTGTTGTGTTCAGACCCGAATATACCAGAATCATCAACCGTCGTTGTCTGAAAGAAAAGTGACAGTTACTAATTTGGAAAAGAAAATCCATTTCAAGTCCTATCAGTACAGAAGACATCAATTCTATGGCCAGCATTTTATTGATGGCCTGTTGTAAGATATACTGGGAAGAATAGAGAAGATTATAGAGCTGGAAAAGTCTGTATTAAAAGCCTATATATCCCTTTAACTTCGTCATAGGCACGACCCCAACCAACCAACAAGATTTAATTGAAACTCATTTATTGTTTCTGCTACTTGGTATCGGTTTTAACCTAGTTTATTGAACCCTTAAAAATAGCAGAAAAACTACTTAAAAACGAACTTAAGTCTACTTAAGTAAGAACTAAAAATAAATTTTCTATAGTCTTATTATAAGTATCAAGACACAAAGGTGTCAAATTCCTAGCTTTAGAAAATTTGAAAGCTAACAAAAGGAAAAGGAATAAAATGAAGTTTCTTGAACCTTCATAGAATGCGGATTGAAAGATAAGTATCCCGTGATACCGAACTCAAATTTCAATGCTCATAAAATGAGTTGATGGAACACCTTTTACATGTTCCATTACAGATAGATCATTAAAACGGAATCGTAAAAATATTTCTTAGCTGCGCTGCTTGTTTGTGTGGTGAAGCCAAAAAATTATGCCTATCGTTAAATTACAAGTTAGGCTGTATTCTCCAGTTCCCGTGCACGCTTCTATTGTTCTGAGGATGCTTTCAGAAGCAGTCACAGAAGTCGTTCCCGGATTTAACAACTCGCATGCTTACACTTTTCGAACGAATTTATTGGCAACGCTTTGTTGAACTTTATAAAATAAGAGCACGCGAATGGCCGAGCTTTCTAGAACGTTTATGGCGGTATCCAGAGCAGTTGATTCAAGTTGAAACATTGTTAAGATTTTTATCATCTTGGTATTGAAATCAAAGGACTTGAAAGAAAAGGGTTTGATTATCGCAGTAAATAAAAAAGGATGGAGTTATTCCTCGACCTTCTCGTATTTTTTCAAGTGTCACTAAAAAGATTCACGTATTTTTTACAATACAGTTTTATCCCCACTGCCGAAAAACTACAATTGATTGCCACAAATTAGAAATTACAGTGAATGAACTTGATCTGGTATATTCTATATTATTTTTAAAGAAATATAAAATCGTCAACAGATATCTTGAAAATTTTTCAAGTTGTTAAAACTTTTTCACTTAATGCGAATGATTGTATTGCAATACAAGAATTAAAACGCCTTTTTTACAATACAAAGTTTGAATTTTGAAAAATTAATTTATTCCTCCCACCAAGATTTTTCATCCCACGAATTCCGAATCCAGTAAAAAAATGTTGTTTACCCTTAAACTACAAATGCTTAATTTTAGAAAACAATTATCCAGTATCGAAGTACTACTCTTATTCAAGTAAAACAAACGGTGGGTAACAACTAGTCGCTTATGAAAGGACTCCTCCAAACATGAGGAAAAGTATTTGAGGCATAAGAAAACGAAGAATAATTAGTCTAAAATTAATTGGTTTTTAATACGAACACGCTTACACGGGACGGACGATATACTTTCGTCGTTATCTTTATTCGCCTTCTGTCTCTGTTTATGATTATTACTCTCTGTAGCTACAATTAAAGGGCATTCACTTGAATGGACGGTGAACAGGTTTTCGGGGAGCGCACTTTTTATGTTTCTTTCTCTGCTCTTTTGTCATCAATGAATGTACAAGAAACTCGATGATTATAAGAAAAACGCATCAAAGAAAAATGATAAAGCGGCCCAGTCTAGGAAGATTGGATTTGCAGCTCAAGCAATCTATCATGGTAGGCTTGAAGCTTCGGGAAAAGGGGAATTGAGGCAGATATAAGTCTACTTGAGAGGATGTAACGACTTGACTGCAGGATTTTCCCTTTGAGTCCAAGAGGTTTGGGGAAAAAAACTCTTCGTCAAAGTCCATGACATCGTTTACTTTCCTTTTCTTCGTTTTGTGTACGGTGAATATTTACGGTAGAAATGGGCTTAACCTTTTCGGATTGTGTGTTGAGGTAAATGGGATAATATTTCTTCACTTGTCAGGGTTTAAGCTGATGGATTGCTGTGAACAGAAAATAACTCGTCTTTATTTGGATTAGAGTGGTTTGAAGATGGCATCAAAGGTAGAAATTTGGCTTGAAAATCATTACTTGCTATGATTAAGTTATGTATTAAGTTTTGAATCTCAAACATTAGTAACTTTTGTTATTAAAAAAGTAAAGTTTTAAAAGGAAGAATAGAATTATGCAATTGGAGAGCAGAACCTGAGTTGCTAAATTTTTTGCCTTTTTCAGTGGAGGTGGAAAATAAAAAGAACACAGAAAGCGATGCCTTACAGATAAAAAGAGCAAATTAGGCATCGGATGAAAAAAAAAACACTTTTTTTCCACATTATTCAGATCCTTCTTTCACCTTATAAAGAAATCGCCGTAAAGAGTGTGTGAATGCAAATATCATAAACCTGCTGCTAATATATTTCACAAGGGCGTGAAAATTTGACATAATTTGTTCCTGAAACGTCTATCTACAAATATGAAAAATTTCACGATTTCCTTCAATAGCACTAGTCGACAATATTAAACTTTTTCCCTTAACAAAAGTAAGATTGGCTATTTTCAACTAATTTTAGGGCGTAGAATTCATCACTTTTTATTCTCTTAAGTGGCATCAAATCTTCTCTTTTAAGGAACCAAGAGTTGTTGCCCAAAGTTGTTATTTCTCCATGACCTATGAATCGAATTAATGTCCTAAGGGAATCTTTACCATTGTTTATGATTAACTACAGTGAGATTTTCCGGAAATTAATTCAAACGTGGATATAAAATATTAATTTGAGTGATGTTCAACATCCTATAGCTTGGAGAGACTAAAGGTAACCATGTCTATTAGGATTAAAACATTTTTATCGGCCCTATTTTCTAAAAATCCTCTTGCCACTCTAGAACAAACCCTTTCCAGCTAAAAATGTGTTTTAATTAAACTTTCCTTCAAAGGCAGGGGTCGTGAATCTTTTTTTAATCAGAGGTTCATACTAACTTTGAGTTTGCTTTCACTTAATGGCGAAAAAAGTCCTTTTAAATATTTTTTGAAGTATTTTTCTGTATTTGTCATTGATATAACAATAATCAAGATGATTTGAATGTCCTCCCCATACTAAAAGGATAGTAATTTGCATAGAACTTCTGTTGTCTCACATTCTAATTTATGTTATACACCACTACACAAGAATCCCACATCTTAATCACCTATTTGGACTTAAATCAGAGAAAATAAACGTTTTCCTACTTCTTCAGTTAAATTTTACCGTTGGATTAATTAAACCGTACCCAAATTTAGCAAAACGTATTTGGCATAAATGTGCAAAATCTACGCTGAAAACAAATCCTTTTCATAATTAACTGCAGTATAAAAACATAACCACACAGAATGTCCACATACTGGGATACTAGAAATAACTTAATTGGACGGGGTTGCTGGGTTTTCAATAGACAAAAACGACGCTTGAAACGCAAACATTAAGAAAAATTGCCGAAAATCCAATTTTTTTGTTACAGAAAATTTGGACGTGGTGGTTGCAGATATTTGAATAGTAACAAAGTTAGAAGTATCAAAGAAGTTAGTTAGAAGTAACAAAATAGTTGAAAGTAACAAAAATGGTATAAGTTGGTTGTGGTTAGGAAACCACTGTCGACTAGTGTAATTTTTGCGCTATGAGAGTTTAGAAGAGCGAAAGGTCAGTATTTTCCGAAACACCGACAGTTACTTTTTGCAATAGATGCATATTTAAATATTTTTTAATTAATTTACTATTTTTTTATTAAAAATTTATTTATTAAAAATTTATTTATTTCATTATAAAAATAACAGGGTATACGACATTCAATACATCAAACAATTATGATAATACATGTATCCATACTTTTCATATTTTTTGAGTGTCAATATTACTGTGAGAAGCAATGCATTCTTTACAAATGAAACATCTATTGTTAGAGTGTTTTAACTATATCACTATGCAGCATTCGCTACTACTGTATAACCTGTATAAATTTATTTAGTCTTTTAAGTAGTACTTTTAGATCGTATCAATTCTGGTCGATAAAATAAAACACGTATAAATTATAAATAACTGCCAGAACATATATTTACAGAAATCAATGTAGGATGTATTGAAAACAAAACCAAAAATCAACAAAAACCCTAACCTGTTAAAGGATCTTTAAAATAATCCACCGCAAAAAGAAAAGGGTATCATGCCTTTAACTTAAGACATGATGGACATTACAGTGGCATAAGAAAGCGGTCATTGGATCCTTATCTCGTCTGAGATCTAATTTGGAATGCATGGAGCAGTGCAACGACCCCTATATATAGACTTGATAAAACTTTTTTCCCTTATCCATCATCCCGCCTATCATCAAAAAGGATGCGACTCCAACCAAAAATATAATATGTGCAACATATTCGCTTCACACAATTGGTAGAAAAGTTATTAACCGGCTGTCAAATTAAGAAATTCTCCAGGGATGAAATCTAAGCTCAAAATTTGTTTATTTTGGTATTAGTGTCAGCGATGCTTTATTATTTGTTATTGGTCGCATACCACAACAAGCGAATTTTGTTTTATGCTGGGAGAGCTAGACGAGAAAATTGTGTGGTTGGGAAGAAAGGATGATTTTTAGTTCACAGAAAAGACGACTCAATTGTGCAGTGTCTGTTAAATTATGGTGTATTTTGTTCTCCTTGTTTGAAACAAAAGTTAATGGTTTTGCTTGTTCTTGAATCTCTTTTCAGTAAGCTGCACAATAAGTTTTCGTTAACTTTGTTATCAACTTATTTGATTCTATACTTGAGATAAAGTTACTAAAATAAATTTTGAATTTGTCTACTAAACTGTCCGGGCATTAATGTGTATTCAAGAAAACCCTCTGATGAAACGAGCGATTTATCTGATCTTTTGATTCCTGTTTTTTAAAAAAAAGTGTATCGATATTCTTTGTCGACTGCAAAAGAAACTTTATTGTGGTAAAACACAGATCCAATAATGATGAAGTTTTCCACCCCTTGGCCATAATCCACACTTATTCTCCGCTACCACGATATCATTTTAGTGAAAGGTTTAAAAGAAAATAAAATAATTACAACCAATGTGCATATTTTCATCAGAAATATTATAAAATATGCACTATAAATTCATTAATAAACATGCGAAATTCGGGGGGAAAAATTGTTTTTCTTTATGGTAAAAAATTCGCAGCAGTCTTAAAAACGGAAAAGTTTCCAATTTATAGGGAGAATAAACAGCAAGATACGCTTTAAAAAGTAGGAGTTGCTATTTTCACTGTGAGAATCCGAGAATTCACATCGAATAGGAAAGAAAAACGTGTGTCATTTAAGGAACACTTTTGAAATTGTAGGTATCTTCTGTAAATCGAAATGAAAAATGTATGTCCTTATATTTTTTCAGCGTTTTATGGGAAAATTTTCGTATTTTTATTAAGATCATTGATGAGATTGGTATAAAAAGAAAGTCTGCACGAATGATATTTGATCCTTATTTTACTATTTTAAGCTTAAAAAAAGTTTTTCAAACAAATTAGTAAAGTAGGTGTTATTAAATAATGAATGAAGGAAACTTAAAGGTCTGAAATTCCTCCAAAGGTTTGAAAAATATCATCCCCTGTAAAGGTACCGGTACAATTCCAATTCCACAAATAATGTTATTAATTAGCTTATTTCAAAATATTAGTAAAAGAAAACCTCCTTACAAAACGAGGGTGTTTTCTAAGAAAAGGTAAAGTAACAAGCATCGCAAAAATGAAAGATTTCTTCAATTCTCTATGATCTTCGAACATTTCTCCCTTTAAATTTACGGTCACTTGCCGTTGATGTTTCACACCGTGGATCACCCAAGATTACAGAAAATCTCGACAAGGAAATTAAAAAATACTTTTCATTTCCCAAAACATGAAAAGAAAGGGTTATCCCTAAATTGATGACATCTTTAACCACACAAACGGATCGGAGCCATTACCCCGTATATCCATCACCGACACCTGGTGGCTCGATGCTGTCTGGCCGACAGAACACAAGAAAAGCCTTCTCTATCTATTATTTTTACTTCGTTTACTTTTAGTTTCAGAGGGTCCGCCGCAAACCCGTTTGTGATTAGGAAGCACCTGGCCCATCGGTTAAGTGTTACCGTCACGATAGAAGGTCCTTCCCATGGAGTTAGTTATAAGGAATAGATTGCGTGTTGAACCTATTTTCTCGTTGAAGGAGTCGAACCAATATTACCAGCCACTCGAAACTCTGAATAGGGGACACTCTGCATTACTTCTTTGGTGATTATTACTGTTTGAATGCTAAAACGAATAGTTCTGCGCGACTCAAAAAGTTTGGAAAACAGCTTATCTCATTGAAAAAAAAAGAGTCCACATGAGACAAAAAATGATTACATTGAACTAATCTACTATATTCTGAGTGAAAAGGTTTCAAAGATGCGTGCCAAGCGCAGAACCCTTACTCGCCACCTTCGTTCCCTATACATAGTTAAAATACCAGAACAACCACTTTCTTGCATAAATACTCAAATAGGAATCTCTAACTAATTAACCTCGAATCAGAAATATTCATTTCAAAGCACTTTTACATTATGAAGAAAATTTGTACATATTGTAAAACAAACTGAGAAAACATTCTTAATTTATCCCTTGGGTTCTCAAACTTTTGAACATCGCGACCCACTTTTTATGAACAGAATCTAAAGCGACCCACCTCATCTTTAATTGAATCACTTATTTCAGAAACATGTCAAACGCCAATTTTTTCAAAAATGAGTTACTGGTGTCATATGATTCTGTAGGGGTAAACGCACATTCTAGTGTAAGAATAATAAAAATAACGGAATTTTAAAATAGTTTTCCAGCATGTTAAATTTCAGCTTTAGTGCAGAAACATGTCAAACGACGTCGCTTGACTGGTTTCTGCACTTAAATTGCGGGGAATTTCGTTCATGCCGTCTCATCTACCGCTTGTTTGGGGCTGCAGTTTGTTATTTAATCGCATACAAAAACTATATGCTATTGGAAAAGTCATTCTTTAGAGGTTAGGTCCATCAAGCCATAGTAAAACCCATATTTTTAAAGTTTTTGTACGAATCTCAAGACTAAGGACGTTTTGGTACCTATATATTTAAAATTTCCATGCTTGTGGCCATTTATTATATACATCCATGTGATTGATATTTTGGATTCATGAATCACTTCATTAAAAGTGGACATCAAATCTATACCCCAGATCATAATATTGAACTAATTAATTAATTTTGTAGGCTTTTAAAGCAAAATTGTTTTACTGTCCACTAAGTTACTTCTAACCAACTATCGAATTGACTTCAAAGATGTCTATATCAACATTTTGAATTGGTTGACCACTATTTTTGAGTCTAGAGTTGAAATCATTTATAAAACCAAGTATTTGTACATCTAATAACCACAAGAGAAAAAAATAAGAACTCTATAATAATTTTATGGGTTAGTATTTAATATGGGAATGTTATTTTCAACTAATATTCCCACTTTTATTACCAAATCCTTAAAATAACTAGAGTTAAACTATGAAAATTGGCCTGAATACTCTATTTATTGCAGAAACCTGTCAAATGCAAAAATTGCAATAATTTTTTACGCAAAGAATAAAAATATTTAAAAAATTCTTTTTGTCTGTAAAATACCCAAATGAGGTCTACTTTAGGAAAAAAATTACTAAACACCTTCATAAAAATGTAGTGAGCTTCTATACAGTTTTTCTCGTTTATCTCAGAACAAGAAAAGTGGCGTTTGACATGTTTCTAAAATAAGTGATTCAATTAAGGTATTGAATTTTTTCAGGGCAGCAACAGGGCATAGTTAAGTTTAGTCCTCAACTATTTTACTTGCAATAATTACATGCAAGCATTAGAGGTTTAATGTTTTTCTTTGTTGAAAATTAAGTGATATAGGATTTGAACCTCAGCACATCATAATTTAAGTTTTGTCTTCGACTGCAATACTGACTCTCACGATAAAATGGAGGTCTGGGGACCCACCTCCAGAAAGATTATTAAAATTTGACACTTAAAAACAACTTTTCAACTCGTTTTTTATAGTAATCTGAGGGTAATTTGCAGTTACAACATTTCTTTAAAAAATTCCCAAAATTTGTAATTGGCCCCCAGTAGGATGTGCGCCGCCACATTTAGAAACTAATTTGAATGGATTTCTCTTTATATTATTTGAATGAATAGTTTGCATCACCAGCATATTAAAGTGATTAAGTGGTTCATCGGCAATAAAAAAAATTCCTGATAGTTTTTTCTGTAATGATTTCCATCCCTCTCTTCCTCTATGAATATTTCTGTCCCTTTCATAGGAGCGATTTTTCTACCTTTGGAAGACCTTACGTTTCGGATTATTTTTAACCATTCTCTCTGTTGCACGGTCACAGCCTATGTGTGCACTAGTTCCTACCACAACTACAGTCCTACCCGAATCAGGGTTATTAAAAGGCGCTGCGTGTGTTTCAATGCATTTTATACTTCTTTTAACGACGGCGGGGAGAGAGGATCCTCTATCTCAGGTAGAGATGCGCAGACGATAGCATTCTCTTTGGAGATGGGTATCGGGACAGAGGGGTAATCGTCTGTTTCGCGTGAGTCGTTTTCGTTTGAAGGTTGTCGTCAGGTGTGTTTAACCTATTTCGTTCTGATCGGTCATTGTTGCCCCATTAGAAAGGATCGAGTTCAAGGAACTTTTTAGAGCCCTAGGAATTCTTAAACAGCAATGTAGAAATTGTTTCATTGTTTTGGTGGAGATAGTGTATCTAATTTGTTGATATTTATTAACGGGGAGTAACTAGTCTTTTACAATTCGTTTAATTTAATAATGGGTACTTAAATAAATATACAAATGCCTTTTTTAACAAACAAACTGACTAGCTAATGCTGTATTTAAAGTTGAGGTAGAAAATCTTAGGGCATCAATCCTGAGGAAAAAAACATTGTAAAAGGGGAAGAAAAATATTTAACATGTATTTTACAATTTAGATTGAAATTAAAGTTATATCCATAATACACAAAAACAATGTTCCGAGATAAATTTATTAAAATATATAGTGCTGTCCTTTAAAAACAACCCACTGTTTCATATTTTCTTCATTAAAAGCTTAATAAAAAGGATAATTGAATCGAACAAAAAACTGTACTAGCGGCTCATCCTCCCTAACATTTTAGTGCTAAGCATTTTTAATTCCAACTATCCATTACAAATTGGCAGTCAATTAAGTAAGAATTTGAAAAAAAAAAACCCACTTTTTCCTAGAAGGACTCTAATTGACGGACTGAGCTAAAACTTTAATATTTTATTCTCATAGTTATGGGATAACATAAAAACGCGCGAAAAATGCTCTAAAATCTATATAACATACATTTTTACAAAATCTGTAAATCTGAAGCACATTTTTTGCCAAAAATCTTCATTATCTCAGCTTGTTTAAAAAATAAGTAAATAAACCGTTCTTTGACCAGTTTTTACATCCCTGACACGCTAAAAGGCATAGAAGTACATGGTATATGAGATGGTAAAATTATTTTAATTATTTAATTAAAAAATCTCAATGGGTTGTTTTTAGGGTACAATTTGGAGTGGGTTGTTTTTAAAGGACAGCACTATACTAGTACGCATTTTAGTTTTTTTTTGTAAATCTTTTGAATGCAACACCATAAAAATGTAAAAACATACGACAAAAAAAATTCTTCCACAAAATAGCAGGTAAGTTTTCTTAAAATGTTAACTAGCTTTATTAAAAAGCAATAAACAAATTACATTTTTATGCTTCAATCATCAAAAAAATCTTCATCGCTTAAATAAACAGATCAAATGTCAAAAGTAAGGAAAACAAATTAAATAAAATTTGCAAAGAAATATTAAAGCTATTAAATTTTGGAATTTGGGTTACATGAATTGGAACCAACTGATTAAGCAAAAGTAAGCATATTTATGAAAAGAATCTTTTCCATACAAATTCAAAATTATATCCGGCCTATTCTACAGCACAATGCGTTTTTTATACACAAATAAAATTATCTCATATTTTAAACATCCTTTGGCAACACAATTTCCTTTGATTAACATCATTAAAGTCCATTTTATTAAAGGTCACAGCACAGCAATTCAAACAATATTCAAATTTCGATCCAAACACGCGGAAGTAAACCACCTAAACATCGTTACGGCTCAATTACTAAACCATAAACATCACAGCAAAACAATTATAACAAAACAAGGCAAGATATCCTCACGAGAGAAATAGCAGCTGAGATCAAAGAACAAGCTCAAATCGTTAGAGATGTTACGACTGGCTACTGTTGATTGCTTCAGTAATAATCGTCAGTCTCGAAGTATCCATCACATTCGTAATTGAACCAAAAACATTCCATATTTATTCCCGAGATCAAGGCTTCGTGACTTCGAACTGATGTAAGGTGAAATTCAATGGCACTTGACCTGATCGCTACTGATGGCTTGATAGTTCTCCTCTCTAAACCATTAGTAACTATCGTGATCTCTTTTTCTTGTTACTTGGAGAGATCGTTTTGATACAAGGTAGGAGTATAGTTTGGATTTTTCAAAAAGAAAGCCATCTTTATCATTTCATTATTTCAAAGTAAGAAAACGAAGGTTTCTTTAAATTAAACAATGGTTACTTTAAATAAAACAGGTTCGCATACAAAACGAAAAAGTTTGACAGCACATATAACATTTTCTCTACTTCACTTAATTTTTGGAACTATTTCCATAACTTCGCATTGAAAAGTGTTTACTCTCTCTTCTTAAACATGGTAAATAAACTTATTTTTAACTTCCTGCTTTAAAAATTGAACTCTCCAAGGAAAATAAAATTATCGGCAGACAAGATTAATGTTAATTAAAAATGGTTTTCAATGGAGGATTGATTCCATTTGATTTTATTTTGAATTCAATTAATTTTAATCTGCTTATTAAAATTATCCCTGCTTCCCCAATTGTGCTGTAAATTAAACGAAAATAAATTTTAAATTTAATTTTTATCCAAAGAATATTAGACTTCACTATTGACATTCACTAAACTGATTTTGACTTAGTCTTGATCTATTTTTTCACAATCATGTGATAAATTAGACAAAAGTATAATTTGATTTTTAATTTATATCTTTTAGATACAATTAAATTCATTAACATTCCTTAAACTGACGTAATCTCTCACTTTCATTACATTTTATAATTTGTCTGAGGTCTTTTATTTTTCACATTCGTGCTTTATACCGAGCAAGAATATAATTTCAACTTACAATTAAAAGTTCATCTGTATCCACTTGAACCGTTATAAATTTGAAAAAGGAAATAAATCCAATAATATTTTCAACTCTATAAAATTTTTGATTGAACTTAAAAGCGCCGGACAGGAAACATTCGTTAAAAGCTAAACGAAACAGCATTATTAGTTTTATGCAAAAACGACACTTTTATGAGTTAAATTACTAAAGTATCGAGCACTTCTTTTAAAAGCTATCACGTTAATACCTATTTCCAACTACCAAAAGTAGTTAATTACTAAAAAAACATCAAATTCAAATTTTTCTCTTTAACTTATTAAAAAAAACTATACCCGAAGAAAAATAACCAAGCATAACAACCCAACTTCCTTAGAAAAAACCATCCACATAGAAAATCAAACATCCCCACCCTTCAAATAAGCCAAACTCAGCTTCCGCAACCTCAACAGCGAAGGAAGCCCGATCGAACAACCCGGTCGCAGCGAACCACCTGAACTCTCCGGAGAACCCCCCCGGGAGGATGGAGAGCGAAAGGAAGGAGGAGGGAAGTCCCTTTTGGCTGCGAGGAAGAAGGTGTTGGCCGCTGGAGAGACGCTGCGTCTGCCGGCCCTTGCTTATGAGCACTTGGTCAGTGGACCGCTCGCTCTCTGCTGCTTATCGGAGCATCCTCGCTGTGTGTCCGCGGGCGCCGATTGTTTCGCGTTTGGAGACTCCTTGGATGGATTGAGGAGAGATTTTTTGAGCTGTTTAATGAAGATTTATCTTGTGTGGGGGAGTTGAATGTTGTTTGACTCAAATGACGTGGATTGGGAGTTGAAAGTTTGGTGTTCTTCCGTTATCCATCCCTTTAAATGGATGTTTCGAATGTTAAAAGATTCGCCAAATTATCTCGTTGTTTCCACCAATCTGTATATTTGAATAGATGATAGGAATTTCTGGGTAGGAATTTTTTGTGGAATAAATTTTTCTTAATGAAAGAGTGAAAATGTTAAATACATCGTTCGTTCTTTCGTAAATTTTAAAAAATAATTTGGATTTTGTTCATGAAATCTAAAGGGTTTTGTAACATTAGGTTCTTCTGATTCAATATTAAGTTTACCGCACACGGCGTAGTAGATTTTTTTTTTACTTGAAGACTGAAAACAAGGTCTGATAAAATGTTATTAAAGAAATTATTGTTGTGCTTGTTAAGTTAAAAAAGTATAAAACGAACTTTCACTGTAATAAATTGGAATGCATTTCAAGACATTCTGTAGTATTGATTCATTGATCAGGAAATAACTGTTATATTTTTAAACTCACACATGGTTACTATTTCAATTGCATACAAAGTAACCAGCTTCCCTCAACTGTCATTCCAAAATAAATCCTAGAGTGTATAAAAATTTGTCAAATAAAATTAACTTCGTTTGTTTTTATTCAATATCGAAATTGACACTTATTGTTATTTTTTACCTTATTATTCTTTCTTTTCCTTACTTCTATTTACCAGTCTTATTTTCTAAATTTCAAACTCAAATTAAAATTGTATGCCTAGAAGTTGAAAGAAAGAAGTTGAAAGAAGAAGAAATATTATATTGTTAATTGTTAACTATTCATACAATTTCTTCGTCCATAATAATTTCAATACCAAACTCAATCCACCATGCAATAAAAAGCCATAAATAAGCAGCAACGATTCCAAATGGTCACGTAAAATTTAGCATAAGGAAATTAAAATTTAAATTACCTTCACAAAAAACCGCTAATAGTTTTGGCGTTGGAGTACGATATAAATTACGAAGCAATTCAGCAGAGCGATTTCAGTTCCTAAATTGTTTTTTAATCGATATCCCCCGCGATAAGACATTACTGTATCCACCACCGATTAAGTAATTCATATTCTTGACCATGAAAGCCCGTCTATTACCCGTAAATAATGAACCCAAGGAGTGGTGTGATAATGATCCTTTCCCCAAGCCTTGGGCAAATTGATTTTTCACAACACGTGATTAAAATTCGTTTAGTTTTTTCAATCGCCACACGAGCTTCGCAGCCCCAGCGATGAGTCCGGGGCAGCCGAAATTCGATACCCTCCGCGGGAGCACTTTGATAAAAAAGCCGGAGTCGCAACCCCAATATCCAGACAAAGAGGCCAAGCGTGCTCGCTTTAATTGTTTCAGATATGAGCAAAAAAGGTAGGTGTGTATCGGCGGAGAATTCCTCCGCATGCTAATCACCCGGCTTGGCTACTTTGGCGACGAAACAACGGAGATCCGTCACGCTGACCAATCAGAGATCCTGACCCCTCGATGCTATCGCTCGGGTTTCCAGAAGGAGTGATCACGTGTTGGGTCGAGGTTTGTTTTGTTCTTGCGCCGCGGTTCTTTTTATTTTTGTTTTATTTTTTTCTTAGTTCTTCGCTCTTCTTATCGGCGAAGCAAGGTCAAATTCTTGCTCCTCGCGTGGTTACTCTACTACGGCGGAGAGGGAGCATTTGGCGCGCTATCGCCCCGAGGCGGTTTTACGAGCGCGCCTCATTCATGCCGTTTGATCTCGCACACACCCACAATTGCAACACTGCGATTCATGGAGTGGAGAGCGCGGGAAAGTGCACTATACCAAGAGAAAAAGAATTTACAATAGCTTTTTTTTTTCTTCTTTCAGACACAATCTATTCTTCCGTATTTTTTTATCGCCTACTATTAGATTTAGCCGAGTTTTTATAATTCTTTGTTTTTTGGCCCATTTTTATATTTGACCGTTCCTTAAATTTTTTCCTTTTCTCAAAATTCAAGAGATGCAAAAAGAACGCATCTGTATAAATTAGTTCATTAATATTGTTTTTATTTATCTAATTATACATGATAAAAGCGTTTATGAAAACTATAGTTCTTCATACATTAAACAGCACTAGCACTGTATTACTTTCCTGTAAACACATTCAATAAATAAAATTTTAGGAAAAAAGAACAAGGTATATGTTTCAACCTCATTTATATTTTTTCAAGTAAAATAAACCTATACCATGCATGTTAAGGAATGACATAGTTGAATTAATAGTATTTTCCTTTAAAATATGGTTAAGAGCAATGTATTTTATTTCATTAAAATATTTTAGGTAGTAATAGTAGTTTTTAAATTATTCTATTCTATGATTAACAAACTTGATTTTTTATCACTTCACCTCAACATTAAAACCGTAAACCAGCTATTCGTCATCCTTTATCCCTCTTTACGCCTTATTAAACAAACACACAACTATTGCTAAAATATCCATTTAAAAATTTAATGAAGAAAGTAAATTTTCCTTCAGATGCATCACTTATTTGTAATTGGGTAATGGGTTTTAAATTAACCGATAAATAGTTTCAGTAATTGAGGTTTGTATATCAGCATAAAAACACTAATTCCACATCATAAACCATTTACAAGATCAAAAGATCCAACCCCATTATAAAGTATGTGAATCATTTACAAAAGGTAACTTTCTCAACAACGGAGATCCATTCTCACGGGCTATCAAGTAACGAATAACGGTCAACCGCTTCAGCAGCCAAGCGTCCAGCCGTTGCGAAACTGACCGCTCCTCCCTGCAAAACACCTGTTAATTCCCCTCTGTGTGGCTGGAGCGTGCAAGAACAATGCGGCGCTTGACCCGTGGTCGTTTGACGGATCATTAGGCTCGTTTAACGCCGTTAGACAGTGGTCGGGTTTCAGAAAAGGTCCAAATTTAAACGTAGATATGATTTTGTGTTGCTTAAAGCAGAGCACCTTTATTTTTATGACATGGTTAAAAACTTACTATTTATTTACTTACTAATTTCAAAGATGAATAACATTTTCCGATTTTTTAAATCAGTTAAAAATCTTAAGGATATTCCGTAGGTCTATGTATACACTGTACAGGTTATGCGGTAATTCCTTGTTAAATAAGATTCAAATTTAATTTTTGTTTTCAATTTTGATTAAAGTGATTTCACTTAATTTAAATGGATTGTAAAAGTTATTAAATTTTCTACAGCATTTGAATTTTTTCTTACTAATGAATGAAAAGTTGGTGAATTCGTTAACATACTTTCAATTCAACACCCGAGTTTGTAAAATCAAAATTAACTTTTGGAATTTAAATATTTGTTCTTTTGAACCTGAATGGTTTTTCTTTCATGAAGGAACTTATTTTAAACATAGTTTGGGTAGTTCGGGTCTTTCTCAAGGTTTCCTACTAGTATTTCATCTTGAATCAATAAAGAATTGGGCTTTCCTGCATCAAGAAGACACACGCAGTGTAAAGGGTTTTACAGAAGCCAAGGGAAGCCACACAGATGTGTGGGTAGGAAGCCAACTACAAGTGACGATGATAAGTTTACTGTACAAGGAAGGATGGGGAAATGTTAATATTGAAAACTTAAATCAACTAAATTTTTAGCTTAGCTTTTATCCATCACTGCTAACTTCCTCATTTCGTATTTTCACATAATTTTTAAGGTAATGAAATAGAAACACGCAACTAAACATCTGAGCTGGAAAAATCGAAACAGTAATTCCAAGCCGTACCCCAGTTTGTAGACTGTTCCCCTGAAACTTTCTCCCGTTGAAGTCCTTCATTTTCCTTAAGAAAACCGAAAAAAAACCCACCGCGAGACTGTTTTTACTACGGGAGGCCAAAAAATAAAAGCAGCTGCTAAACGCAAGTCTGACAAAGAAATGGATCACGAGAGTCGCCGAATTCTCACTGATGACGTAGAAATGTGGGCGGCTGCTTTCCGCAACTGACGGGCATTTGTGGGCCGCCAAGGAGAACAATGGAGAGAAATTGGCGGGAAAAGACAAACGCTCTGTTCTTTTTTATTCTTTTCGAGAATGCTAATTATCACTTCATAATTAGATGAATTCTGTTGGCGTTTTTTGGTTTTGTTTCTTTTCATCCAGGGAATACGTTTGTTGAGTTGTTGGATGTCTTCTTTGTTCGAGAAGTTTTTTTTTTCTTTGAGTTCTTTTGTGCATTCGAAATGGAATGAAATGTTGGGTATTCAAGGGGAGGTGAAGGGTCGGTTGTGTTTTGAAGCTTGTTTTATTGGTTGCTTATTATGGAACGTTTTTATGCGTGTGACGATGTTTAAAAAAGGATAATTTTAAAGGTAGAGAAATTAGCAGGAAGGTAAAGGTGGAGAGCAGCAAATAGGAAAATGACCGAATGATTAGAATAATTACATTGCTACACTAGTTTTTATTGATAAAAAGTATGATGACAGGGGAAAATAAATAAAAGTAGTTATATACTTAAAAAAATTTGCTTAGTTTATTACGGAACTTCATCTAATAAGATGAATCATTAAAACTTTAACTGTTTATTGCACTGTTTCACAATGTATTAAAAAAACCACTTTACTTAAAATTCATTGAACCTACTTCACATCAATGTGAGAGAGAAAATAAATTTTACATGAAATTTTAAATTCATAAGAATTGAATTTTTGTTTTAATTGCTTATTTTAAAAAATACTTTAACCGGAAATTTATGAATAGAGAAAAATCCGCCAAAAAGCCAAATCTAACTTTAAGGCACTTTTGCTCGGTGGCAAAAAATATCCCTAAAAAATTATGATGCCTAATATAAAATTTCTCAATTGAAGTTCAGCATGTTGATTTCTGAGAGTAGAAATAATTTCTCTTTTAAGAATTTAGTCAAATGCAATATTAGTACATTTTGAGAAAGGTCTATTAATATATTCTCTGTGAGAATATCATCCTACCCCGACAACTGATATCTCATTCTTAATTGACTACGTCAGTCACCGCCTCTTTTGTTTTTAACTAAACACGAAAAGTGTTACAAAACAAAAATAATTCCATTCGCGGCGAGCGTCACGAAGCACTCCACGAGGCAATTGGCACTCGGGCTTCTAATAACAGCCGCCGTGTGTGGCTGCGAAGTTTAATATGCCCGCGCTTATTAAAAGGGCCTTCCCATAGAGAAGAGCCGCAGGAATGCCAGGGTCAACAACCCTGGCGATCGAGGGGTTTCGGTCGCCAAGCCACCGCGCCAAGCCGTTGCCATGGAAACCGAGGGACACGCCGTGGGCGGGGGTGTCGCGTGTCGCGGGAGAAAGTGGGTGAGCGATCCGTTTGGATTGGCTAGCTGTGCAAATTACGGAGGTGTTTATTGGCGCGTATTGCTCCGAGGGACGATTGTGACTGGGGTGATTGGAGCGTGGTTCATGATATTACGCCAACTTATGTAATGAAGCTGTTGAAGTAGAGCTTGAACAAACACTTCTGTTTATTCGTGGTTAGTTGATGTTTAAACTTTTGTGCCTGATTACAATATTCTTTGGAAAATCGTTATGTAACGGGTCTACCCGTGAGGGAAGACTCGAAAAGGAGTTGGATATGTTTAAAGTATGGTTTTGAATAATTAAAGTAAATTCTTAAAGGTTTGGATTTTATAAGGAAAGACAGCAGGAGATTTTTAGTACAGAAAAAACCTTTTAATGTGGAAGAGAGAGCATTAAAATTTTAAGAACTTAAAATAAAATATACGTTTGTCCAGTCACATGAATGTATGCTCACCAAGTCCTATCAAGCTAATGTTATTAATTAATTGCCTCAAAAGTGATTTCGTTTAGTGCATTTTATTCGCTGTGGGGGTCAGTAAAATTTTATTATTTTTATATTTCTTTAAAAATAAGGAGTTTTGTTTAATAATAAATTAAGTTCACTGGGAAGATGAAGATTGATATTTTAAAATCGAACTACTAACAAAATGCATTTCTATGTAACCTAGGTACTACATAAAAAATTAAACTTTTTCTTACTGATTACTGAAAAAAAATTCGTACATTACATTTTTAAATCAAATCATGAAGAACGTATTATAACAAATTACATTTTTATATATAGAGAGAACTACTAACTAATCGACTCTTGACATGAGAGCTGTACACTCTCCCATCAGAAAGCAGTCTGGAAGAGTTCTCGGAAAAATCAAACAGATAAAAAAATTTCTCAGACAGAGAAGAAAAAGAGAAATGAGACGAGAAAAAAATTGATAGAGGTCAATCAAAGGGGCCGTTAGTGGAGAATCGCTCATTGCAAAAGCTCATCGTCGGCAAAGAGGCAACTTGTTTGAGCAAAAAACGCAACACTGTTTCTGTAGCGAATGCTTGCTCCTGACAAGGTGGCAAATGCGTAGTTATGCCGAATGCAATTGGAAGGAAGAAACGAGTTTGCGGCAATCGGCTCTATTGAAAGACAGAGAGGAAAATCATGGTCTCAGAAGAAGAAAAGCGCTGACGTAAAACCCAAAGCGAGAACCGGCTCCTCGGTTAGAAAGCATCAGTGCCGTGGAGTTATTAGATAACTTCCACTGTTTTGTCGGCCAGGTTTGCTTAATTATGCACCGGTAGGATCCGTGGAAAACTGATTTAAGTCGTGAAAAAGTCTTTGAAAATTTTAGCCTCTGACCCAATGGTTCTCGAACTTTCTTATGATGTGAAGCTTTACCTTCACCACAAATTCTACTAGCCAAAAAATCCGATGAAACTTTATGTAAATAATATTCGCATATTTTAATTAATGGATAAGGTTAGAACTATCATAAATTAAAACTGAAACATGGAAGTAACACAAACTAAAATACCGACCCTCCTATTAAAACCTCAAGCATTTACATGTGCTGGGATAAGATTGATAAAAAAGCAAGAAGTCTGAGAAAACATAGCGTGACATTTAATCAATAAAATTAAACTTTAGACCTAAATTAAAAAGCAATAAGTCAGTCTAACTAAAAAAGAGGTTAGGTAAGGTTAATTGGAACAATAAATTATTCCATATTAGAATTATCTAACACGATTAAGAATTAAAATCAATAAGAACTACTATTTGAAAAGCATAACTCAGGTTAAAAAATGTCCAACTGATATTATTCCGAAGGTATATAAATTACTTTGAAAATTAAATTTATATTACCGACAAAAATGTAGTGTTTTCAAGTTAAGATTTTTCTCATTAAATTTTTAGAATCCTTTGAATATGATCTTAAAAATCTGAAGACATTAATAAAATCTAACTAGATTAAATTTCCTTATGGAATTTTATTCATTCCTTGATGTAAAATAAATAAAAAAAACCTTAAGCCCATTTTTTTGCCCCACATATGAAAATTTACTATAAAAGAGCCTCATTATTCAAGAACATTAGCTTGAATTATTGTAGTGACGCATTATTAAATTAAGAAATTTTAGTTTTTGCTGACTTCCTCATGGAGCTGATAAATTTTAAAAAAGTAATAGTCGGGAAATGTTTTTAAAAAATTCAACATTAAGTCTGAAAAATATTTTCCCTGAAAATGGGAGGGACCATCCCATCTAAGAAGGCGTTATCTTTAAACTCCGACACCGCCTAGCTGGAATAGACCAATCGCTTGGGGAAAGTGTTTCAGGTTAAACCGGTTTTACAGAACAGCAAACACGCCTACAGCCCTACGGGGTGTTCTTGCACAAAAAGTAGTCTGTTCCAGTACCGAAATGCTTCATCAAAAAAATGGTATTACGAACAAAATGCAAAAAAAAAAAAAAAAAAAAAAAATGGTTCCACTGACCTGTCCGTCGTCGAGCGCTAGCGCCCCCGCATTGTGCAGATTGATGATATCCTGGTCCGTGAGCTGGTGGGCGGGGTGAACGAGGATGTCGGGCCGCCTCCCGTACGGGGCCCGCCCCGCGTCCGCATACGTCAGCATGTTGGCCTGGAGGTGGAGGCCCGACTCCTCCTCCCGCTTGAAGAGGCTGCGGGGGTTGGGGTGTAACTGAGGGTGGTACTGCTGAGGGGAGGCGGAAGGCAGGGAGGGCGTGGAGTAGGGGTCGTTCTGAAAGTCCAGTTGAGGGGCCTGCGACAGACTGCTGTAGGGCGGAGGGAAGTAGGGGGGTTGGAACTCGGAGGCGTGGTTCAACCGGCCCCCCGTGCTGAATGTCGTGGCCCCGGGAACGATGCTGGCGATCGAGGTCAGGTTGCCGACGTGGCTCACCACCAGTTCACGACGGTCCTAGAATAAGAAAGAGATGGTTTTCAAAATACATTGGAGAAGTTAATCGTACGTAATAAAAAATATCAGAGAGAAGAAAAAACTAGATTCTACGTCTTATAAAATGCATTATTTCAAACATCCCAGAAAGGACAGTCTTCATTAAAATTAAAAAAAAACCAGGCTTCAGTACTCTCCAAGTATTTTATTAGAGCATATTAAAAGATATACAAGATTATGCCGGACCAGAGCAAATACCGAGGGAGATAGTATGCACCAGACAAAATGACAAAAATGCAAACAGAAGATGAAAAGCAAATGTTTTCTTCTACATTTTGGATTGGAAGCTTTATAGGTCTCCCGAGTTTATTAGATAATCTCAAAAAACCGGTACCTCGAAAAATCTAACTTTGATCCCCGTCAAATTCTACTGAAAACAATTAATAAAACTTGGATTAATGCCAAAGCCCGTCAATCTTTTGCAAAAGATATGTCAGGGACCTCTCATTTCACTTTCCCCGACTGAACACATTATAATTCGATATAATGCAGTGATAAACTATTGTTTTTCTCAAACGCTTCAAAAACACTTAAATAACAAAAACTATCTCTCAATCAACTACCCAAATACTGGACATTCAGATCCTGTATTAATCCTAAAAACCCACACAGTACCGCACCCTGCTTGGGGGGGGGGTGACTGTTTAAAAATTGTGGATGGATGTGTTTGGCAGATTAGATTAAATTACTGCACTTATGCATGCCATTCAAGAGAAAACGGAGGCTGAATTTCATGAAAAGGAGTAGAATTAATGAGGAAAACCGTCAAAGGAATGATTTCTCCTTATGTATATGTTTGAAATTGTGTTACAAACAAAATTTTGGAGGTTTTATTCTATAAGGAAATTAATCCTTTCCGAGGACATGTTAGAACCATGCATGTGTGAGCACTGAAATATTAATTTAAATAATGAATAAGATTTGGTGGAAGTAAATATATTTTCGGTGAATCAAAAAAACTGTGTATAAGCCTTTTATAACATTATTACAACGATTCGATACCAAAATCAGAAGACAAAGGTTATGAATTAATAACAATAATATAGACTCTCCCAAGTTATCTACTTCTCTAACTCCTTACGAAAAAAAATTCATCAACTGATAACTTTTTTATGTGAATTCTTACTTTTCACAAAGTAACCGTTTCAAAAGACAAGTAAATAATTTTCCTTCAAATCTTCAGAAAAAAAAAGCATGATTTATTATTTTATACAATCTCGAAAGGGGCACAGTTTGAGTGAATCTTTATTTCAACAATATCTCAGTTACAGACCTTTCTAACCTTTTTGATTACTAAGAGGAATCTCATGTCATTCTGAGATGATCTCCAATAAGCCGAAAGAGCCTGTCGCATCGGTTAAACTAAAATAATTTTTCAAAGTCACTTTCAAGATTTCAAACAGGTTTTGATCCCATACCCCTCAAAAATATCTCGAGTCTTGACCCTAGCTGTCCAATGTGTTAGCCAAGAAATCGCAGGGATAGTAAATGGATTTATGTGGATATAGAAATAGATTCTCGTTTCTTTGAGGAAATATGTGTGTATTTGAAGATTAAATTGACTTCAGTTCAGTCAAATTTGGTCAAATCCTGTTAAAATATAATATTTAAGTCCTACTTTAGATGAAAAATTTATATTCCTTATTTGTAAACCAAGATAATGAAAAGGGATTTTTAGTACAAAGATTTATCCCTGTAGTGAAGTCATTAAGTAAAATAGACTACTGAAATTTAAATATGGCAATCCTTTTGAAACTGAGTATTTTCTGATTTATTAAAAATATTTCATTTGTTAGAGTGGTTTTGACTTTTTTGGGTTAAATTTAAACTGGGTTAGTATAGCTTACCTTCTTTATATGATCTTTAATCCTGGATTGTTTAAGGTTATCATTTGATTTGACTGAGTATAACAATTTAAAAATAACTTTTCTCATACAGCAATCATGCGAATTGTATTTCGAATCGCAAGATAAGCTTAAAAATAACTCATTAATAAAAAGTATACTAAAATAACATTCAATTGTTAGACTTAATTTGGCCATTTTAGAAAACATAAACTCATAAAGTGATATAAAAGATTTTTATATAGATAAAATTCTTTTTAAAAATCTTTGTTTTGAAGTTTTTGAATTTGAATTGCCTTGTCGATTCCATAAAATAATAACCGTTAAAATTGTTATTTTATACACTGTAAAAAAAACCTGTCGAATTTACAGAAAAAAACTGTCAGCCAGGACGCCAGTTTTTTCCCGTTTATTTCACAGATATATTCTGTGATATTTTACAGACTTTCCATTTTATAAAAAAATAACAATTAAAAAAATGGAAAGTCTGTAAAATATCACAGAAGATATCTGTGAAATAAACGGGAAAAAACTGGCGTCCTGATGGCTGACAGTTTTTTTCTGTAAATTCGACTGTTTTTTTTTACAGTGTACTGTCAAATATTAAATCACTGGTGCGTGTGAGTTAATGAACCCGATGGCGGCTAGTACTTTTTGATAAGAAAAATATCCTCAGAATATTCCGATATTTATGAAAACATACAAAAAATGTATCGAAATACTGTCTGAAATTGGTAGTAGTTACAAAACCAATATTTCCAGAAATTTAGAATTAAAAAAACTATGTCTAAGATAAATCTTGCTCGATGATTAAATGGACCTCGTCTCGACCTTTTGAATAGAAAACATTTAAAATGTTCCCTCTTCTCATGGACACCAACTCGTAATTAGTATTAAGGGGAAGGGAGAATGGACCCTAAGAATTGAACATTTTTAGTAAAGAATCTACCATCAGTGAAAAATTTATCAGAATATCAGTCCGGGAGCTGAATAAAGCCCCAAGAGTTCCGGATTCAACCCCCTTATCGTGTTTGGGGACTCATGGTTATTAAGTCTGTTTAAGCCAGCTATACTTAATTAAAATGCAAATAAATAACAGCAAAACTATATAAAGAATGTAGAGCCCTAATTTTATAAATATTTCTTCCGATTATCATACAAATTTTGAAAACAAATGAAGCAACTAATATAATAGGTTTCATTTAATTATGAAAAAAGGAGCATTTTATTTCCATTAAGTCGACTACACTGTAAAAAAAAACAGTCGAATTTACAGAAAAAAACTGTCAGCCAGGACGCCAGTTTTTTCCCGTTTATTTTACAAATATCTTCTGTGATATTTTACAGACTTTCCATTTTTTTAATTGTTATTTTTTTATAAAATGGAAAGTCTGTAAAATATCACAGAAGATATCTGTGAAATAAACGGGAAAAAACTGGCGTCCTGGCTGACAGTTTTTTTCTGTAAATTCGACAGGTTTTTTTTACAGTGATACCTTGAGTCAAAAATATCCCGACATCTCTTGCATACTAGGTACTACAGTGTAACCGAACCGAGATAATTCAAAAGAAAAGGTGTCACCAAATAATGCGAATTATCCAATACTGCGAATTGAAAAAAAAGTAAGATTCATTTCTAAGAAATTCAAGGGCGCAATAGGTATCTTCGTTGATATTTGACTGTACTACATAACATACCAGAATATCGACATCTAAAAGTTTTTCCTACCTCTCACCCGCAACCTCCATGTATTATTTCCCACATCTCTTGAACCCATCTCTTTTTTTTTAATTCCCTTTTAACACAGCTATATACACTGTGGGTACTCTCGAGAGCTGAAGGGCACTCTCTGAAGAGAGCTCTCTCCAGCAGGCGCAAAAGTACCGCGTAACCTCTTCCGCAAGTGTCCGAAGGGGTGGCCCCAGACTGTGGGAAAACGTCGGCGGCCGGGAAGGGGTCAGGCACCTCCGGCACACCTCCGTCTGTTTGGCTATGCATTACTTCTCGAGCCAGTGAAAAGTGTTTTACATATTCATTTTCTTCCGGGGGACAGAGCCCCTCCCTCCTCACGCCCCCGCTGTTGTTGCCATGGGAACCAGACGGAGGAGATTTATTTGGGATGGCATCTCTTAACGATTGTTGGTGAGGTATCGTTAAATCAAGGGAGGCCCACTCGTGGTTGTCGGCGAGACATATTCCGAGTGTCGTTTCCATTGTGAGAGTTGACAGCGTGAGTTATTTTCAAGGTGTTAACTAGAGATTTTGAATGGGAAGTATTCTGTTCATTTGCATCTGCCGACGATCTTTGTTTGGGAAGAAAATAATAGCGGAACAAATGGTCGAAGCAACAAATTGTAGTTTCCTATAGAAATATATAATAGAAGTCTTCTATTTTTAAGTAATTCTACGCATTTAGAAAAATGAAGACCTAGAATCTCCCATACCGTAAAAAATTCATCAGTTATTTCAAACGTCAAAAATTATTATAATTATCACTTAAAGTAGTAAAACGGTCGATTTAAATATACCTACAGTTAAATTAATAGAAAAAGAATAATTTGCAAATATTCGAATCTTTGGAATTCAAAATTCTTACATTTTCTTTTTGAGTCTCTCCCTTATATTTTTGCAATGACTTGTAATTTACAAAATTACTAAGGAAATTAAAATTTTATAGCATTGAATATCAAAGTTATTTGTTTTATAAATGGTTATAGTAATCAGAAAATTTTCAAAAAACGAAGATCAGCAATTGTTTTGGTAAAGTCAATAGTTGACGTGGCGGAAATAATATGCTTCAAGCGTATGTTAATTATACGATTAAAATTTTTTAACTTATTAAGTATTTTTTAGTTTCTGTTCTTTGTTGCTTTTACTAATATGGATCCTGTGCCCTAAAACTCAAACCAACATCAACCGTGCACCCCTCAATTAATGTAAAATACCTTATGTAACATAGGACGATTATTATGATAAAGACAGTTATTGAAAACTCTTAACTTAAAGGCATTTAAATTATTGTAAGAAAAAGGTATTGGGTAATTGGCTAAAGACTTCTTGGGTACATGATGGTAAGAATAAGGGAGAGCGCTGTGTCGGGTAAAAGAGCAGCGTTTTTCCCCCCTGTTGGGAACAGTATAAGGGGGAGCAAGTGTGATCATATCGTTACCACCACGCCTAAAGACTCATTATTATTTTCTTACATTCTGTATTTTATTTATCAAGTAAAATATGGTTTCTTACAGTAAGCATTTAATTGTTCTGCGAAGGAATCTGATTTTTTTTGTAAATAATGAACTAATGATTTTGCTTTCAAAGTGAATAATAATGTGAGGTATACTTCCTTCTAAACAACATGTACATGAAATCGTTAAATTTTAACTGCATTGAATTTTAGGGTTGATTCAAGGACTTTTAGAGAATTAATACACGGACGAGAGTACGCACAAACAAGATCGTTGGAATTTTTTCGTAGCGAGAATTATATAATTATTCTTACTCTTTACCACATGAGCGATACGTGCTACAATTGACGAATAAATGTTTAAATTAACCTTTTAAAGCTTACAATCCCTCAGAAGCAGAAAACTAGCTCTTGTAAAATTCTGGAAAAGTAAAAGTAAGATTTTCATGGATTTATTGAATCCTGTTTGGATCATACTCTTTAAAAGAGAGGTGTCATGAGGAAGGAATCTTCCAAATACGAAGACAGTGGTGCATTTTTTTGCCGCCACGTCGGGTAAAAGTACGCATTCAATTTTTTTTTCTTTATGATTTTTAACATAGTTTCGTTAAAATCTTTATTTTTGACTTTCATTTTTCGAAGGTTCATTTGTGAGTCAATAAATTTACGTTCAGTAAATTTTTGGGGCTCTAGCTTTTAAATTCTTGATTTCATAGCCCAAAATAATTTTTGTGCGTGCTCTTACCCTCCTTTCCCCTATAATTAGGAAGACCACTCGTATCTAAAAAATGGTGCTTGATCTTTTACCTTAAATTAATTTCAGTATTCATTCAATAATTTTACATTTTTAGACCCCTATGATGCTTCTTAAATTCTTTTAATATGCAGTACACAAATACCCTCTTAAAACTACGTGTATTAACTCTTCATTGCATTTGTAACAACATTAATAGTAATAATAACAACTACTATTATCTGGTAAACCAGCATATCATAAATTGCCTTACCCTCTGTTCATTTTGTTAAGTTCAGTAAACAACCAGGATGTGTTGGATAATGATATACTCTATCCCCCCAGTTAAGTAAAAAGATTCTCCTATGCAATTTAGTGGCTTTGACATATAATGGTTATGATTCACTAAAAAGGTAAGAGCTGTTGACAGGTACGAAAAGTCTTTTGTTACTTTTATCTTTCTTTGACATCTGCGCATGACTTCTCTGAGGGACTTCAGAAGCTTCTTTCTGGGGAACAATAACCGATGAAGAGGAGTGATAGTCTTAGAAAATTTTGTTTATTAACAGATTTAACAAGATTTTCGAATCTAACTGCTGAGTTAATATAATAATTTAGGAATTATTCAGACAATTATTTTTCAAGGTGATTTATTTTAAGATTTGAAGAAAGGCTTAATTTTAATATAGTTCATTAACCCCATTTTTTATCCAGATAAACTTGGGTCTTATTTTTTTCGTTCTCTTCTAATAAAATAAAGGAAGTCTTTTTAGATAAAATTCAAGAGTTAATTTTTTTCCTAGCAAGAATATCGTGTAATGTAGTACTTAGAACCAATGAGGCGTACACCAGTTACAAGATTAACATTACATAATTTTTAATTTATAAAAAGTTTCCACAAAACAACACTGCGAATTCGTGAAACACTTTTGCAACTTTAAGTACAAACATTGCATTGCAATAAATTATGTTGAATGAGAAAATAATGTTGTGAAAGTATTGCTAAAAGTTTACAGAGACAGAAATGTGTTCTTATAGTGTTCCGATCCAAATTTAAGTAAACTTTCATTTTCTAAACATATTTTATAACGCTTATTTTTGGCTAGAATATATTTCTAACACTTTTCAATCATATTCAGAACACTTTCGCAATGTAATAAAGTTTTAAAGTGTTGTTGTTTCCAGTCCTCTTGCTGTCTAGCGGCAGCTAGACATTGTCCATGAGTCCAAACACTCTGTTTTAAAGTGTTAACAACACAACTGAACTATTGCTAATTTGAAGTCAAAAAGTGTTCTTAACTGTGTTTATTTTTGTGTGGAGCGTTAGTAGTGTATGGTGCAAAATCTTTGCTTCAAGCTTCGAACCTCACAGTTATTGGAAATTGTGTCGTAAGGTATTTACTTCGATATTATATCACTTGATATCAGATATTTTGGTACCTAAATTAAATGTATAGTTTTTTTTTACCAAACTTACATCTTTATTTAAAACCGTCTTGAATGAACTCAGTAATGTTGAAGGTGACATTTAAAAAGTTATAACTACTCAGCCAATTCAAAACTGAAGACACATAAAGCATATAATAATAAAGTAGTAATTTAGGGCTCTTATAAAAATTCGATTATCTATTTAGTAGGGACTAATATCTTTTTCTTTAATTTGTATTTTTACTAGAAGAGTAGAACTTAAAAAAAGCATTAAAATCGTAAACAATACAAAACACAAGCTTTTTAAGATACCAAAACAATTTACCAAGAAATAAGATAAACAGCTTGAAATTCCAAACAGAATAATAGATTTAAAGCCTACTCTAAACAATCCTCTTCACGAAACACTTCACTTAAAACCACCCATTTGAATAATATCCAACAAACAACCTTTTCACCGTACCTCTCACAACAGAAAAGTCGAACTTACCGTAGAGTAACAGCTTTTCCACGTTCAACAACAAGGGTTTTATGTATTCCCTTTTGAAGCCCATCAGAGAGGCTCGGAAAAAGTTTTACTCGGTCGAGCGTGAATTTCATTACGGCTCTAACACGAAGTATAAATTCTACTCGGGGAATTCATGACATTGGCGGCACCCGTCCCCTTTGCCCCCGGAGTTAATAACCACTCGCACCAGTCAAGTGTCTTTTTGAGGGGTTCGTGGGTTTCAAAAATAAATTAATACTTGATAGGTTCGATTTTTTTTCCCGAGGCGTGCGAAGGGCTTAGTGGAAAGGAGAATTCAGTTACTTTTGGATTTATTCTTAGCGAAAGAGTTGCATTTGGGATTTTTACTGTAGTACTTTTATTGAAAATTCTTGTAGTCATTGTGTCACCTCAAAAAGCATTAAATGTAATAGTACAAACAAAATTATTCAGTTCTTAAAACTTGGAAAAATTTTGCATTTATTTTTGGTGAGGGTTTTATCATTTTGTTACATTTTCAGTTCTTTCGTTAGGGGTGGTCACTCCTACAAATAAATTGCTTAGATTAATATTTAAATTCCCCATTGTCTTAATATTATGTAGATTTAGTTTTAAGTATACATAAAGACTTCTTAATTGCAGCTCTTGCTAAGCTGCTCTAAAAGACTAAAAATAATCTTATTGTATTTATTACTAGCTGCATTTTTAGGAGCTATATATTAACTATTAAATAAAAGTAAACTAAACAAAGATTCATTTTACACTAATAAATTTAGATTATAAATAAACATAATAACTACGTCTAAAAATTTATGGGAATCAAAATTAATTTTACATAAAAAGAGGGAATAAGAAACGTTTTACTTTATATTAAAGTGTCAACAGAAATTTTGCCGTCTGAGTTATTTGCTTCGATATAATCCACCGGTTTATAGCGAAGCTCATTTTCAGATCCCTGTAAAACATCATTAACTTCGTACTCAACCATGAAAACATCAACTTAACCATTCTTCCTCCTTTTAAAAACAGAGTAAAGGAACTTAACTCATACTAACGAGTCGTTCCAAAACAAACAACCCTAAATAAAAAAAATCCAAAGGAAAACCAGCATGGCAGACGAAAAAAACACCTTCTTCGTCGCAGTGTCCAATTAAAACTAGCCGCTACAATTCGAAGAAGATAACAAGCAAGAAATTAGATTCAAATCCGTAACCGAACCGCAAAAGGAGGAAACTCCCAAGGTCCTTTATAGGTCCTAATGGAGAAGGGCTATCCCACAATGCCGTGGGGCAGCCGCCGCCATGACACTTGTGTGTGAGAAAAGGTAGGGAGTTGCAGATGGAGAGATAATTAATAGAGACCTTGGAGAGGCAAAGAGAGAAAGCCTTTTGGAAAACATCCCCGGGCGGAGAGCCCTTTTAAGTTATTGTTGTTTGATGGTTGAATTGTAGTAGTGGTCCTATAGATTGGGCTACCGTGCACGACAGGTAGACGATAGGTATTGCAAAGAAGCAGTTGGTAACAGCAGGAAAGCTCTCTGTAAGGATTTCGACCCAGTTAAGATGTTAATTTTAACTGAGTGGGTTGTAAACAATACCTAGTAGCAAAATATACATCTGGTAGAAAGAGTTTTGCTTACAGAGAGATGTTTTTCATATCAACTCAGGATTTTGAAGTTATGGAGAAAAGCAGGTCCATCCCTGCGTTTTCAACGCTGCTAATAAAACGTTCAAAGCTTATTATATTGAGACCAATATAGGGTAACTGTTCCTTTTCCTTATTTTACAAACAAAATAATTACGATATACTGAAAAAAAAAATATTTTTTTAAAAAAGTGTACTGTAAAATCATCGAAGAATAAAAAATGTTTTGTAAAAACGTTAATCTTACGTTATTAATACGTACTATAAAACTTAATTGTTCTATTCTATTTTAAACACTTAATTGAAACTTGATAAATAAAATATTTTTGGTTGATATTTATAAAATTAAAATTTTAATATATTACATGTAGATAATAGTTCTCATATGACACATTTAATTTAACGCTTATTTCGTTCCATACAGGTCTTTTGAAACTAATTTCCCAGTTTTGCAGACAGAAGTAATCCTGGAATTAAATTAGTTGTGATATCGACAATTTAAACATTTTTTTACAGGATATAAGTAGTAAATAGCATCTTAAAACGTCTTGAAAATGGTGGTTCAACTGGTGATAAGTTGACTTATTTAAATAAGTAATAGCTTCTACATTCTATCGTATCACAATATTTTTTATCAAAATAGTTATATGGATAAATTAAAGAAAACTTGTACATCAAATGTAATAAATGGAGTAATGTATGGGAGTTTTAAAATTATATAAAATAAGACTTAAAAGTTTACTAAAAACACCCGTGCATTTTACCGTGATCTTTCTTGAGTAAACAAGAAATGTTTAAATCATTCGAGAAACGTTTTACTGATTTTATTTATAGAGAAACTCGTAATTGCTTTATAGAGAAATCAAAATTAATAAAAACCTTTCGCCCCTGCATAGAAAGGTAATCCAATCACAAAGACCAATTGACGCCATATTTTATGATGAAACAAGTTTTTTGTTCATGATTTAAAAATATACTTTGAAGTACTTTCCAAATTAAATATCATTCAAAGACTGATAAAAGTATTCTGAAAACTTACAGATATGCTATTTCATTCTAAAATTTCGCGCATTTTGTCTGAAATTTATAATTTTTAGTTTGATAATCGAAATTAATAGAGCATTTTCAATCACATGACTTTACCTAACAACGGCCTTAGCAACGTTGTTTTTATCCTCCAGTGATGTCATGTGCGAATGCTTCTACTGGATGCTTCTATTTCCCGCCCCTAACAACAGCCTTAGCAACGTTGTTTTTGTCCTCCAAGTGACGTCATGTGCGAATGCTCTATTGTAAACATTGAGTGTCATGTTGGTTTTGTCTCTTATTATTTTCAATGGCTTCTTAAAAAGGTATTGTTTAACAAGTCTGGGTTAAAATAAAAATACGAATGATAACACTAGGTAACAATATTAAATTTAAAATATTCAATGTTATTTGATCAAAAGTTATTAGTAGACTCTATGTATGTTTTTAAGGAAAACATTTTAATTAAATTATTGATAAGTTAGAATTAATAAATATTCTAACTTTTGAGAGAACGTAATTCATGCAGTTGCATTTGATTTGTATTTGCTCTGAAACTTATTTAAGCTCAAGGCCATATTTTTGACAAACTAGGATGTAGATAAAAATTTTCTGATCGTTGAACAAAGGTTTTTAACTATAAGTTATTCTCTATATATTCTAATATTCCTCAGTTAAACACATTAATTTTTCACATGTTTTGTAAAGTGAGTAAAGCATTTGTCAAATTCCCTGTAAATTTATCTTTACAATAACTACATATCATTTTATAAACGTGATTCAAAGTGAAATTTGTCTTATTCAGTTTTGACGTGTGGAGAATATCCCTTAATAAAATTTTCTTAAAATCTTCTTCTCGTTGTTTACACTTTTTAAGTTTTATAGAATACACTTTGAAAACGAATGAACAATCCTTTTGATTCCACTATTTGTGATGCATGATTTAAATAATAAATTTTCCTTGAAAAGTTTTAGTAAAGAAGAGTTTTGTGAGAGTTTTTGCTCTAATTTATTAAAGCCAATTGATTACAAAAATTAAAAATGATGCACTAAGGTAATCACACTGAATTTGATATTCAATAAAGTCACATATAGTTGTCTGAAAGCCAAAACTTAATACGTCTGAATACACTTATTTCAAAGAAAACTTATTAGTTTCTTGAAGAGATTACGAAACATATCAATGAGATTAATATTAAAAATAATTAATCTGTTCAAGTGTAATGTCCAGAATATACAACAAGATCGTTAATAAACTTTTAAATCATTTTATAATAATCCTTCCCTCATGTTTAAAAAATGTTGCATATTTTTACGAGTTATGATCAAAAATGTGTTCCAAATAATCCAGTGTTTGCAATGCCTAACGATGCATGGATGAAAACATCTTAACTGCATTCTTGACATTGATGTTCCTTTCCAAAAGGCCGTGTACGTCGAAACAGATCATAAAAAGGTATCAAGGAACTCAAGATGAAAGAAATATGCAATGCTCTTTAGGTATGGGATTAAGATTCAGCATTTTAAGATAATGACGATATTAAATATTTTTAAGTTAAAATGAAACCAACACTGAAAATACGTGGAACCCTTTTGCAACGCTAAGTAAACACAATAACAACACTTCTAACAAAAAGTTTTTGATTATATTGCGATTTTATTGCAATTGCATTGTGTGGGAAAAAGATAGCGCTGAGTAAAACTGTTGTTAAAAATTAGAGACAGAAATTGATCCAAATTTAAGATCACTTTCAGATTCTAAACATTCTACAATACGTTTTTTAGAACACATTCCTAACACTTATATTTAGAACATTATCACGACACATTGTGTTAACCTAACTACACAGCTGAAGAGTTGTTAATTTCAAGAAAAAGGTGTTTATACAAGTGTTATATGAATACCATGTGTAACTATTTATAATTTAACATACAGTGTCAATTAAATCAATGCAAATAATTTTAATAGTTAAACTTTGTATATGTTAGGTCTGTATTTCAAAAGCAAAAATATATGTTATCTGAAATTTGGATCCTAGGTACCTATAAGCACTAAACTAATCTATTAAAAACACCCTTGATTAAGAAATTTACAAAATATAAAAATGAAAAAAGAAACTTGTGCAAACTTTTTCGTTTAAACTACTAAACTTAATCTCAGATCCAAATGTTTAAAATTTTGTATTCACAAAATTGATAAATCCAAGTTATTTTAATAAAACATTTCCAGAAAAGTTGTTTCAATTTATGCATGAAGGACAAATTTTTGTTTAGAGATTCATTAAATTAACATTTCTTGATACAACACACTTCATTTCATCTACACTTCAAATTTAAAATTATATAAATAGATGTTTTCTTTATTATTTTAGCTTAATGCATTGATGTAACAAGATTTCTTTGACATCAAAGAGAAGGCGTTTTATAGTAAACTAGATTAGAAGGATTTTCAAAAATACTCGATAAAAACTTTTAAAGTAAGTTATCAAAAGCATCTTTAAAAAAAAATTTAAAATAGAAGTTAAAATTCAAATTAAAACCCTTAAACCTGAGCCTTGGGCTTAAATCTTTCTACAGTATGTCACAAACCGTATTCTTGTGAAATCTTTCATCGTTTTCCAAAAATGATATTAACTTAACCATCCGGAAAAAAAATCACCATGAGTAATTCAGTCAATAACCCTCGCTAAAGCAAAGTATTAAACATTATCCAATTTATTTTTAAATTCAGAAATGATAAAGGATACATTTTCTATTTACATCATGCCTTCGTAAATAAATTTTTTTTAACAAAATAATAAAACATGTTAAATCTCATTGAAAATAAGAGTTTATTTTTGTTATGATAGCTAACTTTGAAAGTTACTTTGAAAAAGTATAAACGGATTGTTAATAATAATAAAAATACAATAAAAATCTAGTGAATATATCATTCTAGTACACCCATGCCCTTTGAAACAATGAAATTTAAACGCTGTTTCTATGGAAACTTTTTAATTCTTGCTATTCCATAAACATAGGAACTTCTCTGTAGCAAAAAAAAAGCACCAAAAACCAACCCCAACCAACCATAAACATATTTATTTTTGAGAACATTAAAATCTTGTATAAAGGAAGATAATGTTTCAAAATTAATTATATATTGGAATTTATTTCAGTTTTATGATAACTGTTATAATTTTTAATTACAGAAATATGCACTGTTTTCGTCTAATAAAAATTTCGTTATAAATTATAAATTTTTTTAGATGATATTTTATATAAGTGAGGATGTAAGACGGTCCTCTTAAGATTAGAGAAGTAAACCCTGCAATTTATACATTTTAACA
Source organism: Tetragnatha montana (assembly GCA_963680715.1). Lineage (NCBI taxonomy): Eukaryota > Metazoa > Arthropoda > Arachnida > Araneae > Tetragnathidae > Tetragnatha > Tetragnatha montana. The sequence goes on from OY796674.1 coordinate 43,343,853, forward strand.
ATCCACAATGTTATTTCAATGGGTAAACGGAGTCGAAAAAGCACCGAAAAATAGGAAAGGAGTTTGATTTTAAAATCCTTTTCTTAGAGCGCGTCTGAGGAACGTCTCTGTCAAATTTCGAACCTCTGGGTCCAGTAGTTTTGGAGATTTCGTATTGAGTGTTAGTCATTTACCAGTCAGTCAGTGAGTGAATGAGTCAGTAGTATTTGGATTTTAAAGATATAGATTTACCTTTCAGTAGTGTAGTGGATCAAATAATGATATTAATATTCAAATTCATTAAATCCTACTTTTGATATCAGAGGGATTTCAAAGTTTTTAAGTAGAACATTGATTATTTTTTCTTAATAGACAAGATATACATTGCCTAAATACAAATGATACATAGTCTGACATATGAGTTTTGTCTGGGAATGGATAATAGAGGAACAAAAATGTCACCAAGGAAATAATCCCTATTTGTTTTAGTAGAATCTTCCATGAGCATTTTCTAAACTTTCAGCCCACCCACCATTAATAGGAGCAGAAGAAAATTTGTTTTGGATCAATTACTATACTTCAGTTCGTTCAACCGTGAACATACCGCTTTCCAGTTAACCCTTTTAGTCCGGACTGCTCAATTTCTATAGAATTTATTGAAAATCTCGGGTGGTCTATAAGTTTGAAAGGGTTAAAGATTTCCAGTGTGGTGGGGGTGTTTTTTCTTTTATTTACATGAAAATTCTTATCCCCTTTCAGAAAGAAAAATAAATTATAATATTTCTTTCTAAGATACAGTTGTCGAATTTCTTTTGGTGGTGTAAAAATAATACCTTTAAGGGTTTAGCGGTTTAGCCAACTTGGAATATTAGTTGTCAGAAGCGTATCCAAGGGGGGGGGGCTTTGGGGATATAGCCCCCCGAAAGTCAGCAGTTGTCCTTTTTTGGCCATAGAAAAGGAATAAAATTACCCCACATTCCTTCCATGATGCAGAATCAAGGAAGCAAGCAATTGGTACATGATAGGAAAGCAAATATCCATTTCAGATACCTTTTAAAAGCTTATTGACGGACACTGGACAGCTACAGTCATTGAAGAATTTTCCCAGGTTAACATTGCCTATCACAATAATGGGCCCCAATAAATCACGATGACACAATTTGTAAACACTAACACTATTCAATCTATTTCTAAGGGGTTACATCAACCCTGTTAGACAGCAGGAGCAGAATCACCCCTTTTAATAACTCCCTTGAATCGTTACAAACTTGAGAAACATTGTTTATCATAATAATGGACTCAAAACTATGAAAAAGAATAAGCGAGTAATAGATAGTCATACAATAAAAAAAAACTGACACTATCCAACAGGATTCATACTCTATCTATCTAAAGGAGTAAAATTAAGGAGTCATTAAGGAGTTTTTCGGAGTAAATTACAAAAAAATTAGGAGGTAGCGTAAACAATTGCAAACAAACAATTAAATATCACGAGCAGAATGAATTACTGAACAAAGAAGTGCAAAATAGTTTAGAATTTTATCTTTCAACAGTATTTTACTAATTTAAAAAACAATAACTTTCACCATATTGTTATTTAAACTTCCTTTTGCTCTTGGATAGATAAATTTCAAGAGTTTTAGGGAAAATTCAGGAGGAAAAATTTAATTTCCAGGAGTTTTAAGGGCCCTTAGAAAAAAATAAAGCAAATTTCAGGAGTTTTTCAGGAATTTCAGGAGGCGTACGAACCTTGATTCAAACTAAGGGGTTCCATCAACCCAGTAGGACAGAATCACCCCCATAACAGCACCCCCCCAAACTACTCCCCATCTCTATAAACATCGTTCGTGTTTACTATCAGGGGGTGGGGGGCATAGAGAGGAAAGAGAAACTGACCTCGTCGATGAGCGCGAACGCCGACTGGATGTCCGCGTTCTTGACCGAGTGCGCGGGTGACAGCTGACCGCTGACCTCGACGGCCACCACATCGTCTTCGTCCGGCGTCCCCTTGCGCTTGACCGGCGGCGAGGGGGGGCTCATCTGAGCCATCATCGGAGGGAGGAGGCGGAAGAGCGTGGTAAACAAAGCGCCCCCCTGGGGCTACTCCTTATCCCTGGGAGCAGATTAGGCCTAGCGGAGCCGGCGTGCGTCACTCATGCCTGCGAGCTGTTTCTGCAGCAGATGAGAGGAGCTGAGGCGGGTCTGGCTGAGGACAAGCTTGGCTGCTTTATCCCCGACTTTGGCCAAACCTGTTGGGGAACACCTGTGCGCTCTGGCGAAATCCCAGGTTCAAGGATGGACGGGTTCTGGGATGCCTCTCTCGGAATCTTCCATGGGATTTTAGTGGCCGGCGCTCTCATAAGATTAATTTGCTGTGGTCAATAGTTGGCAAAAACATCATATGAGCTGCTCTGAAGCAATCTTTCTACCATTGGACATTGAAAAAGCTTATTCTCCATCTCTAATAGAGGAATCTTCTTCTGGAGATTATAATAGATATTGAGAGAGGGAATATAATCCTTTTATGAGGCACCTTAAAAACGTTTTTTGACCTTTTACTGTCTAACCCTATCATGAAGACAAAATTATCTTAGTATATGGCAGGAGAGTAGCCAAAGGGGGAAGATTTGGAGGTACTGCATCCCCTTCTAAAACTCAGAACTCCATATCCCCCAAGTTCCAATATCCTCTCCGTAATCTTTCTCTGGCTGCGTCCAGTGGGGTATGAATACATCAGTCATTAAACTGACAAAAATATTTTTACGAACGCACCAATTGGCTCAAAGACTTCCTTAAGAACTCACTTTTTACCTACATAAAACTTTCCCCTTGATTCCTTTCTTTACATCCAAAATCAGGAGAATTTAACAAGGGAATATAAAATGAAATAAGAGATAATGAGAAATAAAAAAAGAAGGAATAAGAACAAGTTAGATTGTTTTAATCATAGATGGTAAGAAAATAACAATGGAATTAAAGAATGAGAGAGAGAAAGTGAGAGGGATTAGAGAAAAACATCCAGATAAAGAAACCAGAAGTTGGAATCTTCCATAAGAAACATATTTCGGACTCAAATTAAATCACTATTGTTACAAATAAGTTACTTAATTCTTATAATTTTTAAGAGAAGTGAAAATTTCAGAGGTAATCGAAAAGTTAAAAAATTTCTGATATTGTCATACGTATAGTATTTTAAAAACAGATTACCATTCAACCACGATCACAAAAAAGCAAAATAACCTGGGGTAAGCTTTAAAAAAGCAATTTCTTAATATTTCTGATTCTAATTAAATCTATACATTCAAATAATTTTTGTTATTAATATTTTATCTAAAAAGCAATGAAAGTACAATAATTTGCTGAATTTTCTAAAGTGAGTGATTCATAGAAAAAAAAATTATATACTTTAAAATTGAAGTGGAAAATCAGGCCAGTTTCTATAAAATGCTGAAGTAATTATTTTTTAATAACTATGGGTATTTCATAAATACATTTCTACATTATTTATTATTTTACTTTCGTCAAAATAGGAGAATTTGTTAATCTCTCTTTGCTCTCATTATGTTGTGACCTCTGAAAACACTATCTCCGATAGCTCACATTCCCATATTTAAATACAATTCATAAATGTAAATTAAAGAATAAAGAGAAAACTCTCAGAACTTTTATCTAACGCATTGATCAGTGCTCTATCATTTCCAGATAGGAATCTTTCTCTGCCTCTCTAATTTAATGGACTTCGCTTTGTATAGTTATGAATAGCGTTACGCAGAATCAAAAAGTTGTTTGCTCTCGAAGGTAGCATTGTTGTAAAGAACGTAAACAGTTATTTACATAGAGCCTTTCATTGTCTTTTAGGGACAGGTTTTTAAGTCCAAAAGCGTCTAATATACCCTTTTGCTCTGGGAGAAACATAAAAATACAGTTTGTTTTTGCAGAAAAGACTGATAAGTTCAAAAATTCAATTTAACAAAACTTTTCTTTCATTTTTATACATATTTTGTGATACTTAAAGATATATCTGCATTTTGTGGTTTCTGTTTTTTTCCCAAAAAATCTAACTAAGTATTACCTCAACGCAGAACTTTTTCCTTGAATAAACCAGTTGTTTTGAGTTTTGTTGATTTTTTAAAGTGAAATACCGTTAGGCAGTTTCTTCTTTATGAGGTAAAATTAAATTATGTTTTCAAGGAACAGTTTTAACAGAAAGCTTTTGAGTATCTACTGATTGAATACAAAAAAGGCCCTGTTATTGTACCTTTAGATCACTAACTAATATATCAAAACTAAACAATCACATTCATTCTAAGAAAATTTTACATTTAAAACTAAGCATTAAGAAAAAAACCCTAAGCCCATCGATTTCTATTTTAAAACCTAAAGAACCTTCCTTGATCTTAACAAAAAGATGAAATTTAAGGATTTTGAGCAGCTTATGTGATTTTAGAGGATCCCACAATACAAGGTAATCGAAAAGTACGTTTAAAAATTAAAAAATTCATAAAATCTAGAAAAATAACCAAATTAAAAAACTATTTTTAGTGTCGTCCCATCGGTTGGTCGGGGGATTTTTATTTCATAACATTCATTTGAACCAAATTTTTTTTTATTGTCTTAAAAAATACCCCCGAGCACTAAAAGCCGTTTTTTAATTCGGTTATTTTTCCTAGATTTTATGAATTTTTAAAATGACCTGTCGTTCACCCTGTATAAAGAACTACATATAAACATTTTCTTTTAATTTGAATAATCAGTACTAGCCAGGGTCGCACTTAAGGGAGAGAGTTCAACTTCCCTTTGAAATATCAGGACTATTTACACATACTTTTTTCCTGAAAATTCTGAGGCCCAAAGAAGCGGTTTCCTTTAGGTTTCACCTAAATGGTTTCAGATGGCCAAAAATGAGTTAAATCACTAGTTTTAAGTGTAAAATTTCATGGAATTATCTAAGAGGACCCTCTAAAACTCTTTTGTTTGGTAATCATATTATACACATTTTAAAATTATACACATTAAACATTATAAATTTTATCATTCAGCATGTCAGGATTAAAATCCTATACTTGAAAAGTGTTATAGAAAACTGCATTAACCTAAAATGAGGGGGGGGGGCTTAGAAATAATTTTGAATCACCCCTTCCCCCGAAAAAAAAATTAGTTCCGTGCAGACTACCAGCAACTATATTCCAAGGAAAAAGTATGAGGCAAATTTATCCCAACTAACGGGAAGTTTTACCTTCAAGAGATGGCAACACCGGAGGTACCTGTCGAAACGACTCTTGTCAGAGCGACGATCGAAAGGGGGGCAGCACCTTCGGGGGGAGGCATCAGGACACTCCAATTGACGCGATAGGGGGGGGGTAGACTTTCCTCCACCCTCCTCTACCGGCGCCGACGGCGTTCTTTGAGCGTACCTGTTTGGGGCTGGTCTCTAATTGCCAAGTAGCATAGAGGTTTCCACTCTTTTATTTTTAATTTATTGTTATTATTCTTCCTTCTCCGGAGGGTTGTTATTAAGCTTGTCAAACGATTGCCTTTCAATGTGGCTACTTTTACATTCTTCGTCATCATCATCATTCGTAGGGGGGGGGGACCCGGGAATTTTTTTCTTCCTTTTTTAGTTTCGTAAGGAGCAGATTTCGGAAAGGGGTTATGAAAGGAGGAAAGAAGACTTTTCTGCGTCCAGTGGAATGTGGGACCACAGATTGCGGTGTCGAGGGTCAACGATTTCGATGAGTTTAATAACCTTCCTTATCGGCCCGTTTCGATGTTTTGGGCCGAAAAGGCAATTATTAACTGCGCTTCCCTCTTCGACAAGGTATTAGAGATAGAGGTAATATATTTTGGGGCTGTTTTGAGTGGCCTTTAAGCTTTATGATCTTGTCTTCGGAGTTTTTTCAATGTTTGGTTTCAAAACTTATTGATGTCTCACTTAAAGCGCACAGTCAATTTTCTAAAATGGTTCGCACTTTTCACGCTTATCTCCTGCTTAGGTAACTAAAGAGGCGTTGAAAAGGGAATAAGGCAGTCTCTAACAGGTTTTGCAAGCCGGTTCGTGATTAGAGTCTCAATTACATTTTTAATAGCCTTAAATTCTTTCGACAAAGTTTTCAAGTAAAGTTTTGAAATTGGTTAGACAATTAATCTAAGATCAATCAATCGATCCAAATACAACATCATTGATGACAACTTAATCGAAGTATCGAAAAAAATGTTCCAATATAGAAATATTTTGAAACATAGAAGTATTTCGAGAACTAGAAATTTCCTACAGCAGCTTAGCAATTATCCTATAATTGTATTTTTTTCTAACTCAAAAACTCTTCATCACGAAATTTTTCACGTCCCTTCAAGACATCGAAGTTATGCAATAGTTGAACGAGCAAGCATTTTAATTATCTTGAAAAAAACTCCGGTGCTCTTATTGAATATCTGGGAGGTGTAGGATTCTTTTTTCCCATTTTTTTTCATTAATTACGCAAAGGAAATTCCGGAATCTGTACCTATGTACCCCCACCCTGGCTTCCCATCCAATTCTTTACTTTTAAATTCTGTTGCTTATTAGTAAATGTGAGGATTTCGTTGGTTGGTTAATTGGTCTCTAATGGCACAAGGCCCATTGCGCCAGACACAGTAAATGTGAGGAGACATTGTTTTTCTGACAGTAGAAGTTTTATCTATACCTCACCTCAGTTCTAAATTTTGGGAGATACACATCTTTGTACATACCTCCTGGTTCCTCTTGCGTTATTTTAAATATATGTCACCTACCGCGCGTATGAGGTTTTTTCCCCCATTAGAGAGGCATCTTCATCAAATTTCCATCCTTCCCATTTGACACTATCTCTAATCAGACAAAATAATCCCCATTCTTCTCAAAAAAGAAACCGATAACCTTATAAGCCAAACCTTCTTCACACGCAAATCCCTACAAACACACGACCAATTTAACATCCGCGATAACACCGCCTATAGACAAAAGCCCAATCTGCATCACAATGACCACACGTGGACACATACGTCGCTTAAACGCCCCCGACCGGCCCGTTTGACATCCGCCATTGTCCGGCACAGGGCGGTCCAGCAGAGCGTGCAACTCAACTCTACTCGGCCGTTACGCGCCAAAAAGTGCCTTGTTTTGATAGGTCGTGGCTAGTTCACAGGGCTGGAAGTATGGTGACGTCAGAAGAGGTGTGGCCAAAAGAAAGCCACTTCGACATTCAGTCAACAGTCACTTCAGCATCAGTAGACATCTACGCGCATGCTCGCGGTCTTAAAATTAAAAAGTATTAACGCCACCGCAGCTATTTTGAAAGTATTTTGATTTTAAATAAGGTGTTTTATTTTACAGATAAAGTGTTATTTAGATTTATTTATTTTACAGATAAAATTTTAAATAAAGTAAAATTTATTAAAAACTTACTTTTTCCTAAATTTGAATTCATTTCAAAGTTTAAAATTGCAAAACTTGTCCTATTCAATTTGCTACTTGGAAAATATTATCTGAACATATTTGAAATGCATCAAAAGCTTTATGAGAGTGAATTTTAATGTAAAAGATTTTGAAAAGTTTAAATTTTTTCCATCTGACCAAAAAATATATTTTTATTAAGTCAAGTTATTATTATAATACTGTAAAAAGTTTACGATAAGACCTAACCTGCTTATGATCATTCAGGTTCTCAAAAGTAGATAGCGGTACATTCATAACAGTATCTCAAATCCCAGCTTCAAGCATATTTGATTTTTGTTTCCACATACAAAAATTCCCATTGAGTTACACCTTCAGAAATAGTAGCAATAGTCTCCTCAAATATGTGAAAAATAGTCTCCACAATTATTAACACCCTAATTATAATTTGATACTGTTATAATCTCAACACTTTATGTGCTCATTACAATGAGCACATAAAGTGTTGAGATTAAAATAAGAAACATAGCTCTTTAAAAAAGGTTTTAAAATAAATAGCATCTGTTATAAATTAATGAAACATTCAATGACTATATTTTGAACTATAAATTAGTTGTAGAAATTCTAATAGCTATTTTTATTACATTGTGGTACTTTCCTAAACTAAACAAGTGGGAAAAAATGTAAGCCTTTTAATTAGCAATACCCTTTAGTAGCTGCATATTTTAGAATAGAATAATGCAAATGAAAGTTTAATTACTCTTACAGTATAAATATTTTTATTAATACTCAGACTTGCATGGTATTAAGTTTTCATTAAAAATAAAATATATTCCATACTCAACGATGAAACTATTCCACAGTTCCTCAACTTGTGTTACATTTTCTTAAAATGATATATGTTTGATGATAATATTTTGATGATTGTATAAGATACTTTTCAGTCATCATATAACCATGTAATTCACATCATAAACTTTTTAATGTTGAAAAATTAAGTCTTGAATGAAAACAAGATTATTTATTTTTCACACTTTATTTTTCTGAAATCTCAGCACTGTAAGAATATAATAGAAGTATTTAGATTGTAATAATGCTATATTTTCTGTCTAAAATTGTTCAAATGAATTTTTAGAAGATTTAAGTTTATTTATAATCTTCAGTTAACAGTAGTGCTCGTGCTGTCATCTATAAACTGAACTGTGAAATAGTACAACCCGATTCTATTTAACTTTTGAATAAACTTATTTCAATCAGAATTCCAGTTCTTTACTTTACTGCATAAACTTCTATAAGAATCTTGTAAAAATTAATTTGAACAATTTTAGACATAAAATATATCATTATTACGATCTAAATACTTGTATTCATAATTTGTTAATGAACAGTCAGATTCAAGAACTCCAAAAGGTTCAACTCCACGCGCATGCGCGTAGCGCGCTGGTGCCTTTTGCCCGGCATCGCTCGTCGTCACCCGTTCTTAGCCACACCTCTTCTGACGTCACCATACTTCCAGCCATGTGAACTAGCCACGACCGTTTTGATACGGGGAAACGTTGTTTATGGCGCTTGGAATGCGGCGCTTTTTGCGTAGGCGCCGTCTTGGATTTTAGTAACCTGTTCTTTTTTATGGCAGGTACATAACAGGATTTGCATGGGAGGGGAGGACGAGACTCGAGTCGGTCTCTTTGTATCGGGGCGTTTTTTGACCACTCAGACCCATGTTAGACTGAGCACAGCAGTAAACCTTTGAAAACTTGCAAATTATCCAGAGCTTCAGCGACGCTCTGTTAGCAAGACGAGTTTTAAAGGTTATCTTTATTTTCTCAACTTTTTAAAAAGATGTTTTCTACAAGATGACTCATTGTTATAAAATAAAATTATCTGAGCTATTTTGGTTCCGTTTCAGTTCGTTGAGGATTCAGACGGTACTTTTCAATTCAATTCTTAGTCAGTACCACTAAATTTTTAATTTATTACAGTCGAAAATTATTATGCTATTTTTTAACCGAATTATTCGGTTTGGTAAACAAGCTTTGAGACATTGTGTGAAATCTACATACAAATTTATTGCTTGTAATTACTGTACCAAAAGTATAATATTTCCATTTAATCTAAAATCCATTTGTAATTTTAGCGATTTCCTAGTGGCTATCTATATAGGGGCTTTCTTTTACCAGAAGTTTTGATACTTAACTAATTCCAGTAAAAATAAATCAGGGAGGGACTTGCAATGTTTAAAAAATTTGCAGTCAGTTTATAATTATTTAAAAACGTGCTGATTTTTTTTGCGTCATAAAAGTGTTAAATAATTTTTCAAATTAGCTATGCAGTTGTACTCTATTTCTAAATATATCATCATCCATAAACCAGTTTCTCCAAGAGCAATTGACATTGGATGTTTTAAATATATGATAGAGATATGATTCCAAACGTTCAAAAGGTTGCTGGCTGGACCAAAAGGAAAATAAAATTGCTAAGAAGTATACGGCTAAAGAGAACTCAAACGAAAAAGAGTTTCAAGCTATCAAAGAGTCACACCTGGAAAGGAGGAGAAAGAAGCAGTTCCATTTATTATCAGAAGCCCATATAAACAGCGAATTTTTATTCGAATATCCGTTTGAAACAGAAAAGACATACATCCATTACCCCCTTTCAAGTTTGACACATTTAATTATTTTTCTATTATAACCCAAGGTCATAGACATGAACGATGTTCCCCGTCATGCCTTTACTTCTGAGGGAGTGAGTGAGTTCGCTCGATTTGCCATGCATTGGAACGATGTAATTTTAAAAAGGTGGCCGCTTACGCACTCGAATGGTGATTGGATACGAAAATTATGTAAGGATGAGAGGAGGTGGAACTAATATACAATCAAAAGCAAATGGGCTGATTCAAAAGGAAAGCGATTGAAGTTGGATTGGATCTTTATCTAATTATGTGTGGTTATATTGATTAATTGCCTTGTGATGTATCTAACTGGAGATCGGGTCTATACAATAATATTTATTGTCCTACATGCACAAAACTCAAATCGGGTGTACCTTTTTCTCCCTACATACAAGTTTATTTGGGTATGTATTTAGCAGACAAAGATGACCGAATAAACAGGTAAAATTTTTGAAGTTCCTCAAGCGTTGCCTGGGATCTTTTAACTTTTTACTGTACTTTTAAACAGTACAACCATTTTGGTTAAAACATTTAATTAACTAGTTTATAAAATTTTTAGGTTTTTTTTTGTCCCAGGGTCTTAGAAATCCATATTAAAGAGTAACATCAAATTGTCTCCTTTGTTGTAAAAAGCATATTAAAAAATCCAACCAGACTTAATATCAAGTCAACAATATCATAACGCAAGAAACGAAGTCATCAGAATGAGTGTTAATTATTTGATAACCTTACCTGAAAGTTATTATTTGAGGTGAAATGACCGACCGATCTTCTAGCATCACCGTTCTGCTGAATTCCTGAGTGTGCCTACAAACCAAAAACCTTGAATGAAAATATGAAAAGAAATTATGGAATTTTATGGAGGATTTCGAAAAATAAATAATTTAAAGACATATTAATTTTATAGTTTAGGTTTAGAGAAAAATGTTTACACAGAACCATACAAGAGAGTCCTTGCATATTATCCCTTTTTTCATAAAAACCTCATCCACAGCGTTTTCATACCCAAATACACACTACATTTCTCTCATCTTATCTATGTCCCGAAAACCTAAGAAATTAAAATATTTTTCCTCTTGATGTAGGTATTATTTGATATTTTCAACCTCGAATTTAATTTCACGTCTATTTAATTTAGTTAAAGCAATCGTTTTAAAATGTATTTCAATCAATAAATAAGTATCTCGAAGAACACTATGTAACTATCACTATCTCATCTATTGAGCACAATGGAAAAACAACATTTGCAAAAGTAAAAGTTAGTAAAATTGGGGGGAAACACAAAAAAATACAATTTAACCACAAAATTGAATTCAACAGGAACTTTTCCTTTTCAAAATCCTACTCTCGAAATTAAGTACTAAAATTTGTCCAAACTGAACTTTTGTTGGCTGATGACCCTCTTTGAATATATCGGGCAGGGAAATCCCCAGAGGAAAATGGCTCGACCGACTGTGCCAGCACAAAAAAGAGCCCTCTCAAACACCATGAAAGTCAACTATGTGAGCGATGCACTTCCTCCAGAGTGGCGGGAGGTCCTCGCCTGAAGAGTGGGCGAAAGTGAACGGCCCTTTCAACTTCGCCGAGGGAAATTCAGGAAGCGAATGCTCTCTGCCTGCCCCGACACTACTTGTCTCTTTGGAGGCTTATTAACCCCTTTATTATTGTGGTGGGCGGGTTATACAATCGGTTCGTTCTTTAAAATTAAAGTTTAAAGAGGAGGGCAATGTACCGCGTTCGTTTTGGATGTTGCGTAGATTACCTAAAGAACGCAATATACAAAAACTTACTACTTGGATATCAACCATCTTTTGGTTTCGTAGAAATAATTTCACTTTTTCAAGAGTAATTAAATTCAAAACGTATGTATATGTAAGAAAAGCCATCGAAATTTGTTTGGAATGTCATTTTTTAATGAGTGAGAGAATTTAAAATTCCAATTATCCTGTTTTAGGATTTACAATGAGGGATAAATAGCATCATCGGAAACAAGTTCAGTGGTTACGAAGTTCAAGATTAGATTCTTAACCTTATTAAGTATCTGACTATTTTTTTTTAACTATAACAAGTTGAAAACAATGTTAAAGTGCAGTGAGAGTCATCACGAATTTTTTTAAAAATAAAAGTTAATTTCAAATAATGAAATCAAGATGTCTTTGGTACAGTATACTGAACGATACGCTTACTCCGTATGCTATTGTCTTATCTTATTTACCCATCTCCATTTCGTAATACTTACCATACAACAAAATTCAACACAACGATTTTTTTTACTAAAAAAAACGAATTTAGAATTTATAACGAGAGTTAACATAAAACTATTGTTTGATTCGACGGCAACAGTAATTTAAAAGATGTTTTGTATCAGTAAATCCAAACATTCCATTGTTTCAGCTTTGAATTGATAAGTTGATTACTTTTCAACTTTATTTAGATCTCTTGAATACAACTGAACAACCTATGAAAAATTTCCAGAAATGAGTACTTTACTAAAATAAAAACTACTATTTCAACCTGAGCATATATGGTTATGAAAATCAATAGAAGTAGAAGACAAGTAGTACTAAACATATGTTCAGTTTCAAACTGCATCTTTAAAGTTATTCGAATAGAATCCAGTTTATTTTTAGCCATCTTTTTGCATATAATTACCCCATATTTAAATCCAAACTCTTAAGAAAATTAAATAGGTATTGAGCTTTTCCCCTAACACGAATCCTAAATGTTCATGGCTTTGAAGCTTGCTTTAGAAGAATCACATCTACATCGTTTTCCACAAAAAACCACTCTAGTACAAAAAAAAGACGGAAAAACTCAGGGTTTTTTTTTCACCCACACTACCTGCACTACCTGGCAGCATAAACTGATAGGGGTTGATATTTACCTGCCGAGTCAGATAACAGGGGGAGATTCAGGGGTCGGCTTTCTTGGAACCATAAAATACTCTAGGGGGGAGATGAAGAGGGTAAAGAATTTCTCCGCCAGGTAATAACTGTACCCGTGCCCTCCTTCTGGAGGGAGGCTCTCTGCACGCGCCCCACATCCATTTTTTGGGGGGTTTCCGCCCCCTGAGGAATTCTTCTCGCTCTCTCTGTTGACGAGATATAGCCTGGGGGTCAGGAAGAACGTTGTAGAAGAATGTATCAGTTCATTTTTCGTGCGTTTTTTTTTCTATTTTGCTTTTCCACCTGACTTTTAGTTCGTTTTTTACTTTCCTTTCAGTGGCGTGCTCTCATCAATCTGGGGAAACGGCGACTTTTTTCAGGGGGAGAAGTACTTTTTTTCTGCCGAAGGAGCCCGGTTTTAGGGGGTAATATTAAGAGCCTGTGCGTTTGAGGCCCATTTTTTTATGGATGAGCTCATTTAGTGGGAGGGGAGGGAAGGTTTGTGAAAGAAATGAAGGATGATTACATTAGCATTGCACTTTAGGAATTCTAGTCGAACTTTCAATTAGGTGGTTATTTCCTTTTCATGGAGGTTGCTTAGAAAATGACATGCTTTATCAAACATACGGTTTCTTAAAGGGGGCAAATTGACCCCAGGCGGTTCCTGAAGGCTTCTAACTTAAGTGATTTTAGCTATAGAGAGTGGTTGATAAAGCTTGTCTATGCAACCTTTGTTAATGCTCTTAAACAAATTAATCAGTTTTCGAATTTTCCACTTAATTTTATTCAAAAGTTAAAATTTAAACATAATTTTTTTGAACATAATAATTTTGAATCTAAAACATATGATAAGCAAATATTTCTTTCACCTGAAAAGTATCAAGAAACAAATATTGTTTATAGAAAATATTTGGAAATTTTATAATCATATTTTATATAAATATTTCCTTAAAAACAAATATTTTCTGAATTCAGTTGAGGCCCTTTTCTTTCACTACTTAAACTTCCAATTAGAGCTCTTAGCCTAAAATAAACTCAATTTAAAACACACAAACATATTTAGTTTCAGAAGGTGATAATATAGGAAATTTTCTAAATAGTTTTCATCACCTTTTATTAACCTTTTCTAAATATTCCAAGCATCCCCGAAACGGCTGCTTGTTTTTAATTAAATTTTAATCATGAGCATTTAATTAACGTTGTCCTTTTTTTGCAATTAAGAACCTACCTCAACCGGCTAGATAAGTTATAATTTTGAAAAGTTTCGAAATTTTTTTAATTTGTTGTAAACAAATATAGAACTTTTTGGTAAATTTTTTTTTGTAATTATCACCAGCGGTGCATACCACATAAGTAAATTGAAAGTTAATATAAAATATATGAAGTAGCACAACCAGTTTATGGTAATCACATAAAGAGGTTCAACTGTTATTTTCCAAAATATTTCATTGCAAGGTATTTTGCCCTTGCGTTAGATAAATCCTTTAGAATATCCAAGATTTTTAATAGACTATCAGTAAATAACACTTTGCAACAGAAATAAACTGATCAAAAATATTTCCCTTTATATCTATCCCTGCCATTGCATATGGCTCAAAAAATACTTAGAAACAGGCTAGTATTATATCACATAGAGGTGAAAAACATTCCATTCTTTTAGATGGAATTTAGAAAACTCAATACTAAATGTACTACTACAACATGCAATTCAGTCCTAATTGCTAGGGCACGGAAAAGAATGTTATGTTCAAATGAAATAATAACTAATATCAACTTTGCATTCTTTCCTTAAAAAAACACGGACATGGACTGCTTTAAATCCATTCCCAAAAAAAGAAAAGATAAAACCGAAATCTGCAATTACACCACTTATGTTTTGCAATGAACTGGATCCTATCCCAATACAAAAGCTAAATACCATTTGAAATACGTCAGAAAACAACTTGACCGTTCCCAGCTTTTTTGACCGTTTGGCGAAACTGACTTATTCGAGGAGCAGGAGTGTGTTCTGTGTTAAATGCAGCTCCGATTGCATTTTAAAGAAATAATTATCCGATCCGTCATCCAGTTGCATATTTAAGTTATAATAACACACTTGATCGTTTTAAAAAGAACCCGACAGATCTCTAGGCTGTCACGCGATTGGAGAGACCACGGGTCATGTCGATCGGCATGTTTTAAAAAAGTGATACGGTTCTTGGAAATTTACACAGTTGTATCTTGGGAAACGAATCACCTGAATCTGGGTAGGTTGGTGCCGTGGCATAAACCTTGCTGCATTAACATCTGAGAGATATACAAACTGAATGAAAGTTTAAGTCATTGCCCACAACCATTCCTTCAAGTTACTTTATGAATTTCTAATACTTAAGTGTTGAACCTTAGGTATGAAATTGTCCTAGCTTCAGGGTCTACAAGGTTCATGACTTTTTGAAAGAATTTTAATGAATGCTTTTCACTTGAATCGTATCTCAATGGTGGAATTGGGAGTAAAGGCGTAGGGAAAGGCTGTTGCTCCCCTTAGTTAGATTAAAACAAGTTCTGTTCAGATTTTGAATCTAATCTAGTTATAAGTCGGATGTAATAACACATTCATTCCGTATCTATTATTTCCATCACGTTCATTTATTCTTTTTCACAGTTTATGCGTTTTTAAGGTTAAAGAAACTATCAGGGGCGCTTTGATGATACCATCATTAGATTAAACGAGATTTATCTTTTCTATCAACTGATTTATAAAAAATTCCAACTTAAGTAGTAATTTAGAATAAATCAAAAAGTTATGTCGCTCAGACAGATAGCTATAGATAAGTACAGGTGAGAGAAATTTTCTACTTATTTCTAAAAGTAAACTTTTACTCTTGTTTGTGTTATACGAGTGTTTCTTTCACCTTATACAATAACAAGATACTTTGTCGGTCACCACACTAAGGTAGAATATATTTGTTGGTAAGAGTGATGCTGCAAAACCTCAGCTTGGAATTCAGCACAAGATATAGAAGATATCAGAGTGACGTTATCAGAAACAGACGAAAAAGGAATACGAAGAACATTTTGTAAGCTGAGTTTTTGTACACTTTGTAGCTTTACAAAATCATTTCACGTACCTTTGAATAGGTCGCCGTAAAAATTGATAAGATCTTGTAAAAGTTCTCCTTTTCATCTGGAAAAGCATCTTAAGTTACGTAAGAGGAAAGAGCTGAATTGATTATAAGTTGTTAGAGACTCCAGAAAAAAAATCATGGACAAAACTTTGATAGTCACTAATCCTCCCTTCAAAGGGGGTAAACTTAGCTTGATACTTAGATTCGTAACTGAACTGATATTCCAGATAAATAGCTTTAAGTAAATATCAAACAATGCATGTTTAGGTAAAAGATAAAGAAATACGTCAATGAGTTCAAAATTTAGTGTCAAAGGTACACTGTTAAAATTCATGTGCTTAAAAATGAGCACTTATACCTACTTATATTTTTCAAGTAGCTTTAACTCAAAAATGAGTAAGCGATGTTCTCAGTTTTGAGTACGTAAACATGCTTAAAATCACACATTTAACAGAAAGGGCGAATATTTAATAATTTTGAGTGCAATTCATTAAACATTTGTACAACAACTTTATTATCATAATCAGTGTAAGTTTTTTACGATGCAAAAAAAATAAATTAATTAGTACTTCCATCGAAACGAACGAACTATATACCGTTGTGAAATCAAAATTATTCTATCGCGCAAGAATACAATGTTTTGGTTCCTCGGCTTCGGCGACGGCGCCACCGCCATTATTCGCATATCGCATATAGACATCGGAGGACCCCGTTGGGAATTGAAGCTAGCGAAGAATCGACGAAAAGTAAGAAATGTTCATTTTCAATTCTTATTTTTTAGCCGTTCAATAATAGTGTTCTTTAAAAGTACAGTAAATTTTATCTTAATAGCATGTTTATATACACCCATTCATCTCATGCATGATCTCATGACAACCCTGTTATGCACAAGTTTGTATATTTATTTAGTACTCTAATAGATGTATTTCAATTTAGTTTTTGGGTAATCAAGCCGTTTCTGCATTACGGAATCGTCGTAATAACCACTGTTTTGGTTAACTGTGGAAAATCTCACGTGTTCGCCATTTATCTCCCACCAATCTAAGGCTTAGCATTAAAATACAATTCTGTTTGCTTTTGTCACTGTAAATGGAATTTCTTCTATTGCGTAAAATCCTTAGGTGGCTAAACTTCGTTCCAAAATTGGTTAACCCTAAAATTTTTGATATTTGGTTGACTCAATAGTAAAATATTTGCTGGTAAAATCCTAGTACTGAAATACATAAATAAAAGGGGAAGTGCAGTTTCATTTGCATTGGTAAAAACCTTAAATTCAGCTCAGTGGGTTTTTTATAATTTTCAACACTTAAATATTGAAGAACAAAGATGAAATATGAATAATTTATCCCTTTTTATTAATTCAATTGTGTAATAATTACCTAAATAACAAGTTTTGGAACGGTATCAAACGTAAAGTTTTGGTGTCTAACGTGAATCATGCAAATTACCAATTATTTGATATTGGTGGAAAAGCGTGGACATTTCCAAACTTTTTTTATTTGTTTATTTTTTTTACACTTAAAACAATAACGGATGTGTCTAGACAACCGTCGGATTGCTTTGTTTATTTATATACTAGCTGATATGCCCGGCCTTGCACGGGTGGAGTGTATCAATTTATTAAAATTTTCTCAAGTTACATGCCTAATTTTCTGTAACCATAATTACCAATCATCCTGGTAGTTTTTCATTTCCCGGTGTTCCCAGTATTTTTTCATATCCCGGTGCCTTTTTCATCTTGGTGTCCCCGGTGCCTTTTCATCTCGGTGTTCCCGGTGCATTTTCATCACCGTGCTCCCTGTGCCTTTTCCTTCCCGGTTCCAACTGTGTAAATCTAACCTAACCATCCAGTTCCGGTGTTGCACATTTAATTACGACAGTTACCCAATTATCCATTCTAAGTGAAAAAAAATCCATTAAAATTATTACAGACTTTTGAAATCCCAAAATTTGTAAATACCCCCTGTTTAAATTGAAAAAAAAATCCCGTTAAACTACACCAAAGAAAAAAATTATAAGGTTAAATAACAAATTGATCTAGTGTTTCTATCATCAACTTTCTAAAAAAACTGCATGATATAATCTTTACTTTAACCAGTCTAATTCTTAAAACTTTCTATTTCAACTTAAAGTTTCATGGAAAATGAAGTTTTTAATAAGAAAATACTGTTATAAAGTTTTTTATAAGGGCCGTTTTTAATTTTTTAAATTATTAATAACCTTTTTAAAACATTTAAAACAATTTTAGCCAAGTTTTATCTTTAAATACTTTGTTTTATGTTTAAAATTGTTTTTGTTGTATTATTTGCAACAATGCGAGTTAAACAGATCTTCTTTAGTGGAGAAGTAAGGCGATTTTTTCAAAAAGGCCTAAAAGGGGGTGAAGGGGTGGTTTTAGAAATTTGGAAATGATGTCATTGTCTTTCCCCCGTCCCCATACGTATGTGTACCAAGTTTGGTTTGATTCGGACGGGTAGTTTTGGAGAAATTGAGCCAAATCTGTTCCGGACAAACCCAGGAACCCAGGCAGGAACCCAGGAACCCAGGCAGGAACCCAGGGACACCTTCATTATATATAGAGAGAAATTGTGTAATAATTACCTAAATAACAAGTTTTGGAACGGTATCAAACGTAAAGTTTTGGTGTCTAACGTGAATCATGCAAATTACCAATTATTTGATATTGGTGGAAAAGCGTGGACATTTCCAAACTTTTTTTATTTGTTTATTTTTTTTACACTTAAAACAATAACGGATGTGTCTAGACAACCGTCGGATTGCTTTGTTTATTTATATACTAGCTGATATGCCCGGCCTTGCACGGGTGGAGTGTATCAATTTATTAAAATTTTCTCAAGTTACATGCCTAATTTTCTGTAACCATAATTACCAATCATCCTGGTAGTTTTTCATTTCCCGGTGTTCCCAGTATTTTTTCATATCCCGGTGCCTTTTTCATCTTGGTGTCCCCGGTGCCTTTTCATCTCGGTGTTCCCGGTGCATTTTCATCACCGTGCTCCCTGTGCCTTTTCCTTCCCGGTTCCAACTGTGTAAATCTAACCTAACCATCCAGTTCCGGTGTTGCACATTTAATTACGACAGTTACCCAATTATCCATTCTAAGTGAAAAAAAATCCATTAAAATTATTACAGACTTTTGAAATCCCAAAATTTGTAAATACCCCCTGTTTAAATTGAAAAAAAAATCCCGTTAAACTACACCAAAGAAAAAAATTATAAGGTTAAATAACAAATTGATCTAGTGTTTCTATCATCAACTTTCTAAAAAAACTGCATGATATTGTAACGAGGGGATTTTTACCAAAAATAATACGTGCTCTTTCAAATAATTCACATTTTTTTATTTACTCTAACTACACCATCTTTTTCACTCCAAATCAACACAACACATTCTCTTCTAAAAACATAATTCTATTATTAATTTTAACAATTGCCAAAATTAGAAAAGTAAACTTAATTTAAAAATTATTTGTTAAAGTCAGTTCACTAGTCTACATTGTTTAAAATTTAAATGGTTTACTAGTCTACATTGTTTAAAATTTATATGGTTCACTAGTCCAGTCTCTAACATTACTCCCTCACCAGTAACTAAGTTACGATACCAAGCATCCATGGCAGAGGAAGGTGAGTCTATTGGAAAGTCCATTTCAACTCTGAAACCGGACGGGCAATTTCACCTGTCTCCCGGAACGGGTGTAGACTGGACTTTTACTGTCCTCCACAGCTTTGGGAAGCTTTTCGCTGGAATGTTCATCATCCATCGTCCTTTTCTCAGGGAAGGTATCAGTATCTGTAGATATCATGTATGCTGGCTTCAATCTATCCACAGAAATGTTGACTTTTTTACCTTTAATGAGTAGAGCAAAATATTTATCATTTCTGTCAGTTACTTGGAAAGGTCCTGTATATGTTGGTTCTAGAGGTTTTCTCACTCGGTCTGTTCTTACAAATACATGAGAACATGATTTTAAGTCTCTGTGAAAGAAGATTTTTTGATTCGCAATACTCTTGGATTTGTTAGGCTTTAAGTTATCCATGTACTCTACCAACTTGCCTACAAACGTATCAGGGTCAACTTTATTTGTGTTTGGTGGATCGAAAAATTCTCCAGGTATCTTGATGTTCATTCCATACACCATTTCGGCAATCGAATGCTTCGTGTCTTCTCTTAGGGCAGATCTGAGACCCAAAAGGACTGTTGGTAATGTCTCAGTCCACTGAGCATTGTTATGTGCTTTTATAGCAGACTTTAAGGTTCTGTGGAGTCTCTCAATTTTTCCATTGCATTGAGGATGGTAAGCTGTAGTGTGAAGGACTTTAGCTCCACATATTGCAGCTAAACTTCGGAACAATTCTGATTCGAATTGTCGACCTTGATCAGTAATAATTTTGTAAGGTACGCCAAATCTGCATATCCAGTTCTCATAAAAGGCTTTACTGACTATTTCTGCAGTTATACATGGTAATGGTATGACTTCCATCCATCCAGTGAATCGGTCGATACAAGTTAAGCAATACACATTTCCATTTGAAGGAGGTAATGGGCCAATGAGGTCGATGTGTACTACACTAAAACGGGTGTCTGGTTCTTGATATTCTGAAAATTTTGATTTGGTGTGCCTCGTTACTTTACATTTTTGGCATTGAATACACGCTTGAGCCCATTGTTTTACTTGCTTCTTCATTCCAGGCCACAAAAACCTAGCAGTCATCTGTTTGATGGAAGATTTAATGCCGGGATGTGATAACCCATGAATTTGGTCAAAGAGTTGTTTTCTGAATTTAGGTGGAATGTAAGGCCGAATTTTCTTCTGTGAAGTGTCACACCATAAGATTTTTGAAGATGGGAGAACTGACTGATTGAAATTAAGCGTTGTATCACTTTCCATCAGGTCTTTTAATTCCTGATCTGTACTTTGTTCTATGGCGATTCGGTCGTAATCAATTACAGAGATCCTAGATAGAGTATCAGCTACGATATTTTCTTGTCCACTAATATGTCGAATATCTGTCGTAAACTGGGAAATGTACTGTTGATGTCGCAGTTGTCTTGGGGATGCTTTCTCATTTTTTTGCTTAAATGTGAAGGTCAGGGGCTTGTGATCCGTTACGATCGTGAATTCTCTGCCTTCTAACATATATTTGAAATGTTTGACTGAGAGATAAATACCCAAGAGTTCACGGTCATAAGTGCTGTAAGATCTTTGAGCACTATTCAGTTTCTTGGAATAAAAGGCAATTGGTCTCCAGTTTTCTTCTTCATATTGTTGCAGTACAGAGCCTATAGCACTGTCTGATGCGTCAGTGAACAAAGATAAAGGAAGTCCAGGTTTGGGAAAACATAGAAGAGCAGCATTGGCTAAATCTTGTTTGCATTTTTCAAATTGTTGAATTGCATCCTCGGTCCATGGAACTTTTCTTTTATCTTTCTTCTTAGCACCTTTCAAGAACTCGTGAAGAACTGCTTGTGTCTGAGCAGCGTTTTTACAATATCTGCGATAAAAATTTATCATTCCCAGGAATGTGCGTAGATCGTGAATGGTGTTTGGTAATGGGTAGTCAAGAATTGCTTGAACTTTGCTAGGCAGGGGAGATGATCCTTTGGCAGATATCTGATACCCGAGAAACTCAATTTCTTCCACTCCTAGAATAGATTTTGATGCGTTGATTCTAAGACCATAATTATTTAATTTTTCAAAGACTATCTGTAGATGTTGTTTATGTTCTTCTTCTGTTTTTGAGGCGATGAGAATGTCGTCTAAATATGGAAAAGTGAAATCTAAGCCAAAAAATACTTCGTTAATGAATCTTTGGAAAGTAGCTGGAGCATTTCGCAGGCCAAAACTCATCACATTAAATTCAAATAATCCAAATGGGGTAATTATTGCTGTTTTGGGTTTGTCTTCTTCATCTATTGGGATTTGGTAGTAGGCTTTAACTAAATCAATTTTTGAAAATATTGTTTTTTCTTGTAAAATTAGATTAAAATCTTCTATTCTAGGAATTGGGTATCGGTCTGGTACCGTTACATCATTAAGGCGTCGGTAATCCCCGCAAGCTCTAAATGTTCCATCCTTTTTACTGACTAAATGTAAAGGACTAGCCCATTGAGACTTTGATGGTCGAATAATCCCCTTGTCCAACATGAACTGGAATTCCTGCTTTGCTAAGGCCAGTTTTTCCGGATCAAGTTGACGTGCTCGTGAATACACTGGAACACCTTTGGTCGTTATGTAGTGCTTCACATCATGTTTACATGAGTTATTGAACACGTATGGCTTCGTTAAGTCAGGATAGGATTTTAATGTATCATAAAATTTAGAATTAATGTTATGATTCATAGTGCTGATTATGAGTTCTTCTGAAATAGATTTAATTTCTCCTATTACTGATAACTGAGTAACCCCATCAATTAATTTCCTATTGTGAATATCAATTAGTAGATTAAATTGATTGAGAAAATCAGCTCCAATAATACCTCTATTAACTTTTGCAACTATGAATGGCCACTGGAATTGTCGTCTGAGTCCTAAGTCGAGATTTAGAGTTCTTTCACCATAAGTTGGAATATCTGTGCCATTAGCAGCATATAATTTATATGAGCATGGTGAAGTACTTGCATTGGTTGCTGGAATTAGGGATACATCTGCGCCACTATCCACTAAAAACCGTAATCCCGATTTTTTGTCCGTGACATATAGTCGGAATTTGCGGCTAACATCATTCCTAGCAGCAGCACTGGCCGCGGAGTCTACTGCTGACTCGCGTTTCCCGACTCTTTCCATTGACATGGTTGCTTACATTTTTCAGGAAAGCATTTAGCCCCAAATTTAAAATGATAATAGCAATATTTCCCATTTTCATTATACCGTTTTCTTGATCTTGAGCGGCTATTGCAATTTCTATTGTAACTATGAGCTCTTGATCTGGAGTTGTGGAGGGTCATGCTGGCAATTTGGTGTTCTAACGCAGCTATCTTTGTTTGTAAAGCCTCCACGACCGCCTCCTTGCCCACAGCAGTTATTTCTTGGTGTGGGTGGAGTTCAACAATTTTGTCAGCCATTGTGGCTAATTTGTCTAGATCCTCGTCGCTAACCACTACTATGTGTTTCACAGCATCTGGCATCTTTTCTAACCAAAGAGAACGTAACATGCTAAGAGGAATGTCTACCCCCAGTGATTTCATTCTAAGAAGAAGTTGGCTAGGTTTCATATCCCCAAGTTCCAATCCAGTAAGTAGACGCTTAATGCGTTGATTTTCACTTTCTTTGAAAATACTGAGCAATCTTTCTTTAGCAGCTGAGTATTTATTACTCTGAGAATCCTTAACAATATCCAAAATATTGTCTAAGAACTTTGGTTCTAACTGTGCTATTAAATAATTAAACATTGTCTCTTCGTTCTTAATACCACTAATTCTAAACTGTGCCTCTACTTGAAAGAACCACATTTCTGGTTTCTCTGTCCAGAATGGAGGAATTTGAATGCTTACTTTGCTTACTTCCATCGGCTGTTCCGATCTAGAAGGCTGTTTAGTTAAAGACTGCTGAGCTGGAATTGGCTGTTCGTCCGGCATAACAACGATATCACGTCCGGGTCACCACTTGTAACGAGGGGATTTTTACCAAAAATAATACGTGCTCTTTCAAATAATTCACATTTTTTTATTTACTCTAACTACACCATCTTTTTCACTCCAAATCAACACAACACATTCTCTTCTAAAAACATAATTCTATTATTAATTTTAACAATTGCCAAAATTAGAAAAGTAAACTTAATTTAAAAATTATTTGTTAAAGTCAGTTCACTAGTCTACATTGTTTAAAATTTAAATGGTTTACTAGTCTACATTGTTTAAAATTTATATGGTTCACTAGTCCAGTCTCTAACAATATAATCTTTACTTTAACCAGTCTAATTCTTAAAACTTTCTATTTCAACTTAAAGTTTCATGGAAAATGAAGTTTTTAATAAGAAAATACTGTTATAAAGTTTTTTATAAGGGCCGTTTTTAATTTTTTAAATTATTAATAACCTTTTTAAAACATTTAAAACAATTTTAGCCAAGTTTTATCTTTAAATACTTTGTTTTATGTTTAAAATTGTTTTTGTTGTATTATTTGCAACAATGCGAGTTAAACAGATCTTCTTTAGTGGAGAAGTAAGGCGATTTTTTCAAAAAGGCCTAAAAGGGGGTGAAGGGGTGGTTTTAGAAATTTGGAAATGATGTCATTGTCTTTCCCCCGTCCCCATACGTATGTGTACCAAGTTTGGTTTGATTCGGACGGGTAGTTTTGGAGAAATTGAGCCAAATCTGTTCCGGACAAACCCAGGAACCCAGGCAGGAACCCAGGAACCCAGGCAGGAACCCAGGGACACCTTCATTATATATAGAGAGATTGACGGCCTATTACGTATTGTAAACATTGAAATTAAATTATTGAACAATCCTGGTATCAGTACCAATAGCTCAGTGGTAGGATACGTGGCTAGTATTCCAAAGGTCCCGGGTTCGAATCCTGGCTTCCGCTTTTGATTATTTTGCTTAAAATGAACTTGTAATTGTTCTAAAGTAAACAGATCCGACGGTGGCCTAGCTACAGCCAACAATAACAATTTTCTGTTTTATACTTTTCAACTTTATTTCTAGCGATAAAAATTTTTAAATAGGAGTTTGGCACAGCTGGGATAAAGTTTGATTGCCAAATGGAGGACTCTTATCTCAGCTGATCCAGGTGTTCTTTTTTTAGCATATAATTAAAGTTAGAATTAATTATAAAATTATCTACATCAGTGTTTCCCAACTTGGGGCGCACGTCCCACCGAGGGGCAATATGATTTTCTAGGGGGGGGGGCAATTTAAATTTTTTAACCAAATTGCCCCCCAGGAGGGGCACGAACCACCAGGTTTTATTTACTTTTCAAGAAGGATTTTCGAAAAAAAAATAAAGGACATGGGGGGCTTGGAAAATTTGGAAAGGCTTTGGTGGGGCATGGGCCGAAAAAGGTTGGGAAACACTGATTTACATTGTGTTTAATTAGTTATTAATGAGATATTTTGTGTTTTTAAAGGTCCTTTCGAGGAGCATGGATCTGGTTGAGGATTAAATGCTGCAGGTGGTCATGCCACTACGAGAAGGCCCATTTCACAGCTGAAAGCCCGTCTTGGACGAGATGACCTTCTTGTGCAAATTATATGCTGGAGCTCCTTGCGCTAGTCCTTCCTGGAGGACTCTTATCCCAGCTGATCCAGGTGTTTTTTTAGCATATAATTAGTTAGAATTAATTATAAAATTATCTACATTGTTTAATTAGTTATTAATAAGATATTTTGTATTTTTAAAGGTCTTTTCAAGGAGCAGAGATCTGGTTGAGTTTGCGCCTGAGTATTCAATGCTGCAGGTGGTCATGCCACTACGAGAAGGCCCATCTCACAGCTGACAGAATCATGCTTTTGTGTTGTCATCATTTTAGCTGTGGGTAAACGTGACGGCTGAAGGACTCTTATCAAATCTGTGCCTTAACTTTTTGTTTAATTTATTTTTAACCTTTATTGTTTAAATTTTTAGAATGCTCCTTAAAAATTCCTTTAATTCATTATTTTTATTGTAAAATTTAGTATGAATCCTGTATAATTGGTTAAATTTAAAAAAAATCAAAATCTGCAATAGCGGTGAACAGCGATTCAAAAGAACCAATAGGAATCCTCGAAAACTGTCGCTTTTGTCGTGGTGGTGTAAATTCACCATTAGAGATGTTTTGTATATTTTGTGATAAATTTTTTAATTCAGCAAAGGAATTATGCAGGCATATCAAAGCATGGCATCTTAATCACAAACATTTCACATGTTTTGATAAATATTGCAAACAAACATTTAACAAATTGTATAATTATGAACGACATAAAAATAATTTTCATTCATTGCTCTAGAAGGAATAACAGATGATGTGGAACTATTGATATGTGACAGTCTGTGCTATAATGGTACTGTATTACAAAAAATGAAATTGTGCTTGTACAATGTACATTGTGAAAATGAATCATTTTTCTTTGGTAAAATTGTAAAAATGTTCTTATGATGAAAATGCATACATCATATTATAACGTGGTTGAATCAAGTGAATTTGATGAACATTTTCAGTTATATAATAATTAAAAATACAGTTGATTTTAAAGATATTAAAAATTTGTACAGTTATGATACTTTTCATATGAGGAAGACATACAGATTTGATGATCCAAATATGTATGTTACTTTAAAACACAAACCTTGTTGTACCAGTGAAAGTTTAGGCACAATTTATATTTAAATATATATAGATATAGATTATAAATAGAGATCTTTGCTGACTGAGATTCAGTCGCTTTGTCTTTTTGAGGATTTTTGTTTTTTTAGAAAAATTCTTGAATTGATTTTGTAGAGCTGGATATAGCTTGTAGTTTTATTCTTTTTTTTAACTTGTTTACTTTAAAATTTCTGAACAATTTAGGTTTGTTATCTTTAATTGGTTTATTAACATGTCTTGTTATACTTCTTGCATTTTATTAGCATGCTTTCATTGGTATCAGTTTCTCTGCATACTTTGGACATGGGATCCGGATCTAAGTTTGTTTTAAATAATTTTTAATTTGTGGAGTTTTTGTATGACATAATTTAAAGTATTTACATTTGAGTCTTTGTTTAAGTATTTCTCTCAAGTTTTTTTATTAATAATCACAGTTTACCCCCAATTTGTACTATGAAGTAACATCTAAAAAATTCTAGTTGAAATTTAGTGAACTTAATGCTGAATGAATTAATTTTTTTTTTCAGATTTTATTTAATAAAACTACATAATATCTTCCTATTTTTAAATACATATTTTCAGTTTTTGATTATACGGAAAACCTAGTAGCACAGCTCATACTAAATATGTCGAGTTTGTGACTAGAGGTAAACAAAATTTGGCTTTATATGACAAGAATTGGATGAATTTTAAGGAATCAGCCCCTATTCATAAGCGCTGAGCAAACATTTTGTGCAAAATCTGTGTGGCCATCATTTGGCTATAGTTTTTCTGTGTATGAAACCTTTAGGTTGATAACCATTTTAGTTCCTCAATGATATTTTATACAAACTTTGGTGTTAACACAGGATAATTGTATAAACTGCACCTGTACTACTATTGTTTATTAACTTGAAAGAAAATTTTAATGTGTTCAAATTTGATCCTAAAGGTGTTAACATTTCCCCACACTGTCACTATACATTCATTTGGATCTATAATGAACTTTCATTTCTTTAGATGTAGTTAAGCTTATATATTTGAAATACACATGTATAAGCGTTGGAATTTTGGAATTGTTGAATTCTAAATTGGAATTTTTAGTTGTGAGCACTAAAAATATTGGCTTATTTTTATAGTTTTTTGTAACAACAATGTGAAGATATTTTATTAGCCAAGAATCTGAGTGAAAATATCATCTGTAAATTTAAGTGTTTTTTATTGTATAAGCTGTGATGGAAGTTTCTATAAATAGGGAAGTATTTTCTTGTTCTTTCAATCACTTGCTAAAATAATGTAAATAGTTGTAAGTGTTGAATAAAATGTTTCTTTAGTAATGTGAAATATTAATTACTTTCTTAGTTTTTCATAAGTTTCTGAATTTTAGGTAAAGCTTCCTCATTTGAAAATTCACTATACATAATAAATGATAGAATACATAAGATTGAGTGTTGAGTAAGAGATTGAAATATAGTGAATACAACAAAATCAACCTTAGATGAATATTTTGCAGTAGACTAAACTTCTAGTTTTGGGTTTGTACTTCACAATTTAAAGAATGATTGAAATTAAAGTTACCTCTTGTGTGTATTTTTATTTGTGATCTATTTTTAGCATATTTCAGGTTTGAAACAAATGATAATTTTTTTTTTCAAAACAAGCTTTTGTTTGATAGGTTTTGAGTACAGGGATAAGTGACAAATCTGAAAATATATAGATAATATCTCAACAATGAGTACATGTGGAGTAGATTTTGAGAAAAAGAAGGTTTTATAAATGAGTACATTATTAGTAGATTTTGAGCAGAAGCAGTCTCAAAAATGAGTACGCGCGGACTCGATTTTGAGCAGAAAGTCTCAAAAATGAGCATGCGCAGACTCAATTTTGAGCAGAACAGGTCTCGAAAATGAGCACGCGCGGTCTCGCTGAGCTCTCGAAAATGAGAACATGCCGTTTCATTTTTAAGAAGGTGATGTGTTTCAAATATAAGTACACGAGTTTTTCAAATATGAGTAGTTTTTACTTGGAGCTATAGTGAGTACATGAAGTGCTCATAATCAAGTAATTTCCTCTCTATTTTGAGAACCCTGGTTTAACAGTGTATGTCGTCTATTTGGGGTAGTCAAAACAGCCACTAAATAGATGGCAATAATTGATGCATAATAGATGGCCAACAGTCAACACCACTGCTGTATTGAAATAATGACCAAATATGAATAACTTATGGTGGAAGAACAGGCAATAGAAGTTGTTGTGGATGATCAAATAGCTCTTTGTAAAACTTCTAGCAGATCTTCTCCTCATGCAAATCTCCTATGTTCTTTTGTTGTGTGCTTTTTGACCATCCATACCTAGTCGTACTATCTTGTGCTTCCAGTGACTTTCACTTGTGTTTGCACCTAAAGCAATCTATGTCACATTATTCTTTCGGTGAGATCTGCAAACTGTGACACTCTGGCTTCATTTTTATGACTCTGGTCTGGACCACAACAACTCATCTATATGCCCAAATATTTGAATTACGATGGTGATTATTTTGTAAGTTGCTGACATACTGCTGTACCTTATGCAAAAAATCTGTCTGTGTACTGATAAATGTGTATTTTCATGTGTAGTATTACCTCTCTAACAATAAAGCATGTATTCAATACAGGCGCGGATCCAGCACGGCTCCAAGCGGGGGGGGGGCACTTTTCCCTACCATCACCTTTACATTTTGAGAAAAATGTCAAAATGTTGGGGATTTTTTAAAAAATATCACTCAAGATCCCCTTTTGGTACCGCTGGGGGGTATGGGGGACCTCCCCTAGAAAACGTTTTGAAATTTGAGCTGTAAAAGTAGAGTTTAACTCATTTTGAGTACTTTTGGGGACTTTTTTTCGTACTTATGAGGGATTTTTTGGGTCCAAGGGGGGGCACTGTCCAGAGTGCCACCCCTCCTGTATTGTATCCGCCACTGATTCAATAGTATGTCGTTGTACCGGAATGGAGAATTTGTTAGCTTCGGTGAGGTGAGTTATGGACAATATTTAAATATTCACTGAATGCAAAACTTTTAAGGCACAAATTCACCTCTTGGAGGAATGAATAGAATTAAAAGGTGGAAGTCACCCTCCCTGGAAATTTCTCTCCTCAGCAATCTTCACCTCCGATCAACCAGTGAAGCTTGACCACAGCAGCGCAAAACCCCTCCATCCAATCGCAACAATCACACGCAACAGCAACAAAGTAATCCGATTAAAGGAACCTCTCGCGCGGGATTACAAAGTCGGCAATCGAACTGTCTACTTCATCATCATTTTTCAATGTCACGAATCGGAAAGAGGTTTCCATGCGGGGTGGTAATAATAATGAGGAGGCACTGGAAATAAAAGGTTACAGGTCCGGCAGAGTTAATTGTGGCCGTCAACGCGGGTAATAAGGTAATAACAGGGGTGCGGAGTGGTCATGGGTGACTTCTCGCGTGGAATCGCCCTCCAAAGGGGTGGCGCGCATCAGCTATGTGGGTCGGAAGATGGCATCGGACGAAGGTCCAGTAATAGATGATGAAGAAAAAAATAATCGTCAAGAAACAGAAAACTACCCTTTACACGGGATTTCTCTGTTGACTTAAATTTTTCTGTATGCTACATCTTTTCGCAACTTTTGGGAACTTATCCATCGAAAATATTCTATTTATTTAACTACATATTGTCTCTCTACAGACTACTGTCTCATTTTTTTTCCCAAATTCGGAAATTTTAAGTCGTAGAGTACAGAAAAAGTTGTTATTTATTGCAGTGTTCTCCCTGTCTGATCCTCTGTTCAAAGGATAGATCTTCCGGATCAGGAAGCAAAGTTAGCAAAATAGCTAGTAAGATGTCTTTCATGGAAGGAGATCACAATCACTCATTAAATAAAAAGTAAAAGCTATCCTCAACGGTGCGATATGAAGCTATAAAATGACTAAATTATAATATACTACCAATTAGCGTATCGATAGAGTGTTAGGAATGCCAACCATGGATGAGTTTTCAACTTTTTGTACCAAGGGTGTACCTAATTGATTTCGAGGACTATTTTTTATGTTTGGGAAATTCCTTTCTTGTTAAGTTGGGCAGAAGGCATTCACAAATATTTTAGTCAAACTTCACATTCTTGAAACTTTTTTTATGATACTATATAATTATGATCATTTCACTTCTTTAAGTAATGGTTCTTTCTGTTTGGACAGTTAAACATTAGGTCTCCACGTGTCCACTGTGAAAGTTGATGTTGCAATTTCAAAAAGCACTGTGAGAAGGAGTGCTTATCCCCAGATATCGAGGGAAAATTAATGCAATTAGATTCGGCAGCTTACAAGGAAAAAAAACCACAGACCATCAGCTGATAATATTAAAAGTCATCTTGAGATCTACATAATTTTTCATCCAATTTTTTTAAAAAAGAGATTTTAGAAAGATATTTTCAATCCACCTTAAGTCACGTTCTTGAATATTTTGAACGCATGAGAAATTTCACTCATTCTCACATCTATTGTTGTAGTTGCATTAATTTTAAATTTCAACCAATGCAATCATAATAACCCCTTCTCCAAAAATCCCCCTTAAGGTTTTAGAGTTATGAATGACATTTAAATCTAATTGAAAATCTCCAAATTACAGGTTACGACTCAAAACGATTGGAGACGAGAGTTATTCAGTCCACCATCACTTTAAAACTTTTCAACTAGATGGGATTGAAATATTTTCTCTCGGACTGAAACTTCATTTCAATATGAAGAGGACCGGGAATCAGCGCCAACAGAAAGCCCTCACAAAACCTGTCTTTAAAATGAAGTGATAATTATTGTATAAGTGAGATTTATTATAGAGTGTAATGGAGGATCTCTGAGAAGTAATGATGATGCAGTCGGCTGCACATTTTTAACCCAGACGGAAGGAAGAATGCTCATTATATAAGTAGGGCGTTGACATTTCCGAGGGGCTGGGGTTGTGCAGTTTGGTCAGCCGATTTAAAAATTTTAGAACTAATTGCGGCGTAATTGAAATCAGTCGGAGGTCTCGCGGATTGAAGGACGTGGCTTGTTTGTTTGTTGCTTGGTGGTCTGGGTCGATCAAAGGAAGATATTGTTGGCTATTGATGGGATCTGTCAAGGGAATGGGACATTTCGGATTTGTTCCCGCGAAGACACTGTTAATTGGTTTAGGAGATGGAATTGCTGCATGAAACAAAATAAGAGTTATTTTTCAATTTCCTGTACTTATCTAGTTCTCCAGCTATTGTTCTCTTATGCACCTGTTCCACTATTTTCCAACTACTATTCTATCAGCTAATTAAAAAATGAAAAATAATTTTAATCATCTATATCACTTTTGGAAACATTCGCAGTCATCAGCGTCGGTGTTAAATCCTTAATTGTAGAAGGATTCCACCGATCAGAGTAAGCGAAAAGCAATTTTTCCTGACGATGATGACTGTGAATATGGCTGTAAATTAATTCATATTGTTATTGAATGAACTAGAACTAGTTCTACTTTATCTCTTCAAACTACAAAAGTATTCTAAATAAATTTATGAAACCATGTTTCATACCTCAAGAGGTTTTTTTACAATATGTCTTTAATATTATACTCTCGTTAAGTTGACCTTTGATACCTTACAAATCTTTATGTGGAGAAATAATTTTATATCATGTATAATTCATTCCTTTGATGGTAATATTGAATAATTTTCTTTTAAATCCTTACTTTGAGAATTTTTTAATCCCTATACATACTCTTTTATTCTTAAGTTCAAGAATTAGTTTCAACTGGAAGAAAAAAAACTTGGCTCAAAACGACTCTTTAATTTAAAAGGAATCGACTACTAAGTAAGAAATACAATAGCTACAGTGAAAGATGATTCAAGATAGAGGCCAGAGTCCATCACATCCTAATAATCACGCATATGAAAGTAACAAGTTTCTGATACATGAGGCATTTTCATTTAACAAGAGATGCGTGTGCAACTTCTTCTCAAACACAAGAAGCTCAATGATCTTCTCACTCCAACCTTTGACCAGTCCCATTTATTAAAAGCCAAATTCAATCGACGGGTGCGTGTAAAGCCAAGACAAGCGAAAAAGAAATCTCTAAAGAGAAAAATTCCTGACCCTCAAGCGGATGTCTATTTCCTGTCTCGACAAGGGAGAAAAAAATAAAAATCAAAAACAACGAACGGGGTTTGAAAGGATGGTTACAATTCGACGAAAAAACCGGAAACTTTGCGGGACTATCGACTATCCTTTACCAATGAATTATATTAGAATATGGGATTTAATAAAGGAAAGGGCAAAATAATCGAGAAATTGGGAAGTTTTGGGACGTCATGAGGTCACGTGACTGGAGAGGGCCAATGAGGGGACACTGGCAGTTTTCGTACAGTGATTGGATGGGGGCCGACTGCGGGACTAATGTTGTAGTGATCACGACTTTGAGTGATGATAGTTTAAATGAAATTAATGCTTACATGCTTGTTTATCCTTTTGTTGGATGGTTGATTTGGATATGAAACAAATGAGAGTGGTTAGTGTAAAATACATTGGAGGAGCTTTTATAATTTTTCACATATTTTTCACTAACATAGGCCAACATTTGAGTGTTATTATACATTAATAAAGGTTATATAAAAATGTAAGTTTAAGTTCATCAGAATATTACTTTCAATCATGGTTCCCTTGATGATAAATAAACATTCGTAGTTTTATTAAGGAAGCTAAAAGAATCATTTATTTAATATTTGAATTTGAGAGGTCTATCCCATGTTTTAACTGTTTTAACCAGATTTTTACGTATTTTAAATTAGAAAGGTTAAATAAATTCAACCATAAAGGGCTTAATCAGAATTTTTCTTCCATCTTTACCGATTGTACCAGGTGCATTCTTGGTATTAATAAACGAATATCTAAAATATCTTATCCTTGATTTGTATAGAAACAATTACTTTCTAAAGTTATTTTATTTCATAAAATTTTCAAAATATGTCAGCATTTATGTGAAAGGATGGTTTTTATAACTGAATAAATTATTACATTGGATAAGTTTTTCGGCTAAAATAAAATTGACTATTCAGACCAATTTATAAGATGCCAAAAATTGACTCTTAATTCCTTTTGAAACAAAGGTAAAAATTTGATGAAAACTCAACAGCAAAAAAAAAAAAAAAAAAAAAAAAAAATGAAAATTTGTTCGGGTTATTTCAAAGGTAAGCTTAGAAATATCGTCAAATATTTAAAAAAAACATGTTGTGCAAAAAAATAAAACAAAACAGAAAATTCTGTAATCTTTCTCAAACTAAACATCTTAAATCTTTTTATTCAAGACAACGCATCTTTCAAAAAAATCACTTAAATCCAATCTACCTCATCCCCTTCTCAAACAGAAACTGCGACACCACCAACCACAGGACACACCTCTCAACTCGACTCAACTCCATCCGCGAGACGGCTGCGTCCCTCCGCGATGCGGAATATTTTTTGAGACACTGACCCTAAACGAGGTAGGTAAAGGCAAGAAGAAGAAAAAAAAAGAAAGAACAAAATAAAAAAAAAAAAGCCATCCAGAAAGAAAACCATCATCCCTTGTCAGCCAACGACACCTGTACCAAAGAGGCGGTGCTCGGACTCACGTGAGGGAATGCCGAGTGATTCCATCTCGAAAAAGAAACTCCGTATAATGATTATGTCGCTAATAAAATAAATGCCGGACAGAGCGAGCGACATCGAGAAGGTCTGATGCCACCCCGGTTCGTTCGCTTTAATTATTGTGGCGGGGTCTGTCTTGTTGGGTAATGGGGTCGGACGAATGGGGGGAGGAGGGGACACTTGCTAATTTATGCTGGTTTACACTGTATCGGGATGCTGAGGTTGAGGGTTGAGGGGAGTTATAAAAAACACCAGGTTACTTGGAACTCCATCCTTAAACATTAGAGTTGCAATTAAGGTAAATAACGTAACTACATCAATAAAGAATATTGTGACACATGTAATACATCTTGACGTCACAATAGATAGCCCTTTTCCAACAACTTAACTTCAAATTGAAATCTTTTATGCTCCATGCATATTCCCAGGTCCTACATCGTACGATTCTTGACCAATCAGAGCGTACTTAGAGCAGTTGGTTAAATTAGGAGAGGAAGGGCCATCAAACCAATCAGAGCTCTAAATGAAAAACATTTTAATTTCTGCTAAAAACAATTTTAGGCTGAAATTTATACCCCTTACCCCTACTCATAGAAAAACAAACGATAACCATAATTTATTGTGTAGTTATCGTTTCATTGAAAATTAGTTAAAATTAAGTATTTTTTGACTGGAATTTAAGCCTGTATTTTAAAGATGGAATTTCTGATTACATTTAAAAAACTCAAAAATGGGTCCAAATTAAACTTTTTGTCTCCTTAAATCTCCCATTTTACCCCTTCTCCTTCCACAATTAGTTCTATTACTATAAACCAGCGTTCGAAATTGGGGTATTTTGCTGGTCAGGGACAACTAAAAAACGGCTCGGACCAGTGGAATCAGAAAATCACTGGTCCGCCGGACCAGTGTGTGTGTGTGGTGAAAAAATATCCCACTCTCCAGTTCTAGCAGCGGATAGGGGAGCCCCCGGCGAAAAAGAAAAATGTTATTGAATGTGTACTAATTTTTAACATTACTATTTGGTACTCTTACATTCAGTGCAATAGTTACTTTATAATAATATTTAAACCGGTCCTTTTTAATTTGTCGGACCAGTGATTTTTGTTGCGGACCAGTAAGATTGGAAAAGCACTGGTCCGCATGACCAGTGGGTTTTTTCCCCAATTTCTAACGCTGCTATAAACTTAAATTACCTTTTTAATACGCTTTTAATCACAATAATATCTATAAATTCAAAGTATGAAAAATTTTAACTACTGAAGTAAAGTAGACAAAAGGAGTTTAGAGTTCAACCGAATCCATTTTGTAAGTACTAATTGACTTTTAAGGGCAATAACACCGAAAAATTTTTCTAAAAAAGAATGAAAATGTAACCAGCTTTGCTTACTTAACAAATTTTGTTAATTTCAGTTGCTAATAAAAATTTCTAAGTCCTCTTATGTAATCATCAATAATCCGCTGAAGAAAATTATAGGCCTTAGCACATAACTTTTCGTTTATCGTTTCAGTTTAATCATTTCAATTGATTCTCATTTCTCTTTCTCCAATCCAACCTTTTCAATATTCCTCCATTTGTGTTCCTCTTTACGAGACTTTCATTCAAAATACTCTTTATCACAAGATTGTAAGCTGCAAATTTGTAATTAAA
The DNA here is from genome assembly GCA_963680715.1 of Tetragnatha montana. Classification (NCBI taxonomy): domain Eukaryota; kingdom Metazoa; phylum Arthropoda; class Arachnida; order Araneae; family Tetragnathidae; genus Tetragnatha; species Tetragnatha montana. The sequence continues at coordinate 43,379,504 of OY796674.1, forward strand.
GCGTCAGTAATCATAATTTGCACCGCAGTCGAGGATTCAATAAATGACATGTGTTTTCTATTCCCCTTTCTTTATAAAATAATATTCAGACTTTTCCTATAATTTCTTTAAAGCTATAAAACTAACATAAGAAAAGCAATCATAGCTTTACTTCACGAATTATATTAATTTTTGTTGGCATCTTTCTAATTGTCATTTACTGGCCGAGAACTCATTCCATAGATTAGAGATCACTTAAAGCATTTTTTTTATTTAAGCGTTTAGAAACTTTCATAATTGATTCTTAAAATATTTTTTTGCATGAATTCATCTTCCACCTGTTTTTTCAATTGATATTTATTTATTTTCCCCTAATTTCAAGTTAGGAAAAATAAAAATTATAAATTAATTCTTAAAGTAATATTTTAATTTTTATGTTCCCTTACTTATCCTTTTTGCTACATACGTAGTTAAAATTATAGATATGGAAGACAGTAGACAAAAATTTTTAGTTTAATAAAAATTACTACATGCAGGTAATTGTAAACCTTCAAAACAAAAAAAAATGCTTAATCATCAGCTACATTATTTGGTTCAATGTGAGTAATACTAAGTAATACCACCTTAAAATAGTAAAATTCAGGAGTTTCTGAGGACGTATTAAGGAGAGTGGATTATAGTAAATTTATGAGGTAACGCGGGTAAATATTAAAACTTAAACCTCTACGTTAAAAAAAATATCATTAAAAAGAGTGAAAAAGTAATTCAAAAATTTATATTTTTTCAAACACTTTTCTAACGGTTTATGTGGTAATTCAGCACATGCAAAGTGCACTCTTTCGGATAAATTATGTGAATAAAAGCTATAAAATTCTATAGTCCAACCAAATTTTTATCAAGTTGAAATAAAAATGAAAAGTGAAGCTTGAATGTTAAAAAAATTTTAACCCATCAATTAAAATTTTTCAAAAGATAACAATAATATCAGGAGAAAAAACACCTTTTTTTTTGCAGTTTCAAGGGCTTTTTTTACTCCAAGGTACAAGTACACCCAAAATATGTCGAAATGTCATATTTGTACAGATCCACAACGATGTAGGGTGAGAAGGCGACAACTACCCTGCGTGGGCAGACAGAGGGAAAAGCCAAAACGAAGGAACATCATTTACTGCACGTGGGCAGGATGTGTACAGTGTATCAATTCTAGCTGTTTATAGACGCGGGAGTGGCCGGCTCTATGCAAATCAAGGTCCTCGGTTCAGATCGTCCCTTGAACCCTCATCCTTCCTTTTCATCCATCGTTTTATGGATTAAAAACAAGTCGTTTTCACCCAGGTTAGAGCGTTTCCTTAAATATTAGTGTTGCAATTAAGGTGAAATATTAATCTGTTGGGCCAGGTGTCGGGAAGAAAAGGTCGGGGAGAATGTTTGTTGGTGGTATCAAGAGTGTTTGTGATGTTAATAGAAGTTAAATTGGAATAGAAGTCTTTTCAGTGGACACTTTGGTCTTTCGCATCGTTTCTTGGTGGGAGGTTCCAGGATTCTCTTTCTATCTATACGAATAGGGAAATGTTTTTCAATGTGTTTAAAGGTGTGTTCGCCTCGAATTCGTTAAAGTCGTGAACGTTGGATATTTTACTTTTTACTATCAATGCCGTTATTAATATACATTTTTAATTATAGATTATTATTAGTGTTAATTAATTAATAATTCAAAGAAATGCATTTTTTTTTTGGCATACGAAAAATGCTAAGGTTGTTTTTATTAATTCTCATGCTATAAAATACTGAATAAAAGGTACAGCCCAAGATGGGGAAAGTGGATATAGACTATAACAGGACAATAGGTCAAGGATTAGTCAGAACGCTAATTTAATAATGAATAGTAATTTTTTAATAAAAGCTCTGTATTATATTTAAAAGATAAGTTATTTTTTTTATCTAATTTGCTTTCATAAATTTTAAAGATAAATATTTATTTCTTTGCTTACAAAATGTTTCTAAGTTTAGAAAAATTTTCAGAATACAACAAAATTTGGTCCATTAAAGCAACCGTTTACTACGTTAGTCAAAGGTTTAAAAAATACAAAACAATCATGATGACAATGATATAAATATCTTTTGTGTCAAGTGCAGTAAAATAGTAGAAAAAACGAAGTGAAAAAGACACCAGTATAACGTAATAAAAAAACAACCTTAATTCAAATCAAAAGCTGTTTTGAAAGCCAAAAAAGCATTTTGGCTTTCGAAACAGCTGTAAGGGTTTTTTTACAATTTATTTGTGTCTTTTTCACTTCGTTTTTCTACTCATTTTTATCATGATGACATTTGAATACAAATAGTTACAAGCATATGAAAAATTCTTCTAAGGGTGTATTAATAAATAGCCATTTTAAATGCAAAACATGCTTGTTTTAGTGATAGAATGACTAACTCAATCACAACCTAATGTTGATTACCAATTTTATAAACACTATTGGATAAAATGCAATCTAAAAATTTAATCCAACCATGTAATTAACATATTTTTAATACTAAGATGGGTTTTAGAATATTACAAACTAAAAGAGATTCAATAAAAATTTTATTTCCAATGTGGTAGAAAAAGATTTAAATACTCTGGATATTTTATCTGAAGCAGGAGCTCGACGGAAAATACTCCTACATTCCAACAATTCAATGCCCATAAATGCCAAGAACTTATTTCATCCTTTAAATTATACCATCCTTTGATCCCGATAAAGAGCGAAATGGAAAAAAGAAACAATTTTTTTTCAAGCCAGTTTTCAGACGCAGCTCAGATTCATTGCCCCTTACTGATTTTAACTCTTTTCTCCTGGAGATGGAAAATGGTGCATAACCCATGAAGCAACGACATTGATATTCAAGTCACGAAGAGCTTCCCCGACTGGTCTCAAAATTGAGATTTTTTCCGAACAATAAGTAATTAAAAAGAGTTAATGAAAACCAATACATTTCTCCGGCTCTTTGTCAATTCTAGAAATAGCTTTTGCTGATGGAGGGGACGTATACATATGGTGATGTTTACTTATTGGGTTCTTCCTTAATATTTAAATGTCGTTGAGAGGTTTTTAATTGAAAAGATTTCGTTCAAACGAAATTTTTACGTTTTTGCAACATAGAAAATCGAAAATATCTTAAGTTATATAATAGTTAATATTCCTTTTGTTTTTTTATTTTTTTGTCAAGTCCCATATTAATTTTAGTGGGTCCATTAGATCGATTCTAAAATACAATACAACTTTAATACCCTAATAGGGAGTAATTTACAAAAAAATAGCCTAATATTGTGTTTAAGTTTTTTTTACAATAATAACTTCCGAGAAAAGGGATATAAATGTTAAGTTTAAATTTGACGTTATGACGTTCATCATGTTTGAAGTTTCTCAAAAAAATAATTTTTTTTACACATAACAATGTCTACATTAATTATATATTAATCTAGTTTTAGAATCATATTTATCAATTTTACTCACTGAAATTCTCCAGAAATCAAATCAATTATTAAATTTAAAGTAAATAAATTTCGTTTCCAACAAAGGAAAATTAGAAAAATAATTAATGTACCATACAGTTGAGTTGAGCTAGCTATTTGCTTAATATAGCGGTTATAATATGTAAATAAGCTGTTAATATTATTACCGATAGCGGTAAAATAGCTTAAAGAAAATATCGTTTTCTAAAATTGTTTACAATTTCTTAATTAGAAAATAGTTATAGAGACTATAAAAGTTAAAGATTCTAAAATACAGTTAATACAAATTTTTATTCAATTGAGATAATATCCCAAAAGTTTTAAAGGAGTAACTGCTTATGAGTTTTTACTGGTTACATTAAAGTTACAGTGGCAAACGGTATTTCGGTTGAGTTCTCTGTCAACAGATGGCAGTAAAGTAGCTCTTCTTGAGGAGAAACAGTTTCACAGGTGTTGTGTAATGCCGTCAAAATGCACCAAAGGAATAAAAAGAAAGAAAATATGAAGTGTCCTATTTTCCAAACCAAAAGCAAAGTAAAGATAGTTTTGTCGGAATGAAGAGTTTTAGTGCTTTAATTGTTATTTTTCATGCACAAATTGTTCTTTATTTGCATTTAAATGTGATTCTGGGTGTGAAATTTTATTTACTTTACACAATAAAGTAAATAAAGCGTAATAAAGAACGCTCTACGTGACTTTGCAAATCAAATATATATTTGTATTTTCGTTTTGGAAATATTTATAATTAAATAGGTAATTTATGAAGAAATATCCAAGGAGAATTTTTATATATTTACATTCTTATTCAGATATAGTTGCACACATTGAGGTAAATTCGAAATTAACTTCCATTAACTTTTTATTTACTAAAGGCACAGTAGTTTGCAGCATTACCAATTCAATAGGAATGTAATGCAGAATAAAGTTTCTGCATACTTTTTTTGTAAAAAAATTTAACCCCTCAATAAACACAAAATACCAGCACGACAACAGAAAAAAATAGCGAAATCAGTCTCTCACAAAGTTCAACATCAATTGACATCAGAGATGATACATCAAAGAACATTTTAAACTACACCAACCTCAATCAAAACAAAAAACTTTCCACCGTCCATACCGGTGGTCCCAGTAACAAAGCACCTTCCCAAAAGAGAGAGAGAAAAAGAAAGAAGAATCCCTCAAAAGACAAAAAAAATCCGTGACTCCCCGATCACGCAGCCTCACGCGAGCGGGTCGGGACCATCACCGACCATAAATAACAATACTTAGCATTGTTCCAATCCCCAAATTAATGAATCCACGCTAGTTGAAAAATTTTGCTAACCCGGTTCCGATCCAAATTAAGCGAGAAGCACGTTAATGAGAGTTGCTTCTGATGGGGTATTGTAATACAATGGGAGGAGAGGTGGCACGGATTTTACGCCCCTGTTGGAGTTAGTTCCCTTGCAGATTTTTATCGGATGTGTTTAGGAGGGTTTGTGTTTGATATTATTTAACGAGGTTTTGTTTAGTAGGGTGTTTTTTGCATAGGGTATTGAGTTTCATGCCCTGTAAGCTTCCTGGTTATTTTTTTTTTCAAATTTGCCAATTAAATTCGTGTGGGTAGTCAATTATTTGGGATGGAGAACAGGTGGAAATTTAATTATTTTTTGTTTATTTGAATTTGTGTTTTGTTTTAAGCTTTTCTTAGGCTATCCATCGAAATAGCTGGAAATTGAGGAATATTTATATTTTTCGGGTGAATTTTTTTTAGATAAGCCTGATTTTGTGTGATTAATTGAAAGTAATAATTATTTTTAGGCCTTTTCCCAATGCATGATCTGGAAGATTTGTTATTTAATCAGGAGTCGAAATGTGTGAGGTATAATTTTATTAAGAAACTAATGTTCTTTGAATTACATGGATAACGAAATAAAAAGAGAACCGTAATTTTAGTTGAGAGAAAAAACTAACTGAATCCATGAGATTAATAGGGAACTAAGCAATTTTTAATAGATCCACAACTTACTTAAAGTTAAAAAATGTTAAATATAAAACATAATATAAATATAAACATACTTCCAAGTAATACAGTTCTTACATCTAATGTAATTCTACAGCACGATGTATGAAATAAAAATAAATTAACTTTTTATAAATGAAAACGTTAAATAAAGTTTGAAAACTATCTAAATATTACTAACCCTTTTCCACTCCAAAAGAAAAAAAAACAATCTGTCTAGCAAGACATCAAACTTATTTGGTTTAACTCATAATAATATATTGAGTATATACCCTGCCTCCTGTGACTACACCCATAACCACATGATACATTCCCTCCAAGAATGAATAAACGGCATTAATATCTCACATGACGAGCGTGACTCTAATAAATACTCCCGGTGCCCCCCCCCTGTAATTATAATGAACTCATCCCAACGGCAACGCCCGCGTCGGGCACTTTGCGGAAAAACCGCCGAAATTTCGAAGGGTTCAAAACCTCTCTCCGAAGACCACACGAGCGCGGATGAGAAGTGGGCATTCCTGCATCTTCTTTCCCTCACCGAAGAAGTTTTAGTGTTCCATAAATCATACCCTTCCGCGGATTAAAAACATTCCGCAGGTACGAAGGAGTTATGCCCGGCATTCCTGGTGCCGTAAACAGCCATCTCAGAAACAATACACGCCGCGTATAGACGTGAGAGCACGTACAACGGCGAAGGAATCGTCCCTAAATAAAAAGTAATTTATGATTACAAAGTATATATCTGCCGCTTTAACCTTGTTGCTTGCTCTTGATACCGACTCTCTTGTTGTTCTCTCTCTCTCTCTCCTTCCATATGCTTTTAAACTGTAAATTTAAGAAGAAGTCGCGAGTTCAAGAACTTGTGATAAATAAGTAGCGTGATATAAAAGCGAATGCTTTTATTAAGTGGCCGCGCTGGAAGAGGAGGAAGATAAAAATTTTTCAAACTGCCCGTTTTAATGTACGAGGAAGTTGAGACTTCGCTCTTGTCCATAAGTTCTTTTTTTTTTCTGAATTTTTATACGCGCGCAGTGTAAATCACGGGAAGGAATAGGTTTCGGAAGGGGTTGAATTCTTTGCATGTCTGGTTTTATCTCTTCCGCGATGGGGTTATGGAGCACCTGTGTGTTAGAAGGAAAACCTGGATGTCTTGTTCATTCATCTACAGAAGAGGTGCTCTGTACGATATCCCCATCGACCTCTGCTAAAGAAAGAAAACGGTGCTCTTGATGTGAGCTAAAGATTTATTTTTGAATGATTTAAGAAATGTATCAAGAAATGTAGTTGTTACTCCAAGAAGGATTTTTGTTTGAAATCTAGAAACGCAGTACCTAAAATGGTCACTTAAAAATTGAAAAATTATATTTTATTGAAACGTTTATTTATTTTCTACTTATAGATTAATTATTTGCATCTGTTATATTGACCCCCTAAAGTAGTCTGAAGAAAAGAAGTTTATCTGTAAAATGGGTTTTACTTTTTTAAAATTTAAATGAATCATTAAAAACATTTAAATAAATTTTAAAGATTATTTAATGTTCATCATTAAAGGAAGATAGCATCGTAACTTAATCGTTTGACTGAAAAGATTTCTATAATTATTCTATTGCAATATTCTCCTTTCATGGTCAGAGATAGATTAACAAAATAATCAAGCAGACACAGATTTCGATGAATAATATTGTAATATTGACTAAGCTTAGCAAAAATCCTTTCATTAATTTGATGTAGTCTTTTCAAATTAACATAATTTATTAGTTTAATATATTGAAAGTATAGTGCAAATAAATTGTTTGATAGAAATGAGGTAATATATTTTTAATGATATTACTGTTTATATATTCGATTTAAAGTCAAACCCAATTTAAACAAAAAACCCTATCTTGTTTCGGAAATTTCTAACCACTCTTTTCATCTTTCGCTCATATCGTAAATGTAAAAGACCATCAAAAACTGCTTTGAGAATAAATAACACAAGGTATAAATCACAAAAGAAACCAGATCTAGAAATAAAGAGAAAGCCTTCATAAGTTCTCCTGAACCAACGATAAAGGATCTCAGAAATATCATTAGAAGCCCAAACACCAATCAAATGTATCAAAAAAAAGAAACATTCGCATGCTTCAAATTATGAAATTCTTCCATTTCATATCATAACTCCGACCATAAAGGGTTCCGAAAGCCTATCCCCACCCCTTCGTGGAATTAAATCAGGAACGAATCCAGATTAACTCGAATCGCTACTCAGATGCAAGTGATAACAGAAAATCGTGACTGAAAAATCTCGACTATTTAAAAACCTCGCTTAAGTGAAAGCCAGGTATTGATATAAATCAACTGCAAGAGAAAAATCCGAAAAGGCCTAGATCCACTTTAGCATTTGTATCCATTAGAAGTCAACGAATCTTTGATAAGGCCACCCCTGTTATTTGGCTTCATTATTCAGTGAACGGAGAAGTAGGGAAACCATCTGAGGGAAAAGATGATATCTGCGCCTTTAATGGTGATGGCAGGCGTTGTTGGTTTTGTTTATTGCCCAGGGAAAAAAAATGGCTGCTTTGATGCCTACTACTGTGCGTGTAATGACGCTATCTGAATGCTGGCTGGGTAAAAAAAATTCGAGATAACTTCAATCTTGCATATTAGCTTGTCCTTTCTGATGCTTTACGTGATTTGTCATAATTTTTGCGCTGGCTATCAACTGTGGGATCTCCTTTTTGGGGAATGATTTAAATAACTATAGTGAAGAGGTGTTTGGAAACAATGAAGTTTGGTGTCGGGAAGACTGTTTAGAGAATGGGTTGAGATGGTTTCTTTGTTGGGATGGGTTTGGTTGAAAAGGAGTGACACTCATTTAAAAGAGATCTCTTTAAGCATAGAACTATTAATTTCTTGTAACAGATAGGTGGGAATGGGAATGTGATTTGAAAAAGAAATATTCAGATTTGAATACTATCCAAAATATTTATCCAAAAATTGCTAAAAATGATTCACGCATGTATTTAAAGGGCGAGTTCATAAATTGAACGTTGAGGGTTACCCTTATATAACATGAACTAATTAATTTAATGTAAAGAAAGACGGTTCTGCAATATATTACATAATGCTGATGATTATATGAAAGCATGGAAATTGACACCCGAGTAAAAGTCCAATGCTAGTAAATACCTATTGAAATAATAAACTAATTATATTAATTGAATCATCAGTTTGAAAAAAGGGATAAGTCCAAAAACCAAGTTTGGAGAAAATCGAAAAAAAAAACCTATTATAATGGAATTTCCATTGGATAACCACCAAAATTTTACTGGAAATTCAATCCCTATTTATTAGAATACAAAAAATAGAATAGAGAAAAATAGAAGAAAAAAGAAAGAAGAAAAATAGAATAAGAAGTACTATATTCAAAAATATAGTTACTGTTAAAAAAGTTTATGATATTATTTATTTTCCAAACTTATGAACTTTTTGCTAAAAATATATTCCCTCCCTTCCTACTCGTGTAGAGCAAAGCCGAAGTTTGGAGAACTTTTTGAGCAAAAAAAAATGAATTCGCTATTTTTGAACTTATTCCATTTCATAAACTGACTATTCAATAAGGGGGGTACGGGTACACTCATTCGGATGCACAATCTTTTTTTTACTGGGGGGGGGGGGGCACATTCATTTATCTGTTTGGATTCTAACAGGTCAATACGACAAACCTAACAGGTTCGAAATTCTGAATTTTATTAATTCGCAATAATCCCTCCCAAATTTTGCCATTTCATTCCGGCCAACGCCCCAGCGCATCTTCTTCCCCCATTACTTAACTCCTCAATCACGTACGACAACAAGAAGCGACGCCATTATGGGTTTATCGTTTTAGCGCACCGTTTCCAGCAGAAATCCGCTGTGCATGGCTGCGGATTAATGGCTAAGTGGATGGAAAAAATCGGACAAAAAGTGTCCTCTTATCTCGGCGTCGCAACAAAAGTCGGCGAACGACAAAAAGAACAATCGGCATTGCTTACACGCAACGCTTGCGCGCGAAACGGACGGCTGGTTTCCGAGGTGGTCGTCGTTCCCTACGACCCATCACGATGGCGACAGTTGCGGTCGCTCGAAAGTTGCGGTAGTAAATGACAATGGTGCTGAAATATACTTTGTTTTTATGTGTAACAAACAGTAACACACCAAATAAAGAATAAACGGACAATCTTCGATTTCATCACCTTTGATATTAATCACAAACACATTTATAAGAGAAATTTATTGGTAGTGCACCATGAGAAATAAAATACCTTGGATTGAGCATCCAAGGACAAGGTCAGTGATATTTTATACATTAGAGATGGAGATGAAACATAATTGAACTTCTCGTAAAGATTAAAAAAGTATGTTAAAGAACTGTTATACAGAAAAGAAATGTAAAAAAGTTGAATATACGTACATCTAAAACAAAAAAAATCAATTTTATTAATGCGTAAGACATTCTTGAGAGTTGAACATTTGAAAAAGAACAACATTTGCTTTATTTGAACTCACTTTCCGAGGTTTTAAAAATGAATTTTAGTATAAGATGTCTTTCTTTGCAGACAGTAAAATTAATTTTAAATTTAATATTAAACTATTAATCAAATGTTTTCATAAAGAGATACATATAGAAATATTGCATACAGAAATCACCCCCTTACCATAGATGCTATTAAACAATCCTAACATAGACAAAAAAAATAGTTATTCCATTTTGACCGCTATTGTTGCGACACTGCGTTTTGGTGATTTCGCGCTTCATGATGTCTTTTTTGTTGTACTTGACATGATTGATGGGGGTGTTGGAATACAAAGTTTTCGTGCTATTTGCAACATTTTGAAGGAAGAGTTTTCCCAAGATTATTAGCGAATTCCACGCTTTGATTTCACGGTGGATTTTTAGATAACTTGATAGTAGTAGTTCATTTTGTTTTTGACATGGTGTGAATAAAAAAACCGCTTATATTTTCTTCTAAAATTTAAAGTTGTGCATCAAAATAGTCATATGATTCACAATCCCCATTGAAATTAAATTGACATCCTCAATTTTATCAGACCTACTGTTCAAAGGGAGTGGGGCGGGGATGACAGAAAAATATGGGAGGGAGATATTTGAATTTTATCTGGTGTAAATTTAGAAATTTTCTGACTTTCTCCTAAATCCTTTCTTCAGTTATACCCCTGTTTTCAAGGGACCTTGAAGGTATTTTTCCAATTTTAATTCTTTGTCATTAACTATCCTTTCCTTTTTTTTCTTCTTTAAAGAAAGTTCCTCAGGAATTTTTATTGTATCAAACAAAATACATCTTCTTAATTAAGTTTTTTCACATGTATGTTCAGGCAAGATAAAAATAACTACCCTTTTAAACATCAATGCTAAATATTTTGCAAATTTCTTCCCACTTGATTTCAAAAACAAAATTTATCGCTAAGAGTTTAAAAGTTTGATTTTAAATAATTTTCAGGTCGAAACTCTAACTAGTAAAATGAACAATGACTTCAAAATACGTAATTTTCCAGGTTTTTGGGGAAAAATAAGGAATTATTCCTGACTATTTTGGTCAATTTAAAAATCCCTTACAATTCCCAAGTTTTGCACTAATTCCCTGACAATACCAAGCTTTCCAGGTATTCACCAACACCTAACCCGTGGGAACCGTGGTTTTGACCTTTAACAGCCTACAGATCAGATCACCCGACACCAATTTAACCCCTTTTAACAGATCGATAATAATCGGAACATTCCAAGATAAGCCGGGGACGTTTAGCATACCGATACCGTGCGCAAGGCACGCCGAACATCGCGAAATCGTCGTGCTCGCCCTCCCCCGCACGCGGCGGCGCAGTGCTGCGTCACGCAGGTCACGCAGAAACAGATGGTTCTGTGTGGAGATCGATCATTCCAATGGACGTGATACACTTTCTGTTCTGGTGAATGAACGGTTGCTTACTTGCTTCCTTTGTTTTGGTAAACTGCTGCGTGACCCTGAGGGGGACTGTTGTCGATAAATTTCCTGTGTGATTAGGTGGGTTTCAGGTGAAATAAATCGGTGTTGTTTGAATGAATCGACCACTGGGATTTGATAGGGTAGCTAGGATGTGTTTTAAGAGTAAGATTGATGTTTGGGGAGATTTATTTCTTGTTATCTGTGATAGGGTATCAATAACTACTGGTTTTGGACCCTCAATAAATTATGGCCAGTCAAATTCTCCTAAGAAGCGGGAGTAGGTGGAAGTTTGTACTCACACTTTTAAATGATGGTTCAAATATTGACGAATGATACCAAGGGGTTGATATCAGGGAAGGTGGAAAATAAATTTAACATTGTAGGTTTTAAAGGAAACTACGGATAGGATAGTTTGCCTTTTCTTGAATGTAAACCAAAAGTCACGAATTTTGAAGAGATTTATTTGAAGTTTCATAAAAATCTAAAGGTAAATTAGTTCCACGTTATAAAGAGCAAAATTTCCAACTATGAAAATTTATAAAAAGAGAAAAATTAATAAAAATTCATAGACAATATCGTTACAATCTTGAGGTACTAAACATTACTTTTTTTATGGAATATATTTGCTTGTTGTAACAAATGAGTGATGTAAACGTAATAATTTGAAGAACTGGCCCGAAAAGTTTTGATTGTAGTACATCATAAAATTTCACTGGCGTTAACTAATAACTATTGTGCTTTTAATTAACGGTTAACTTAAATTTTTAATTGTTAAGTTTTTATCCATCATCAGGCCCGAGTCCATCATCAGGCCGAGTAATTTTTAAAATGGATCATAAATTCTGGTTTAAAATTGAGGATAAGTTTTTTTGGTTTATTTTCCAAATGATTTAGAGGTATTTTTTTTTAAATAATGTAAAAATTTCCATGCACTTAGACTGTTACAAAGAATAAAATACCAGTTAACATAATGAAAGCATTTTACACTCAAAAAGGCTTTCTAGTACAATAATAGTGAGTGATTAGAAATCTAGGAAAAAATTGGTTTAGTTAGGGTTAGTTCAGTAGTTTTAACAACAAACCTATGAGGTGTGGTAACAATGTTAGAGAAGATGTAAAATATTACCTGAGGTGGAATTATTCTTTCCCTTTTAGAGCATTTAAATTCTGCATACCACTCATTATATTTTTGAATTAACTCGTCTTGATAACATGCATTCATAATCTGTATCCAAAACACGAACATTAGCATATTAACATTAAATTAAAACATTTTGAATAAACTTCAAGCTGTCTCTTTTTTCAACATGCAACAACAAGAGCCTGAGCATAAAGCATGCGTTAAACATAATCAACATATTAACAAAGCAGATGATGAAGCCTTTTTATAAAGAGGTGAGCTTTTAATACCTCTTTCTGTTATACGGGATTTTGAAGCCCAGTGGCGTAGTGGTAGGCAAAGTGGTAGACTCAGCCTAAAAGCTCAGCCACCTAAGTTATTAAGTTCCCCACCTTAGTAGCAGTTTTTGGTTACTATTTAGTAGACTGTAATTACAATCAGTTTTCAAATACGATAATCTAATAGGAGTATTTAAGAACAAGAGGGGTCCCCTTACATAAAATCCATCTTGTAAATATCTCATTATTTCGAAATGGCAATATTTCCTCCATGTCCCTCGCGACTCTCATCTAAAAAACTCATCACAGAACATAGATGCCCCTCTAGATGTTAAGAAAGACGTTACCCCTTACCAATTAAGAACCTTCTCTCGAGCCAAAGCATCTCTCTGAACAGTAATTACACGGTACAAAAACACCCTGGTGCAATCACATAATGAGTGTATACCCCACCAGATTCCTCCTCGACAACTTTTTATTACGTCATAAATCAAACACATCCATTGATGACGTCAGATATCCCCATATTCAGACGATCGCACACCGAGATTCGGATGTACCTGGGACAGTGATAATTCGAGGTTGTGTCTGTTTGAGTTATGGCCAGTGTCAATGGTTTGGGAGCAGTTGTGCTAATAACTACCCATCCCGCCATCATACCAAGATGATTGCAGGTCACAATTTTATCGCTTTGGCTCTTTTGTAGCAACGGAGGTGTGAAACGGTGTAGTTGCATTGGAAGCGTTGTTGGGCAACAACTTATTTATTATTTGACGTTGTTGCTTCATAGGGAATCATCCTTTCGCACGATGAAGGTGTAGATTCGGATTGAGAGGTTAGGCAGTCTTGATGTATTGGATTCTTTGATTTATTAGCCAGGCTGACAGTTGAAAATAATATTTTCGCTTGACCCCTTTGACACTCTATAAATTATCACTATCGAGATGACAAGGTTTTACAAATTAATGATTTGTAGGGGGGTGTTACCATGGGATGACATTGGGATAGATTTAAGGTTCTTTGAAAATACAGTAGCAGTGTCCTGTCAAATCAATTTTCGCTACGAGATGTTATTAGATAAGGAGAATTGATAAAATATCGCAGTAAGGTTCGCTGTTTAATATGGGAATTTGATAGATTTTATGAAATTTATACTACTTTAGTGAAAGTATGAGTATAAGGGGATTTCTATTCACAGTTTTTGAAACATATACAAATGGTTTTAAAACATGCCTTGCCAAGGCTATGGAGCTAAAGATGGTTTGACAAAAAATTAGCTCTAGGTGAAAGGGAAGAAGCTTATTGTCTTAAACTTTCTACAATTTAATGAAATTCACATTTTTGTAATATTACTATGTACTTTTTAAAATAAATTTACAATACAAAACTAATTTTCATTTGGTACTTCCGATATCAAATTGATTCAAATATATTTGGAAACTCAAATTCAAATATATTTTACCTATAACTCAAAAGAGGCCGCTAAACAGGGTACCTGCAAGAGAGATCCCAAGATAGACAAAGTTTCATCACCTCGTAGAAGAAGAGACTTTCCGATCCAAGATATTGAATGCACTTTCACCCCAAAACATTTTCGAAATACGAAACATAATGGAAATGACGTCGCAGGGGGTACCAACCTTCCATGTTCCAAAGGGGCCCAGGCTGGGGTCGGTTCTTGCATGACTGATTCCCAACGTTTTTTGGTGAAAAAACTCAGAACTTTCTCGGGTACGGGTTACGATCTCCTGACGATCCCTGGGTTTAGTGATTAATCACCACCAGAATAAACTTAACCCCAACCTAATCTCGCACAGATCGGTGGCAGTTTCGGCTAACTTGATTAATGGACGGATTCCACCGAAAAAATCCCGGACGGTGTTAATATCCTGTTGCGACATCCCGCCTAATGGACGCATTAAGGCGGGGAATTAATAACTTTTCTTGAAGAAATATGGGGTTTTTGTATTTATTAGGAAGGGGTTGGATGGCTTTGTTTCTCAAGAAGAAAGGCTCAGCCTCGCAGATTTAGATAATGGAGGATGAGAAGGGTATATCTCTCGTACGCATCTCGGCAGATCCGGAGGATTGATTGGGTGCGAGAGGTAGGGTTGTTTCAAAATGCACGATCGGTTTCGAAATTGGAGGAGTTGCCGTTTTACGCGCTTTTTTGGAGGTGATGAGTTGATTGATTTTGTTCGGGGAAACTGAATGGAAGCAATGCGGATCTTCCTTTCATTTACACCGTTGAACCCGGTTAGGATGAACTCTTAATGGATTAATGCCATCTTGTATCCTTGTAAAATGTACTAATGAAAAATGAAACTGAAAGTCAATTTGGAGAGAAATTAAATTTCTTGTCTCCATCTTCTTTCTTTTAGATGTTATGGAAGAACCAGGGCAATAATATTCTATAGCACTGTTCCAATACATTTTTTTTCGCATCCTTTCTGTGAATGTATATAAGAATACAGTCGATTCCTTACAATATTAATAGTCGATGCGGAGACCAGCCTTATTCCTATTTCCTTATTCCCCCCCTCCTCCCCTGATGTGCCTATAGAAATCCAATGGTCAGGTGGAATTCACGCATCCTTTTATAAAATTCCTGTTTTTGTAACCATGCCATCTCCTTGGTCTAAATTTTCTTTTCTATTAAGAATATTGGAATAATAAAAGCTTTAATGATGTAGTGTAGGGAACTTCGTTGTTCGTACTAAATTTTAACAAAATTGGTTGAAGTGAACTTTTACGCAAGTTAAACATATTTTTTCAAGAGCGGTTAGACAAGTGAGTGACATAAAAAAGTTCGTTGAAAAACAGAACATAAAGATTTAATCCTTTGAACAGTTTTAAATTGAACAAAAACTAACTAATACAGTCGACTCCGCTTAATGTGATCGCATTTGTCCTGGATCAGAATGATAACAATATCTGATTGGAAATAAATAATAAGCGGTTCTCTACTTAAAAGTAGCAAACAGTATAACTCGAGTATTCGCATTAAAATCAAGATTGTGTGTAGTCATAATTGAATTATTTAAAACGGTTTTCTGGCATGTATTTTGCAACTAAAACATTCTCAAAGAAAAATATATTGTCTCTATTAATAAGAGTATTAAATCTTATGCAATATGTATTATGTATATGTTTGCACTGGTTTAGTTCAAAAAATAAGAAACACATTTTTCACCTAAAAATCATCACAACTCGAGAAAGTGTCATGGGATAAAGAATCCAAGCGTACAAATTTTCTCGTCGTATATTTTACTTCGATACACACATTATAACTCTGCAAACCACCCAGCCACGACATGTTGTCGCAAATGGAAAAAATCTCGCAAAAAAACGATTAACGATTCCCAGAAACGATCGGCGCGAAAATTTGCATAAAACGCACGAAACCATAATAATACCCACGTCCCCTCTCCAACCCCTTTCACAGCCAGAGAGGTCAGATCCCCCAGAGATGAAATTCCAAATCAAATTACCTACACGATTCAAGATTCGTAATAATTACAATAATCGTAATCGTCATATCAGTCATAGACTACATGCCGAATTGGACAGCGTCACGCATAGGAGAGCAGAACCGTTGCCAGCCGAGAAAGAGAAATAAAACCAGAATTAAAATACTGGAATCAAGAGTGTTCCTAGTATCTAAAGATAAGGATTGAAACTGCGGTGTATCAGAAAGCAGAGCTCTCTCGTAGATTATTCTTCCTGGTTCCGTTGACCCTATCCACGTAAACCGGCTATTTAGCGTACAGGTATATCATGTTGGATGGTTTCATCATAATCAAAAGAATGATTAGGATGATAATAAAATAAAAAGATGGGAGATTGCATATGCTTAAGAGCACGGCGGCGTGCTTTCAGCGTCTAGCGAATTAGAATACATTAAAGGAGGGGGGAATTATGCGTAATTAAAATGAAATCAGTCGGATAAGTTCGGTAGAGCTCCTTGCTAAGAACGAAACCCGGTTTGTTTTTGTGCTCTCTTTGAAGAACTCTCGATTGTACCTCATTGTAATTTCAGTTTCACTTCATCATTTCTAGAAATTATTTAAATTATCTCAAACAATGTGGTTCGTTCATTTGTTTTTTTACTCTTTAAAATTCAGTGATACTGATTTTTTTTAAAATTAAAATTCATAGTAATTTTATAAGAGAAAGAAGAACAAAATTTAAATTGAATTTTTAAAAATGAAAAGGAGTAAAATCATCTTAATAGGCCTCATTAAATAAAAATGAAACACCTAAAAAAATAGTGATGAAATAAAGTCATTGCTTTATAAATTAAGTTTTTAAGTTAGTAGGTAAATTGCTTTAGAGGTATTAATAAATATATACTACAATACTGTATGTTTGGAAAACAGCTGAATCATTTGTTTAAAATAGGGTGAGTAATTAGTGGGGAAAATATTAAACTTGCACCCCCCATAGGCAGATATAGCCTCTTGAATTAAACAAGCATAAGGAAACATTTTTACTGAAAGACTAGAACTAATACTTATATGCTTTGCTTCCCGTCACAGCGCCATTCCAGTCTCAGAAAGTTAATAGATACCGTTCAAATCTTACGAAAGCATATGTTTGGTCATTTTTAACCCCCCCCCCATGTCAGCAAAGATAAGAAAACTACAACCCCCCTCATAATTACGTAAGAAAATTGCCCCTCTTTGCTCTTTTTTTTACAAAATAAAATTTATTTTTTTGTTGAATTTTGAAATTATTTATGCAAGAAACTAGATATTTTCGAAGGTCCAATAGATTATAAAGAACATTGAAAAAAAAAGTTTGTATAAGTAACGAAATTTTCTTTGTACTATAACCACCAAACCAGGACTTGATTTAGAATAAAGTATTCAATATATCAGAATATGTACATTCAAAAATATTGTACGATTGAATTAAGTTGATTGACTTATTCCCTTTTTTCAAACTTATGACATTTCAGTTGAAGAAAATCTTAAAAACCACTTAAATTATATTTCTTCTTAGTAGTAGGTATATATATGAAACTGAATCATTAATGTTTCATGAATAACAATGGAGTCAAACATTTACCGGATGATAAAAAAAGGCAAAAAAAAAACCCTTTTAAATTAAAAAAATAAATAGTATTTTGGCTTAGTTTACAACACAGAGAATAAGGAGAAAGAAAGACAAACATATCCAACATTAGTTTTTGATTTTACAAGCATTTCGGATGAACTTAAGATTGTTTTTATTTATTTTTTTCACTTTCTAAAAATTTTATTTTTGAACCCTTTCTTTCCCAACTTACAACGTTAGATACAATTCTTATTTGTAAGTTCAAATAAGGGTTGGTAGCAATAAAATTCAAGACGGTAAATAAGGAGTACAAACTACCAACAATCGTTGAGTCACAGGGGAGGGGACTTAACAACAGAATTGCATTGCCTCCTGCCGTTGCGGTTCAGGGAAGAGGTCACCCCCTGTGACAGGTGCTACACAAAAGTTTTTTGGAAGCTTTCCCTTCCCAAGCTAAAAATACCCTGAAGAATGTGGTTTAGAAAATTTTACTTTAAAAGTTTTGATTTTCAAAGCAAACGCATCAATCGTCAATAACAAAAGTAGGTTATATCAAATCCATTTCACAACAATATTAACAAATCAAATAGAAATGGGAAAAAGGTCATGTTTCATTATATACATTTTAGTCCATTTCCAGTTTCTACGAGTAATAGAAGAGTTTATAAAAGTAAGTGGTTAATTTGATGCTGATTTCCCGATACATTTACATTATAAATCCAAAACAATGAAAACAATTGATGAAAAATTTTTGCCATAAACGGTAAAAATATGTTTGATAACATAAGTAGTTCAGAAGTTAAGCTTAACTGTTGGGTAGGTACTAATGATTTAAAAAAATGTGATTCCATTATCATAAAAAGTACATTAGGATTCTATTTTAGAGAATATTACTTAATTGAAAGTATACTAAAATCCAGATTCTATGGTTGTTTAATGAAGGATTTGTTTGATATTTGATATGAAAAACGTGTTTATTTTCTTGTGCCTAAGGACTCTTGCTTTTGAATTATTGTTTTAGTTTACGACCCCTAAGCAAACAACTCAAAGAATAAGTAGAAAAAATTAATTCATAAAACATAGGAGTATAGGAGGTATAAAAATCAAAGAAACACAATAAGAATTCTTGAAATGTTTGAAATCGAAACAAGAAAAGATAAAAACAGAGTATAAAAACTGTAAAGCAGTCCAAGTCGACAAACTAATTAACTTTTTGACAATACTATATAAATGAACCCAGGGCTTAAATTCTAACCAAAGAAGTACCGGAGCGCTACTATTTCAGCATTACAAATATTTACTGATTAATAAATAAATATCAGTAAATATTTACTGAAAACAAAGAAGTACCGGAGCTCCGCTCCGGTGCAATTTAAGCCCTGAATGAGCCCCATTAAATGCCATACAATTAAAAGAAAAAAATAATACTATATCAAAACCATCAATATAAGAGTGAAAAATTTTGTATTACCTATAGCTTGTCTTTCTTTGGAAGGCGACTGAGATAACTGCGGAATCATGAATAAATTATAGTGGAAAGTGGAAGGCACGTTTCCGTAATTCTTAGCCGCCTTCCAAAGAAAGACAAGCTATACCCATGCATCAAAAATAGCGTATAAAACAAAGAAATATCCAAACACACATTAGGAAAGTAATGCCATAACTTCTACATAGCTAGACATCATCAACCATAGATCCCCAACAAAACCCATGCTTTATTCTCCAGAAGTGCTCATGTTGCATATTAATACATTTATATCTTCAAAAGAAAACATCAATACCACTCACCCAAACACGAGTATAGATCAGAGCACTAGTATCGATTCCACATGCAGTAGCCTTCAGGGGTAAAAATGTCCGTAAGTATTCCAGAGATCACGCAACACATTTCACAACACAAATCCAACTGACAGGGACAGGACCCCGAAAATGTGTTCTTGACGCAAGGGGGCGGTCAGTAGTCATCGGTTCTCTAGTCCTGAGTGGACAGCGTCCGCTTGTTTGTGTCCCCCCCCTTTCGGAACCTTTGATGTTGACGGAGTGTTGAGATTCCCGTCGCCTGAAGGTCGTAAATCAGTGACAAGAAAAGACGGTTGCTTTTCCCACAGCATGGGGTTGGAGGTGATAACAAGGATGTTTTCTTAATTATCGACCCGTAGTTTCCGGGAAATAGCAGTTACGGATAAACACGGATTGGTGAACTACCCTTCTACCCTGCTACTGGTAAAATAACAGAAACATCGCAATGCCTGATTAGACGTGTGACGAAGTGGGAAGGAGGCAGAAGATACAGCTTTTGAGTTTGAGAAAACAATTTTTACGTGTTTTTCAATACAATAAAGTGGTAAGATATCCGGAAAACTCATATCGGGAATATGACCTTTAATTCAAGGTCATATAAAGAAAACTTTTGATTTTCAGTGGGGTTATGACGTGATGTTCCCTCCTTCGCATGTGTAGTACAATCAGATAAGTATTACGAATACGAAGAATAAATTACAGTATAAATCAAAGAGAAAAATGTAATCAGATTTTTTCTGTTAAAAGTATCACCTATTTTAAATGTTCCTATTTATTATATTTCCAGAACACCTTAAAACATGTCTTTCAAAACATATAATTTCTTTTAGGCAATAAAGTGTCTAATTTAATATTATAGTTTCTTAAGTTCACTAACGAAAACTTAAGGCCTCTAATATACATATTCTAAGAAAAATGACAGTACCCCAGTACCTATTGTTAAAATTTTTTAATACCTTCTCTCTTTACATAACTATCCTTTTTAATCTACCTATTTTAAGAATGCTATTCTAAAACTGGTAGATAGGTAATACTAATTATAAGAATAGCGTTTTATAATAAGATTTCAACGAAATTAGATAAAATTGGCCATTAGCCGGCTTTAGTTATAGGAAATAAAAGTTTAAAAATGCTAAAAAAGAACTTTAGTGTTTCCAGTTTCGTATAATAAACTAAAATTTCTCTTGTGAACTACATTCGAAAACCTGATGGGTGTATAATTTGTCATCTCTTCAATGGTCGTTGAAAGCTGAAGTCCTCCCCTTTTATTCATACCTTTTAGTCACACCATTTCTTCAAGAGGATAAAAGACCGTGTCCAATGAAACCCATGTATGAAGAGGTGACCAACACCCATGAAACACATTACAAAGGGCTGAATACTGTGAATAATCATTCCCACAGTCAGTGTAGTAGGAAGCAGGGCCGTATCCAAGGGGGGGGTTTTAGGGGTTCAAACCCCCCCCGAAATTTTGACATCAATTTTTATACTGCTATTTTTCTTGAAAATTATGTCTCACAAGGAGCGATATCCTCTTCGCGTATAACCCAAAGGGTCTCAAAATGAGTCAAAACCCTACTTTTAAGGGTAAAATTTCCAAAATTTTTTGGGGAGAGGACCCCCAAACCCCCTCGAAATTTTGAAATCTATTAAGTATACGGTTTTTCCTTCAAACTTGTGTGATTTACAAGGATTGGTCCTCTTTAATGTTACCTAATATGTCTCAAAATGAGTTAAAATGCCACTATTAGGGGAAAAATTCAAAAACTTTTCTGGAGTAGGAACCTAAAATCCCCCTTAACATTTCGCCATTTATTACAATATACCTTCTTTTTACCTTGAAAATTCGGCCGCTTACAATGAGTGGTGCTCTATGGGTGTAATCTAAAGGGTCTCAGAAATGAGCTAAAACACTCTTTTGAGGGGCAAATTTCCAAAAATTTTCTGGGGGAGGACCCCCAAACCCCCCTTTTACTTCGAATTCATATTGTTTAAAC
The DNA here is from genome assembly GCA_963680715.1 of Tetragnatha montana. NCBI lineage: Eukaryota > Metazoa > Arthropoda > Arachnida > Araneae > Tetragnathidae > Tetragnatha > Tetragnatha montana. Next base: position 43,401,200 of record OY796674.1, read on the forward strand.
AATTTTGAAATGTAGTGCATCAAAATTTCAATCCAGTGTTGTCACCTAAAACTTAACATAAAAGTACCCGTAAGGAGGTACCTCAGAAAATATTTGAGTCAAAACCCCCCCCGAAACAAAAGTCTGGTTACGGCCCTGGTATAGGAAGTCAACTTTTGTCAGAGAAAAGTTTACCTTAAAAATCGGAATAAAATATTCGATCGACATGTACGAACTTAATTAATTAATTAAGATTTTTTACCGGAAGAAAATACTTTTTTTTTTAAATTAATGATTTGAGAACTTTTTATTCGTATTCTTTTTGTTCATCAGAATGTTTTTTTTAAATAAAAAGTCTATATTGGGTGATTTAAATTTGTATATGAACTACGCCCAATAACTCCAACGTTTAAGAAAGTTTTCCTCGGTAATATAGCAATTTTGAATGTAACATTAACATGCGTAAATAATGGGTTTTGTTCAGCAAGAGGGGTGTTGAAAACCTAATATTTACCGTCATAAGCGGCCCAAATAGGATCAGGGAATATGTTGGTAAATTCTGGATAAAACGCAGAGAATTGATCGTTTTTCATTGAGAAAAATGAAATTCTTTATACTAGTTAAAATAAGTATTTTACCAAATGTATCTAATATTAATTAGAAGTTTTTATACAGTATATTGGAATATTTAAAAAATTTCTTCTGTTGGGAAAGGTTTGAAATTCAACGGTTTAATGCAGCTAATATTTTCTCCTCTTTCCTTCGTTCTTTTATAATTAAGCTACTTTTGAAACTATAATACAACACAGCATATATTTTCAGCAAATCTTTAAAAGCAAATGTGTAAATTATAAAAGGAATTAAATCCCCTTAACTAATAACACAAGTTGAATTTCCTGTCATCGAACAGAAAATCCTTTTTTTTTAACGAAACAGATGTAACATAGGTCCGAAACTAGTAGGGCTATAAAATCCTTGAAAGAAGGACAATTTTATGGGATATTTAAAGTGCCCCCACACAATGATTTCTCCACGCCCTGGAAATAGCTGTCAAATTGTTAAACGAAAGCGGCTGAACCTCAAAGTGCCAGAATCCCTTTTCAAATACCTAATCTTTGTTATTTGAGACATTAAACACCATAAAATTTCCTTTCACTTACAAAACTGACCACTCATCTGGGAAAGCAGGGCTAGGAAAGAGGCGCCATAACAACAATGCTGACGGCCAGCAATAAAAAGGTGAAATAAAATAGGTATGGTTGCCTGTAGCTTTTTTTACCTGTCGGCAAGTAGCGGGGAAAAGTTAAGTGGACAGTTATCATTACGTTGTGAAAAATAGTTGCGGCTGTTTGATTATCGGGGGTAAAACGTGGCTTTTAGTGAGAATTTAGGAGATTGATAGCTGGATTGCACACCGTTCAGAGAAGCGTGCGGCTCTTACTAAAAAGGGGATTTTAAAGTGGGTAGGGGTAAGGATTTGGAGGTGGTTATGTTTTCTAATTCGAAGAATGAAGAGATAGGTTCTGATTTTTATAGTTTTGGTATTTCGGAGATCAAACCTACTTGTCGACCAGATTTACAGAACAGTTAAAAAAGTTAAGAAGGATTTGTAGTTATTTGAAAAAATTTTACATTGTGTTACGCAAGTTTTTCCCCTTCCCCCAGATAAATCGCTTTTTTTTTATTTATATTAAAAGTAACACTTTTAGTTTTAACACGAACGGATATTTTGTGGAACCTAATTTTTAAAAGAGTGTGGGAAAAATGGGATACTTAAGTTTGGTCAAGAAGGGTGAAGGAGAACATGAAGACAAAGAAGAATAAAAAAGCAATTAGATAGTGATACTTCTAAAGTTAATTAGAGTTTAAATTACTACTATGGCTTAAATTGCCTTTTTGCATGTTGAAAATCTCATTATATTTATTTTGTAACTCCTCTGGTATTTTAATTTTACCAGAACCTAATAGCAGTCAAACCTGCTTTCATGCTAGCCAGTGGGGTAGCCAGAAAAAATTATTTCGAAGGGGGCTCTGGTCATCCCCCTTTCCTATTCCCTATCCCCTAAGGTGATTTAAACATTTTCTATGATGCAAAAGAAAAGTTCTGACTTTGATGGAATAGATCCCCAAATCCTCCCCCTTGGGTACGCCCCTCTGTATGCTTGGGGGTAAAAAATTTGGAAAGAGAACTAGGGTTTTTTTGAGATTACGGGATTATTGTTTCGGTGGTTATCTACGGTAAAAGGATAATTTGTCCATATTTCTCAGAGGGATAGATCCCTAGCCGTTGAAAGTCCACCGCAAAGAAGCTATAACTGAACATGACGCAAATAAATCCCATAAATTCTCTCCAAAGCATCCAAAAGAAACTCTTATCATCAGCAGTTCATCGACAGCCTCCCTCGACGCAGCCCACCGCCACCAACAATGGGTTCTGCACAATATATAAATAATAATAACACACATAAAGCGCTAAAGCGGAGCTGCTCCATTAAGCTGCTGTTAAATGAGAACTCTTTTGGAGCGACGTGCGAATACTGTCATTTGGGAGCCGAATGAATGTCTGAGCAGTGCGAGAACCTATTTGCGAAGCGAAACCCGGCATTACCCAGTTCAAATATTTTGATCTATTAACTTTTTTTCTTGGCGCTTCCGCGAATGCGCCTTATCTTTGACTATTTACTTTTATCTCCTCTTTTTTGAGGCCCTTTGAATAAAAATGTGTGTGTTTACGGAACAATGATGCCGGAGCCATTAGAAGCTCGGAGGTGGGATCGAGAAAAAGCAACGCATCCTGGACGGCGTTTTGGTTTTCATCAGGATATGCGATTCTTGAAGCATGACCTTAACTCTGACCGGTAGTCGATACGTTTCGCAGAGAACCAATAAAAATTCAACTCCGTTACTTCAAAATAAAGTCATAAACATTCTTTGCAGATTCGATAGGTCGTGGCCTTTGTTAGTATATAGTTTTATCCTCTCAAGTCTATGGCCATAGACAATCAATTGGTGACCTGTCAGAACTTCAAAGGTTCCTCCTCAGTTCAGTCACCCGGACTTTGACCATAGTATCAATGGAAAAGACCTGGCTTCAAACTTTAGCTTCTTTGAAAAGATTTAAACCTCATGTGTTTCTTTCTGTAAGTTGTTAAATTTAGGGGTTCTACAATGAACTTTACTTTCTACAGAGCGCTGATGTACATTTTGAATGGATTATTAAGCAGGAAATATTACATCTCATGTTTAAGTATATGAGTATTTCCTAACTAGAAGAAGTTAGGGAACTTAAATAACAATACTCACTGTTATATGTTTAATAAAATTATAATAAAAAGCAGGTATTATGGGTGGTGAGAGGGACTCCTGAAGTTTCAATTATTTTAAATTATGTTTAAAGTTTTAAACAACACACAGGAAAAATAAATTAACAACGTGAGAAAAAAAAATTCAGTTAAGATTTTTCTTATTCAAGAGATCTTTAGTTATTGCAATCATGTTATGAATGTAATTCCTGAATTACTTGATGGCATAAAATTCAAAAATTAGTCAGCCAAAAATGACCACATTGGTTTACTAAAAAATATATGCTACCTAAAACGTAACCTGTAAGGAACGAAAAGCCTCTGATGTATTACTCTTACAGGTAAATTTTGCATTAACTAAATATGCAATACAAAATTGTATCGTAGAAGTCCCGTTTCAGCCGATTCCAACATATGAGAAGAAGCAAGGTAATTGACAAAATATCACACGAGGAAGGAATTCAACGTAAAAAAATATTTAATCGAAAAAGTAGAAGAGAAAATTTTCTTAATTTCACTCCATTCCTATTTTACTCTTGGAATGTGGTAATCCGTCACTCTTGTGACGTGACAAGAAGTTATTGCTTAAGGACTGAGCGATTGTAGTTTTGAAAGGCACATTTACTAGCGTCACAACGAAGTCGTATTAAAATCACATAATAGTATGGAAAAAAAGATCGATCATCAGAAACTCAAGATGGTTAATTATTTTCCAATCAAAAATACTTTTTCGATTTGACATCCTAAGTAGGGTAACATCCCGAGAAATATTCTAAAACATTTTTGCAATGGCTTTATAAAGCAGTTTCAAGCAATCAATCATTAAAAGTTACAAGATTAAGAATTTATCATAAAAATATTCAACAGCAAAGTAATTTTGTTCAAGAAAATTTGAGGCAAATTAATACTCTTCCAGATTCATTCAAAAAGTCAGTAACATAAAAATTTAGTCTCTTAACATTTCTTTAAAAGCACTCCAAAGTAATCTATTCATAAAGCAATCTATATGCAATTCATTTGAGTGAACTATAAATATACAGAAAAAATGCATATAATTAATGCAATTAAAAAAGTGAATTACTACCCAATATTTCAGCAATGATAGTTTTGATAATCATGTGAAAATTAGCCGATATAACTGATCTTATCGCAAACAGGAAATAAATAGCTATTTAAATTGAGTTGCATCATAATCTTTAAAAATCTGGAATGAATACTTTAATGGTAGTTTTCCATTGAGCCTGCTCTCATAATTTTATTCAATTTATTTTTTATTTTAAGTGTTAAATTATCAAATTTTATCATAAAACTATGTATCGCTTTAGTTTTTAATCTTATTAAAACAAGTTTATTAATTTAAAACCAGTAGTAATAGTAATGTAGTTTTCACATTCATTACTTTTTAAGCATTTTGACATTAAAAGTAGATAATTGGGTATCACAAGTGAGGGGATTATCCTTAACTCGCATGGTTTTCTTGGATTATTTCATAACCCACCAAATGTAATTAAAAACCTCATATACCTAGTGTTATAGAAAGAATCGCTAGCAACCTACTACAGGAAGACTATAACAGATTTATTAACTCCTCACATTTTTTACACCACAAAAACTTTCCTTTGGACATTCTCCCGTCCTATTACTTCAACTTAAATCTTAACACATCAATAGAAAGAGTTATTTTCCAAATTAAAGCATGCATGTCAATAAGAAACATCAACATCACAAACCTTTATTCTATGATAACAATCATTTCTGTACATTTTGCACTCGAGAAGTATCACAAGATCAGTGTTATTCCTACGATTTTTTTGGTGAAGTAAAAATACTCCCTGACTTGTTTAGGAGGAGTGATATTCAATTATGAGGAGTAAAATACGGAAATAGCATGAACTACACATACAGAGACACGAAAAATCCGCAATCAAACTCCCTAAGCATCAGAACAATAAATGAAAAAAAAATTACTATGGCTGTATGAAAACACAATTAAAAAGTATGATGATTAACCATAATCTAAAAAAAAATCAATAAAACTTCAAGTAACATATTCTATCAAATAGATTACCAAGTTTTTTAATTGTATTTATTTTCCTCAAAGAGTTAATTTCAATAGTTAGAACTAAAACGGTTATTGAGTTGACCATTTCTTTATAAAGAAACATTTTCAATTGAATTCGATATTGAATTGTATTGAAACATTCAAATAATATGTGGATTTCAAAAAGCAGTACTTCTCATATACTCAGTCTTCATTTTTAAAAGCAATCAATAAATCAATACAAATTTAGATACACTACTAAAAGCGCTGTGCTTCCCAAATCGGCGTGCATAATAAAAAAGACATCATCAGGAGCCCGAATTAGCCGCATTCTTATATTTGTTTGCATTCTCAGCATGGAAGAATTTGGCCCTAGGCCCCAAAGCAGTAATTTGCTCGGAGGAGAATGTCCTCTTTTCTAACCTTTGATTGGACACAGAACAAGAGGTGAGGGTTACCAGATCGCCAGTTGCCCTGAGGCGAGAAGAATTGGATTAATGTAGTTCATTGGATACGCTATCAAGATATTCATGGAGAAGGCGGGAAGAAGGGATGAATTTTCCCGCAAACTCAAAAGGGGTTCTCCGTCCCCGGGAGGAAACCATGGTGGAAACTCGGTCTCACCCATGGGCTGAAGGGAGTTATATAACTCCCCTCAGCTCATGGTGAGATATTACAACCCACCATGGGTAATATTACAGACCAATTCTTCTCCAACTTTTCTTTCAACTATTCCATTTTTTTAAAGGCAAAGGATTTTTCAATGCTATCGAGAATAAAGCTATCTTCCAAAATGTTTAGTTTGCCCCTCCAGGGTCCACCTCCTGAATCCGCGCATTGACTCACGATCTGTTTGTACATTTTAAATAAGCCATACGAATATTATTACAAACTGGATAAGTATCACTAAAATGTAGTTTGGTTCTTACGTATTATACCGTCGACCGTTCAGCGACCGTCAGATTCAGTGGTACCAGTCTTTAATTTTGTTCCCTTCGGATTCAGCTTCATGGTCGACGGGGTAATACATAAGTACCAATAGTTCTTTTTAAAAATATATCAACGACCAATAAAGGAATTATTTCAAAAATAACCTGGATGTATCTTTATTATCTAGAAGCTTGGATCGAATGGAGGATGCTGGTAATAAATACATAATAAAAAGAGATATAATCTTTATAATAGGGGGAAAAAATATGAAGTTAATGAACAACTTTAAATAAATAGTCTTTGTAAGAATGATTTTAATGATAAATAAATAATGGATAAGATGCTTACCATTTTTACCTAATTAAAAAAGGAGGTTATCGGTTCGACGTGTATAATTCTAAAAACATTAAATGGCCTTTTGGTATAAGCTCTATTAAAACGCATTTTGATGGAGTAACTTGTTATAAATAAATATTGACGAAGATGACGAAGTGACTACTTAAGTCTGCATGTCTCTCATAATAACAACAACAATAATAAATAAATTCCAAGGTGGTCTCATTTTAATTAAAATGGCCTCTAGCGACTAAACAACGCAGAGATTACGAAGAAACGTCGATTACAATGCTGCAGAGAATAATCAACACCTGATTAAACAAGAATATGACAGCACTGGAGTTGGATGCAACATGCACGTATAGTCAACCTTTTATAAAAACATTTAGAAAGAAGTTTTCGGAATAGTATAAAGAGAAATAGGCAGCGTACACTCTATAAAAGCTATTTAAACTGTAAGGTATTTAGAAAAATCAGCTAAATAAAAAAGTTCAACTTTAACTATTAACTTTTCATAGTTAAGAATGCGCTGAAATGTAATAAATAATTCATTAAATTACCCCAATACTTACTTTACCCATTCAAAATTTTTAAAAAATGTGCTTGACTACATACAAATGAAGACTTTGGAACAGAGAATGAGTTCATAAAATGGCAAATTGAGTTTCTGTGCTTAAAATAGCTTCGCTCTACACATGAGTCGGAAGAGAGAAAAATAACTATCCCCTATAGGCACATATTGCCCATCAAAATTGGCAAAATCAATGTCCATGCATTGAATTTTTTTTTACTCAATTTGAAATTTAAATTATTATTTTTCTTTTCCTTTTATTCTTGCTGTTAACTAAGACAAAACAAATTTATCTTGAACTTAAAAGTGTTTTTACTATGTTTATACAGTAAATGTTGGACTACATTGATATTCGTTAAACTGCCTTAATGACTCAGTTTCATAATATTTGTCTTAGTCTTTCTATTTTTGCTGTGAACTAAGCAGAAATATAATATAATTGTCTATTTAAGTGGTTTTAAAAACTTTTTTCACCTGAAATTTCTTATGTTTGAAAAAGGGAGTAATGTGACGCTGCTATATCGTTACAGTTATATAGAAACTTAAATTAAATTATAGAATCGTTATATTAGTACCTAAAGCCTGCACCTCTAAAAATATCTATTCAGATCCTGATGTGATATAATCTCGAGTTCAACTTCCCTAACCCCAAATCCCTCTTTAGAGTATAGGGTAAGAGTCCAGACATTATTTAACTTCCTTCCTTGTACTTCCTTCCGTAAACACGGGACCAGGGGGTGGTCGACGAAATCATGGGAAACGTAATAATAAAAAGTTTATGAAAGGCCAAGCCAAAATTAGGAAAAACACATTAGATCGTTAGGAGCGTTTGAAGAGAAAAAGGACCTTCACTGACCAGATGAAGACTGGAAAGTAAAGGGAGATGGGTGAGTTTACGATACATTAAGTGACCCCTATTAAGTATTTAATATGTTTTTACTTTATAACTACAATTGTACACAATTTTAAATTAATTAATTGATTATATCCACACAACACTTTATAAGACAACCACTGATCACAAGCCTTAAAACTGTGTGTTAATGTGTTTATATGTTTTAATGTATTGTAGTTTGTAATTTTAAGTGTTGTAAAATAAATTAACGTTAATTTAAATTTTAAACGCCCTTTGGTGTCCTTTAGAATACTATATGTACTTTAAATAAAACACTAACGGTAAGTTTGACAATAACTCCATCAACTTTTTTCAGCTGTAGAATATATTTAGTAGAATATATAGAAGTAGCTGTAGAATATATTTTTTCGATGATAGTATAAATTCTAAATAAGGTCCTGAATTTTCATTAAAAAGTTTGTAGTTATACAGTAAAAATTCCATTACATACACCTTGTTTCTTTTCGATTTACTCAAAACTTAGTTTTTGGACTCATTCCTTTTTTCAAACAGACTGTTTAATTTTAATCAAAACTTAACACTTATTTTATATTATAAATTTACAAATATTAAAAATTCATTAAATTTAAAATAGAGGTAGTTTTATTCAGGGTAATTGAATTTAGAGTAATTTTTTTTTCAAATTCAAAAATATTGTGTTTAAATAGTAAAGGGAAAACATGGCGATTTGATACAAGGGGCACATTTATACGTTTTCAATATCTCAAAAACTATCAAAGCTATTTAGGTCAAATGTTTTCAAAAAGTTGCCTTTACATGTATAAACATTATATCTGAAACCGGTAAACTCTGCAGTAAATCTAAACATTTTGATAATAGAAATTACATTTTTTCGTGAAAAATTTCCATAAGTAAATTTCTAAGTAAAATATAAAACCTTTCTAACGCTATTCTACTATGAATACTGAGATCTGTAAATCCTAAAAGCAAGCTCATTCATGTGTTATCAATAGGGAATATACTTAAATTTTAAATAAACTTGGCCTGGTTTTTTTTTAAATAAATTTTCTGTTTAAAAATAACCAATGGGGCAAATTGATACACTTTGATGGGTCCCCTATATTGAGTTGGGAGAAGATCGGGAGAAGATTATATCTAAGAATTTTTCAAAAAATATGTTACGGTGTAAGTTAGATTTACAGTGAAGGATATTTATGTCAATTTTCGAATCTTTGGGTACAATCAATTGTTTGAGATTGGAAACTGATTGTATTGTAGCTATGTGTGTTTCAAAATTTTGTAAAAGAAAAGAGTTGATAAATACATGACTAATCAAATCAGGAACTCTGAAGCACCTTATAAGTTCTTTGAACTTTTACAAGGAACTGTACTTTTAAAAATATTAATTAAAACCAGTGACAAAATAGTACGATAAACGGCCAAAAATTAACCAGTTAATTAGTTCCGTATTTTTAAATTTCTGGATTATTTTCAACAAAAGTACCTTTGAATTTATTCAACTAAGTCAGGAGTAATTATCCCCACGAATTTATTTCCATAATTAGATTCCACGAATTATTTCCATAATTAGATATTTGTTAAAAATGACCATTCTTTAAATTCTTTGATTTTATCATTATTCAATGCTGTATGGTTGGTTGGTTGGTTGTTTTGGGTTTTATGGCGCAAGGTCCCTATATCGGACATTCCGCGCCAAACACAAGATTAATAGTTAAAAATATATTTAAATTAAAAGTCTTGTTTGTTTCTAACCAATATTAAAAGATGAAGTTTATTAAAAAGGTTTATAAGATGCGGGCGTGAAGCCCGTAGTCGAGCGCAGTCTATATACGCCATTATTAAAAGGTTGGTAGGTTAAAAACAATTGAATGTTGTATGGAAAATTTGTGTTTTATATTAAAAAAAGGTAATGTAAAAGGGCTTAGGATCTCTCTCAATAAAAGAAAAAGAACGTTTATTATTTTCTAAAATTTTAGTTATTAATTACTATTTTTATAGCAAGTTAACCACTGCATCAATGTGCCCCCCCCCAAGCAGTGTATCCAACTGCTCCACCAGTGGGGCACATTGATAAAAAATTTATTTTTTACGAAAGTCTTTACATTTTAATTTTTATCAAACTTATATTTCTTTGTTAATTATTTAGTTTCATAAAATTGAGTCATTCTTAGATGTTTTTAGAAATAAAGATCATGAATAAATCATTTTTTCTACTCAAAAAATGGGTTTGAGTTTTGGTTTATCAAATAGCCCGCTTTCCCCTACTGTTTAAGAATAGAATAAAATATTTCTTATTTTTCAGCGCATTTTTAAATTAAAAAAAATTATTTTTAAAGTCGTTATTTTTGCAATTAAATAAATATACATTCGATTCTAAATCCTATGGAATATAATAGTTACCCTATATCGACCACCCATGGTCGATATAGGGTCCAGTTCTCAGGAGTCAATTTCAAGGACGATATAATTTTACAAATGTTTTAAAACAAACTAAGGTTTTATTAACTTTTTAAGTGTGATTCCTAGAGAATTGAATTTAATATATTTTTTAAGTTAAGAGATGAATTTAATTTGCGAATTTTTAATTTCAAAAAAAGGATCTCTAAGGTCCTATAAAATACAGATTCCGTAAAGAAGTAAAAAAAATGTTAGTATTTTTTCTAAGGAATACAATTAATTTGTGATGGGGATCGATTGCATGGATTAAATTTATTTATGTGGTTTTGATCGGAAACACTGATCTAAAAGATCACATCAGCTAAACAAAGGAAAATAGGAGTTGAACTTACCATGTTATTCATATCGCTGGCAGTGAAATCCGTCCTTCAGATAAAGTCACTTTCCACGGATAAGTTCAACTTGGGGAGGATGTAGCACCAACTCTCAAGTGGAGTGTGCACTTTCAAAGTATCACGTGTCACTTCACAAAAAGAGTATTGGTATAATCACCTTTGATTGTGTTACACTCCTGGAAAACCCAGTAAGTCGCCAAGACAATCACTAAAATGCATCAATTTTATACCTTCTAAATGCATCTTGATAGTTTATAAGCCAGTCTATAAGTTATTATCTTTTAACTTTAATTGGAGACCAATCGCAACACATTTGCACTACCGGGTAACTTAGTCTGGAGAATTCAAATACTTTATCGAAAAATTCTTCACACACAAAATAATATATGCTTCAAGCGTAATAGATAGGATCTTAGTTTGATGTTTATAGCTGTAGGAGAGAAAACTGCGAAAATCCAAGTTCACTTTCAGGTATATCCAAAAAAAGGGCGTTTTTAAAAATGGAAGACACAGAATCGGGTGCAACTAACTATCCAAACACAAGGCGAAACATCAACAACAGCCGAGGGGAAAGAAGTCGCACAAGAGCCACCCGACTGGCTCAGTTTCGGTTTGCTTGAGAAAGAACAAACCGAGGCACACGTTATTGAATGCCGGCTGGGAGGAAGAACCCCGGGAGCGGCAATTTTCATCGGCAGCGATTTCGGAGCAATGTATCGAGTCAATTTCTCGAATGGGTACCTCGCAACTATGCAACGTTTATGCTGCTTGGCTCTGTGTTAAGCTCCGCTTCCTTGTGTGGCTTATTGTTGGGATCTTTGCAAAACGCCAGATTTCGAAGAGTCCTCGTAGATTGATAAGCAGCTTAGTAGTTTTATCCAGGTTTGATCGATGTCCTCTTCGGGCTGGTTGGTCGATCGGAATGTGGACGAAAATGGTCGATTTCTAAAAATTTGTTGAACACAGTAGTGAAATTTCTCGAAGAGGATACGGTTTTCAGAGTTTATCACAATTTTCTCTTATCCTCAGAATCAAATTCAGAGTATTACTACCCATGTCTCACATGGATATAAAAAAACCTTGATGATTAATTTTTTGTTTTTTTTAAACACTTTTCTGGTAATTCTACAAAATTCTCTAAATCTTCTATCCTGTTCAATAGTTAAAAAACCAATTTTAAAATCGTTAAGAATTGGTTGTTACACAAGTTCTAAAATTCACAAATGATAGCTTTGTGACGATCAACCTGAAGTTCAAGTCCACTGATCTAATTGACAGTCTGCGCACAGCATCCAAACACGTTCTAACGATCCGTCGGCGAAAATTTAACACTTGTCACTAATCCAAACACGAACCCGTTTTTTCGATCGGACACTTTTTTTCTTCGATCCAAAAGAGTCGAATTTATCAATCCAATTAAAAAAATCCACTCTTTAATCCATCATAATAATCCAACAATGGTCACTCTAATCCGACACTTGTTTTCACTCAATTAAGAAGCTATGGGAGGTGTCGGAACTGGGAGATCAAGGCCACGGATCCTCCGCTCCGGTGCACAATCCTCATTGTCATGGTAACCCGCTCCCAAATGAAGTATCCCGTGGAAAAGAGAGGATGGCCGCGGGAATCGCTTTCCTAGCAGTCGGAGCCAATCACCTCTCTCTGCTGGCTCTTCCGCTTCGGGCTGGCTTCTTCCGTGGGATTCATCTAACGGGATTTCTCGGTGGATTGGGGGGAAATTTTACTTTTTTTCCGCAGTGGAGTGAAAGTGTGATTGACTGGACAGCGAAATTAGTGTGTGGTTTGGGAATGAGGCTGAGAAAAGGGAAAGAGTTTTTTTTTTAATTGAGGTAATGAGTGTTAAATAGTTGAATTTCTTATGATTGGTGAAATGTTTTGGAGGGATGGGGAGTGAAAAAGGATGGGTCTGACATATCTTTCGGGAAAATATGTAGTCATTGCTTTGGGAATGATGGAGAAAGGATAATGAATATGGGTAGTAAAAAGTTCAATTAATATTACTAAGAACTATTTAGTGGTGATTGTAATAGTAAGAATTACAATTTTTAAAATGTTGGAATAGAATTTAATGTTTGGAACATAATTTGAAGTTTATTTTATTAATACAAAGCTTTAAATACTAAACTTCCTGAAATTTCTTTAGCTTTGTGGTTTTTCATATACACCATGATCTCAACGATATGTTTCAAGTGTGCTTTGAACTTGAAATGTTTGAGAACCACTCCTAACAAAATTTGATATGAAGGCTCATGTGTGATCTGCAGAGATATAGAATTTATCCATTTTATGTGTAATATTTTAAAAAACATTTTTAAAATGAAACATCGTAATCAGTATCAGAAATTTGTGTTCACTATTTAATTACATATTTTTTATTATCCTCTTATTTTAATTGTTTTTATTACTGCTGTTATGTCGTGCTATGAATGACATGCATAGACTTAAAATAATTTGTTCACTATTTCTATTAAAACCCCTTTTTTTAAGTTTGAAAACCCCATTTAATGAGTCAATTTATAACATTATGTTTATACTAATCGATTAGAGAATTTAAAAATCAATCATTTCCTTCTGGTAGGGTCAAAATTCTTCTACATTCTGCACTATTTTGCCACTTGTTTTAGTACGTTGTACTTAAATTAATTACTACCGGATCAACGGGAAAAGGTTAGGAGGGAGCTATTGTATACATCTTAATTACTCCCTCAGTGCACAAGTAATACTTGACACGTTGAAACATCTATGCTAAAACTTCCAAGTAGGAGAGAGAGTACTTAATAAGCGTTATTTATTACAAAGGAGAAGGTGGCTCCCTTAAGAGATAAAAATTGTCATACTCCATTACTACTCCTTCCAAAGTAAAGTTTGTACTGGCGTTGGGAATATGGTTGAGCGATCCTCGCGCGTGCAATCGAAGCTGCCTTCCTTTCCCACTCAGCGGTGCACAAAATTAAGCTATGCTCGAAAAAAGACAAATTTCGTCAACGCAAGCATTTAGACAAGCCTTATGCATTCGGGCGAGGACATTGAACGATCGGTTATTTTGCTAAGATGTTCGAGTGTATAGTAGAGGGTAATATTATGAATATTGATTGAATAAGATAGTTTATGAAATATTTAAATTCGGGATTACGCTTAATATCTTACTGAAAGAGCTCCTATTACATGTGAATTCGTTTCATGGGTGAGGTGTTGTGTTTTAATCGTTATCGGGTGGATCTAAGATTCGAGTTCATCCACTGAGTTTCTTCTTTGCATGCATTCCGAGTTTTCAATTTTGAGGTAAATCCTTCGAAAATATAAAAAATTGAACTCGGTTCTAAACTGATATCATTCCAGATTCCACTGTCCATCTTTATATACTGTCATAGTTATTACTTGAACTTCTCCCCCTCACCTTCTTAGTAAACTTCTCCTTCTATAACCTTAACTATCTCATACGAAGTGTCAAAATCACTTAGTTAGTTTCTTTAATTCAAATTATGTCTGATTAAATAATCATCAAAATAAAAACTAAATAAATAATTTATAAAAATGAACAAGTAAGGCTTGTAGTATTTTTCAACACTGATCACTGATTGGAAGTGCGTTTAGTGCGCATGCATCAGAATTTAGAGCTGGACTGGAAGTAAATACTACATTGAAAGTCTTCCCAGCTTAATTTTATGGAGCATGCGCACTAAGCATTTCCATAACAATTGAAAGTGATCAGGAGTTATCTTCTTTCTCACTTTCTATAGAAGCGAAATTTTCAATATTAGGTTCAGATATTCTTAGAAAACAATTTAACTCCTAATTACATTTGAGTAGGGATTAAATTTTGTTTACTCTCTTAGGTAAGCGAAAATCCATCTGAAATTGATCTGGTACACCCCAAATGAACAAGAAGATGCATTACGAAACAAAGGGTGAGGATGATCTAAGAAAATCTAGTGTATATTGCATTAATTCCTTTTATGGTATGGGGGAAAAGATTTTACCAGGTAAATCCTCATCCAGACAAAGTGAAATTAAAACTGCCTGGAGGGTCCTTTTGGTTTACTGAGTACGAAGAAGAGTTATTACCCAACTTTTATTTATTTTTTTCTTCTAAAAGAAGAGCAGAACTTGCATCAGGATGGGATCTCCTCTCTTCGGACAGATAACATCTCCGATGGCTTTTATAGCGGCAAAAGGTCGGGTGGTGTAAGCGGAGCACTTTCGCACGAGCTTGCGCAACCGCACGGTTTTGCAATTAAATATAAATAAAGGCTGATTTATCGAAGGAGCGGGTCCGTCAGGGAGCTGTCGAGAGATGATCGTCGCTACTGGGGGTCTTCTTGCGACAGGGAGAAAAAAGGGATTAATTCTGGGCTGATATATGGTTCGATAAAACGGTCGGGTTTTATGATGGTCGGATTGATCTGTCAGGTGGATCTGGAGTTTAAGTGGAACCTGCTGGAAAGGAGGATCGGATTAACCAGCGTCCTGATTGAAAAGGGGTTTTGGGGCTTAATGGAAAAGTTGAGAGGCTCTCGTTGAGTGGTGCATCTGTGTGTTTTTATGAGAATTTGGTAATTTATTTTGTAGGAAAATACTCTTTTTACGGAATGAAGGAGTACTAATATGCAGAAGTTCCCACGAGAATTGGGATGCATCTATGGACTAGATAGCTAGTGGTAAAAAAAATGGATAACTTGCATGTTTCGGTTTTTATCCTCCTTGAATTTATTTCGTATGGAGAGAGAGAAAGAGAAGAGAGTGAATTAGAAAAAGGCAAAGTATGAAAAAGGGAATGAAAGGAAGAGTTAAA
Organism: Tetragnatha montana; assembly: GCA_963680715.1. NCBI lineage: Eukaryota > Metazoa > Arthropoda > Arachnida > Araneae > Tetragnathidae > Tetragnatha > Tetragnatha montana. Next base: position 43,416,841 of record OY796674.1, read on the forward strand.
AGAAGAAAGTGATTTAATGAGTGAGTGAGAGGAAATAAAGTATGAGTGAGTGAAGATTTAAAAAAAGGGAATAAATATGAAATGAAAGATAAAGCGGAAACGTAAATGAGTGAGGACATGAAATGGAGAATAAAAGTGAGAGAGATAAAGATTAAGAGAGAGACAGAGAGATAATTATAGAGAGAAGGATATGGGTAGTGACTAGTGAGATAAAATAAAATAGAGAATGAAAGAGTTAAGATGAAAAAGAGGAATGATTGTGAGATGACAAAAATGTATAAAAAAGAATGATAGTGGGAAAGAGAATGACTAAAAAAATGCTGGAACACTATTTGGTTTATTCCAGTTCCAGCTAAATTCATGGTATTCGTAATGTTTGGTTAGCATAGTCTTAGTCAATTCACATGTATTCTTGTATAGTAAATGCTGTATTTGAAAAAAAAAAGAACAAAAGCAATAAAATAGCTATCATCCAGTCTCCAAGATTGTTTTATTAGCCCTCTATATGGAGGTATGGTATATATACAAATATCCTCTTTTTCTATCAAGTTTTTATACGTCTCTTTTAATGCTAACTGATAACATTCAGTCGCTTCATAAAATCTTCTAACATTTCTTGTTTTCTTTCGTACAAAGAATTAATAAAAAAAACTATTATAAGTAAATTATAAAACTAGGCTTCTCGTGAGAAAAAAAATCAATGAGACCTCGCACGATACAACGCTTTGATTCACAACCCTCATTTTTATCTCTGGACAAACCTAATAACTCTTAAGTTCCCTTCCAATTCAAATTACCAAAAAAAAAAAAGTATTACCCGCTCGAAAAAAACTCGCACCTCGTAATACCATTATTCACTCACCACCCAAGCGAAAAAAAAAAACTTGTCATCAACCCTACCAAACAAATGAGACACAATGTTTCTGTTCACCTCACCTTCTAATCACCAACAACACGAACTTTTTCCGAAGAGAGCAAAATGGTATGAAGGTCATTCCGTCCGTTCCATTTAAATACATTAGAGGACGGATATACTCTCCAGGAGCAAGAACCTGCATCACCTTCAAGGATACTGTGCTTTTATTAGCTCTTGCATATAAGAAAAACTGTAAACTTGATTAATGTGCTTCTCGTTTGAATCATTAGTGAAGATGAATGAATTCATTGTTCAATATACGGCGGACTTCCTAGAAGTCCGAGACCTTTTAATAACCAAACAGATGTCATAATTAATCAATTAGCACCAATCTGCATGATTAATATTCGTTTTCGCATTCCAATGAATGAATTCTCTTCGAGAGTTCGTTGGTTTGGATTTTCGTCATTGAGAGTGTGGTGCGGCTCAGGTGACAGTTTTCTTCCAATGGGGAGAAGAGTTTTAATTAGGGTCAATATCGTCATATGGTCTGTTTATGAATGTCCGGGTTTTGACTGATGAAAAATGCTACTTCATTCCCAGTGCGTAAAAGTTAACGGTATATAACTGCATGAGTTTGATTGAAGAATTTAGTGGATAGGTAATATACCTACCAAGTCTGATAGTTAGTTATAGGTAAGGTAATATCCAAATAAGTATCTAACATAACTTTATCTAAATTAAAATAATTAAATATAAATAATTCGCCTGAAAAGGGATCAGCAAAGACTGCTTGGAGAAAGGCAGCTGTTTTATTCTCATTTCTAAGCAGATGATAGGGATTGAAGCTTAGGAATCTTTATATATTTTTTTCATTGAAATGATTATTTTTAGCTGCTATTAAAATTTATTTATTAATTGAACGAAAACTGATATTTTAGAATATAATTATATATATCGATATATGATATATGAGTTATCGGAAAAATACTCTTTTGGCAAAATACAAGCATGTGTTATTGGGAAGATCTAATGCTGAATAAAGATTTTAAGAAAATAAACTTTTAGGAATTTTACGAAAATATCATGAACAAGAATTTAGATTGGTTACATTTTATGATCTTATTTTGTAAAGGAGAGAGAGATAATTCAGATTGCACTTTTTACACCAATCTGACGGAGTACATTTAAAAACTTAAACAAACATAAATACTTATTCTTACATACAAAAATAACACTGCAAACAGGGTAACTTAGAGTATGCCTACTATATTCCAGATTCCAATTGATTTTGATATTATTGATATTATATTGCAAGCCTATTTAATATGCACTACCAATTTCAACTCTTAGTCGTAATCCTACTAGTTACTTGCAAATCCATTCTATTCATAAAACAATACAAACTCAAAAATATATTGCATTGAACTAAGAAACTCATTGAGAGAAAACTCAAAACAAACACTAGCTAAAACCATAAGCGGCTTAATGTCCCTTGACTAAACGGCTCACTCTTAGAAGAATATTTTTTTTCATTCAAAAAGATTTTTGGAATTATTTTTCGTCCAAAAACCTAAGATGCAGAACCGCACAAAGGATAAATGGTGCCGAACCATTAACTTAAATCTTGTTTCGTTTTAAGGTATTTTGCTCAAGGCGTTTTTCTTGGAACATCAAATAGTGAAAAAATTGTCATGATTAGGAATACGACGTGGAAAAACATTTTCCATTCATCGTTCAAAACATGTTTGTTGAATTGATGTGTGTTTGAAATGAAATTAAACCGTTTTGAATGCAGTAGTTGATTCTTTGAATATAGTTGAAATTATGCCTGCAGAAAGGTTATAACCCTTTGATACGGATATTTACTTTTGAGATCCTTCTCTGAATCAATACGGATGACAAAAAGAGAGAACACTCCTCTTAACTGAAAATATACCCATTTTTATTATACTATCTCTAACTATAAGTACGGTAACATTGTTTTGTTAGATAACGTGGGAACAATTAATAATTCACTATTTGTCGTACAAAATGTGTTTAGCTTTATAGTACAATACATATTTACCTAAACACGGGCTTCAACTTACGATTTTGCTATGGCTTTTCACACATACGTCTGTAAGTAACTACGCTGTAAGTAACTAAGGAATTTGACGCTCGTTTTTACGAACTCGTAAGGAGCATTTAAATAAGTTCGCGTAACGAAATTAATGAATTGATTATAAGTATGTACATTTTTTCTATTCCAAGATCATAACGAAGTTAAACTTGCAATTTTCGGTATTTCAAATACTTTAAATAAACATATTTGAATGATAAGGGCAGTTAAATATAAGATAATAATAATTTAATTTTTGTTTTAAAGTTGTTCTTTAACTGACTTTCAAGATCAAATGGAATATTTCTTTTACAAATACCCGCGTTGTTTCAGAATTCACTAAAATATTTTTGAAAGGAAAAAAAATGTTTACTAGGGTGGTCCTTATTTTTTAAGTTTGGAAATCTTTTGCGTCGCCCCCCCCAAATTGTTCCATCATACAAATAAATGATTTTTGCAAAATTTTAGCTAAATCAAAAAATAATAACACGTGCCCCCCAGGCATCAAAGTTTCAAAAAAGTGCTGATTTTTTCAATTTTTTTTAATTGAATTTTTTTTAGCTGAATTTTTTTGCATGGTACAAATCGTATGAACACCCTCAAGGGAGTTTTTGAATTACCTATGAGTGAATCGCTTTTTTTGTTAAATTACATAGAATGTTAAGGGACTTGCCAAAATTTCAAAAAATTTTTTATTTTTTTCTACATGATCAAATTTTATTTTCTGCTTGAAATTCGGCAGAAATGTTTATTTTGGGAGTTAGAGAACTTTAAATTTAATTTTATTTAATTTTTTCCCCATTTTTTTGAATTTTGAAAAATTTTTTTTAAGAAAGGCAGTTATGTTGCCCATCAAATCAAAGATAATAAAATTACAAACAAAATGGCATTAATTTCAGGTTTTTAAGTTGTATAGTTCTGGAATTATTAGCTGTTTTAAAATGCGGGAAAAAACAACTTTACAAGAGTTATTTTTACTTTAAAAAATTTTTACCACCGAAAGAGGGGTGATAGAAGAATGGAATCTGGAACATTATAACAAAACTATGTTAGATTTTCATAAAAAAATCAAGAAGAATATGGGAGGGTTTAATCTTTGTTTTTTTTATGTTTTGTAAAAAAAATCAGCACTTTTTTGAAACTTTAAGGCCTGGGGGGCACGTGTTATTATTATCCGAAGAGCTTAAATTTTGCATACATTATTATTTTCTATAGTGACACAAAACTAGGGGGAGACACCAACGGAATTCCCTAAAAAAAATTTTACCATACAAATAAGGACCACCCTAATGTTTACAGTCTGACATTGTATAAAGCCATAAAGTTATTAAAAAAAGACTGAAGAGTGGATACGAAATCGTTAAAAAGGTATTTAAGAATCGCCATATTTAAAAATGTGAATCAAAATTATCAGTATGACAGTGAGGCTATGTTATGAACCAACTTACTGTTCTTAAAATCCTGAGTATTTGCAAAAACAAACGCTGACTATACAAAGTTAGTGAAGTATGTAGTAAATTTTAAGACGTTTATCGAATAATTTTCTTACGATTTATAGAGTGTACTAACTAGATTTCTAGTTATTAAGCTATGTTGAATTATACACTTAATTTATCAAACAAGGACCGTTTTCATTACTTATTATTTTAATTGAAGTGCATTACAGTCAATAAATTAAATTAATCAGGATACGAATTTTTTTATTTGGAACACACAGACGAAGTCTCGTTGCTAGTGGTAATCTATCTATGAAGAAATAAATATTGAACTACACTAGAAAGTAATATCATTAGATAACAATACAAATTGCACATTTCAAATGTCCAATTAATTTAAAATATCGTGAATTTAAAAAAAATAGTGAATGACAAGTCGTTCAAAATTTTATTTTATTGAAGATACGTTCCTCATAATTATCTTGATACCAGTTTAAAAAACTCTTATCTTAAGGAAAAAAGCACATCAAGTTCAGAAAAAGTTCATCCTGTTTATAGATTTTGATGGATTGAAGAATGGTTTCAAAACAAGGTGCACGCCTTTTATCATACTCAAACCGATTTTGCTCGTTTTCCCAAACCTTTCAATTAAAGTTCCACCAATCATTAGTTTAATTGCATTATTTCATTATTTTATAAACTCAACATCCAAGAACTATTTTAAAGATTTCCAGAAGAGCTGAAAATTGCAGCACACAAGGAACTTTCCGAAGGCAATTATTTCTACACAGATCCAAAATCATACATTGATTGGAATTGACCGCTCGAATTCGTGCAGAAATCATCCAGTTTTTCCTGTGACTTTGTAGCAATCTGGTTGTAACACGATTAGAGCACAAAAAACGCGTTCTGATTCAACGCCATTTTGAGGTATTAAATACACCTTAAGGGTTGCTATACGCATTGGAGAGCATGAGCAGTATAAAAAGTTTAACAATTGGCAATAGAAGTTATTGCCTTGGATTATAAAAAACACTCAATTTATATTGATGGTCCTCTTCCAGTATTTATATCTCTAAAAAAATTAAGTATAGATTAGGGTGAAATTTTTAAAAAGTAATTTTATTTTTCTCCTAAAAGTTCTCAAACATTAATAAAACTAAGAAATCGTTATGCTGCTTCTCAAAAACATGTCAGTTAAAAAAATTTGAAACTATTGATTTCATAGACATTTATTTTTATAAATTCAGAACATATGATTCTCCTAAAATATGATAAATTTCTAAGATCGTTCAAAGTTTAATCCCCCATGTGTTATTCCAGGGGGATATCTCTTAATTTTTATACTCCTTGTAACAGAAAATGAAAATTTATTACCTTCTAAACTAATGTTTAAAATAGGTGCTAAACGTTCATTGTTAGTGTGGTGTACTATGTTAATACATACGTGTTAAATACACGTTTGATCTTGGTCATTCAACAGTTAGGACCCCGTCTACTTGACGATTTTAACTAATAGGGCTAACATTTTCATATTTTACATTACATTACATATCCATTATTATGTCTTATTTTGAGTGAAACATGATGACAATAAAAATTATTAGGACTACCTGATATACTCTAGCTCAAAATTCTAATACTACATCCATTTAATTTTTTCCACATGGTCACTTTATAAGTTCATTGGATATTTAGGGTGGGATAAAAGCTACAGATACGTATATTTTTACTAATATTCAGAAGTAGCGTAGGAAAGAAAAACGTCTGTAGAGAACGAATCAAACTTTCAAAATTATTTAATTTAGTGATTATATCCAGGTGTTCCCGCACCGAATACATAGATAAAGAGTATACCTACTACTTTGAGGCATAAACGTATAATAGTATACGCATAGCGAAAACTGTATAGGTTTTTCCAACTTCTAATTTACGAAGTAGGAAAAACTTACGATGAAGCCTAGAAAATGGCAACACTGCTCACTCCACCTCAGAGTCACGCTCCCATTTACACCAAAACACGAAAACTTCCCCCCTCTTGTTCGAAACAAAAAGCTCCCATCCCCAAATTGGTCCACAAATTGAACCCCATCCCTTCCTTATTCCAACACCACTTAACTCTCCTTGCAAAAACAATCTCCCCACGTTGTAGCACACTGTAGTACAAAAGGGGAGGGGCGCCAACTATGTAGAAACAAAACCACCGTAAACGGCACGGTGCCATTTCATATGGTAATGCCGCTGCGGAAGATTACCCACATCGCTCATGAGGATGGCACTTCGCAATGGACCAAGTGATAGTTTCCAAGTAGTGTTGTAATGACACTAATTTCCTCGGCATAGGAAACGTGTTATCAGTTAAATGTTGGCGGCAAATTGCTCTGCTGCGATTAAAACAGAGGCAGCAGACATTCTTGGGTTCGATTACCGAGAAACGAATTATCCTTTACTTAAGGGAGATGTTATGGACCACCCTAAATTCGGGTCCTTAAGACCCTTCGGTTGGTTGTTGCTTACTCTGATGGATTAGATGCATAACGGTGAACTTTTGTCTTAGGGTGGGTTTACATGCAGCTACTACAGGGGGAAAACGGTAGAAAATTTCCAATCGTTCTCCTCATCGATGTTGAATCTGGTCTTCCCATTGGTTCTTGCCACTATGACGTCATCATCTATAGAGAAGTTTCGACTGTCGTGTCGTTCAAGTGAACTGCATGTAAACCCACCCTCAGCCGTTCATCGACCGCTTTGGTGGAGTTTCGGGAACGATTTGAGGGTTTCGTGAGTTGTATTGCAGTGATTAGATGTCTGTAAGTGTGAATGATGGATGTGTGGTCAAATTTTTAGAGGTGTTCTTGGGAAGTTTCAAAGGGAAGGTTTTGTAGAAAATCATGCCATAGCCTTTTGTGTATTCAGAAAGCAATTGAGAAGCTTGTTGCAACAGCGGACTAACTTCAGTGTAAGGCAGTTGGAGTTTGCTTGTTGTGGCTGAATGCGCCTTACATGGCTGTTCTTTACAAATAAGAAATATGGTCTAAAGCTTAAGAAGCAAATCATTCTAAATGAGAAACATTTCTATGTTTCAAAATCCTGAAGAAGTTCTTGCCCGCGTGTGTACTTGTGGGAGAAGAGAAAGAGAATAACTAAAGAGAAAAAGGCAAAAGGAGGGAGAGAGATGAGAAAAGAAAAGAGATAAGGCAAATGAAAGAAAAGATTAGAGTAATGGAATGGAGATAACATAAAAAAAGAGAAAATAGTAATACAGTCGACTCCGCTTAGTGTGATCACATTTGTCCAAGATCAGAATGATAACAATATCCGATTGATAATAATAAGCGATTCTACACTAAAAGTGGCAAACAGTGTAACTCGAGTGTTTGCATTAAAATCACGACAATTTTGTTGCCTTAATTGAAGCATTTAAAACGATCTTCTAATATGTATTTTTCAACTTAAATATTCTTAAAGAAAAATATAGGTGCGGCAAAAAGGAAGCTTTTTAGGTATTTCACCAAATTTTGTTAACATTAAACGATATACTGTTCACAAAAAACGATACATTTTCCTTCAACTTAAATAAGAGTGATCGGGACAAGTCAATCTTGGTAATATTATCCGATTGATAACATTAACATTGATCGCATTAAGCGGAGTAGACTGGAAACTGATGGAAGAAAAAGATAATAAGAAGGATAATAAAAACTGGTAGAATAAAATGAGAGAAAAGACAAAAAAAGGAAGGAAAAGAGAATGGTAGAAAGAGTCAAATATTTATCGGAATTTTGTATTCATTGGAAATCTTTTAAAAACGGGATCGGCAAAGAAGTTCTTTTAAATCATGATTACAACTAACCTCTTAATTTGAGTTACTAATAAGCAAAATTTTATTTCGTATACCATTTTCATATGGTATTTGAAACCTTTATGGATATTTGATAACTGAGAGAGAGGAATTCCCATTAGATGTACAAAAAACTGTAGTTTTAATGTATCCAATCAAATTCCTGCCAAGCGAATTCAGATAGTATCTGATTTCATGATTTAAGTAATTTTACTTTATTACATTATATGGGCAAATAGATAATACTATTTAAGCGAACTATGCTTAACGTGTAACAACATCCATACGAGGAGAAATGTAAAAGGGATAATGCTCAAAACATGACTGAGATTATAAAAAGCAGATAGCGATCACAAGTGAATCGTCGCTTTGTTTAGTATTTCATAACACGAACAGTAATACATCTTCGTCAAATTGCAATGCAAAGGAACCAACAGATTACTGCAGACTTCGTCGTAATCCGCAGAAATTACTTCACGACTTCCAGGAATGACTTTATCTCAGATATAAATAAGTGATCGTAATTTTGTTACCGAGATAACAATATAAGGCGAGCCTGCTATAGTATGGGTGGTTTTTAAATCGGATCGAAAATTGCTATCTCTATCAAAATAAAAAGGATGTGGGATGAATAAATGATAAATGGAATTCTTTTAGAATGCAAAATGGCCGTGGAGTCGCTCGATAGAGATCTCTCAAGATATAATTCTCTGCGGAGTTACAAACTAAAAAGTTCAACACTCGAAGGAACTTTTTTGACTTTGACTTTCAGATATGGTGTGTTTTCGCATATAAATTTTATCTGCAGATTTGTATCTATCGTCTGGATTTAATGTTTCAAGTTTTAATTATGGAGCGCGCAGATGGATAGCCCTAAAGAGACGAGTTGAGAATCTACAAGAGAACAAGACTGGGAATTTTCAAGTCACGTTTTGTCAAGCTTAAAGAATGAAACGGAAACCCTTATTGGACTGATAAATTCGTTCTAAAACGAGTCTAGAGACTTTTAATGAGGCAACTTTTTAAATTTCGAAGCTAATTGCTTTTGCAGATAGTGTCTTATCTTGCGATCTTCACTAGGTGGTATACGATCGGGAACAACAGGGCCGTTCTTATAGGTATGTGAAACATGCGCTGTCATTTGAATTACCCAAATATTTTAAATTGAAAATAGAGGAATTTACTGTATTTAACCTCGAGTCCTTGTTCTGTGAATTGAGGATTCCGTAAATGCTTCTGTGTATTCCTTGACATGCTTCATTACATAACTTTAAAGCTTTAGTTCAATAAACGATTACACATAAAACAGAATATGGAAGAGGAGATATCCTTTAACTACGCACTTTGTAAACCTTAAAAAGATAAAACGTCCAATGGCCAACGCCCTTCCAACCAATGTCCAAACACCCTTGAAATGGAGCTATAAAACTATTTCATATTCGGTAAATGTCGAAGAAAATTTATTATAACGACATATAAGAATACCTAAAACCATTTATAAAAGAGGAATACTTTCAAAAAACCGTAATTTCTGCTACCGTAACCACGCAACCGTAAACCACGCAAGGTGCAAAAATTTTTAGACATTTTTCAGAGTTTAAACTGATATCTATATACTGTAGGTTTACAATATTCCATGATAAATCATGTGAACTATAGCTCGAGATCTTAAATTCACATTTTTAAACCATTAAAAAACATTTTCCTTGGCAATAATTGATCGAGTTTTACAACATTGAATTAACATTGCATTCAGGATTTATCGCTGCTTAGAAAGGCAATAGTCTTTTGGTCTGTGGGATCTTCATAGACATTGGCTTTCTGGACGTGCCAGGAGATGAGACTGATACAACTAATACTAATTTGAAGGCAATAGAATTATCCCGCTTTCATAACAAGATCTATTGGATGAGGCCCCCTAATTCTATTAAGAAGCCATCCCTCCCCACACCCAATCGATCTCAATCCCAAACAGAACGCGGAAAATCATCAGAAAGGTCATTTCAGAACCTCCACGTCCAAAAACGGAACCACGGGAATCCCTTGACAAGAAGCAACAGATAAATAGCCGCGTCTTGCTCAAGACGACTCGTAACAGATTGAACCGTCAAATCGACAGAGGACTTAAAGGGATTTGCCAGGGATTTATTTGGACGGTGAGGGTTCACCTCGTCCTTTTTGCTGGGTCAGGGTGCCGGTTAGGCTTAGCGAGCGTGCCTTATGAGATTACGTCACAGATAAATGACCAGCGGTGGTGATGAAGTGACGCTTGTCCGACGGTTGTTCCGTCATCTGAGCTCTCTGTGTGGCGCTGTCGGCGAGCTGAATTGAGAAGAGTTGAGTGGTTTTTGCCGTCGAGAATGCGAAATACTTCAGGACCTTGATGGAGTAGTTGGAGTTCAGGATTCATGACTGAGAAAACTCTCGTAAAAGAGAGGTATAAACGGTGTATGCTAATCATTTCAAAATTTAATCATGTTTCATACCTTTTTGGAATAAAGGTTTGTCACATTGCCTTTTTCCAAAGTATTGTTAGTGCCTATTATTCTAAATTTGGAAATTAGAAAGAATCATTTTCCTGCATAATTAAACATATAATCCTTTTTATTATAATTATTATTATTACTACTACTACTAAGGAAATTACTATTAAGGAATAGGATAGATAAACTTGCAAATTGCTGCACATTTAGTCATTTTTAGATAGTTATAATGTGACAACCTTTACCCTTTATATTGTATGTTATATGTTCCGATATTTTCATTTATGATCATTGCTCAACAGTCACCCATAAAATAATTGTTAATGTTGCCAACTGCACAGTTTGTGGAGTTCCTGTTTTAATGTGTCGCATTTTACTAAGCTTTTAAAGTTTTATATTGAATTTTAATATTTTAATTCAGTTTTACACAGCTATGTTTTATAAAGACTTTTATACTGTGGAATTTGTATGTTTTAACCTGTTTTTAGCCTGTAACCTGTTTTTACAATAAAGACTTCCCGGTCCCCCCCCCTATTACCCCATAAACTGAAAGGTTGGGGGGGGGTGGATTGGGCTACCCAATACCCAATGTTGCCAACAGCATAGCCCTTCAATCTGTAGAAATTGATGAAGATTAATTTTGATGGGTTGAATTGCTTAAATTCATCAAAACCTTTTCGACGATTACTAGCAGTAAAAAACAATTTCAAATCTTACTGCCTTTTTCTCATATCCACAGATACTTTTTAACAGCTAAAACAAACCTGATTTACCCTCTGAATAATCGTATAAGGAAGAGGAAAGAAGTCAAAGGCCCCTTTTTTGCAAAATAAATTTCTATATTAAACAACCTAAATTTCAAAACCAAAACAATGAAACACATACTAATTTTTATAAAAAGGAAAATCGAACCCAGCATAACTTTGCCTATCAGCACCTATTGTTTTAGCGTAGCACATCTTCAGCGCATACGAATAGCTCTTCATATGGACTAAATCCTAACACATTGCTTCTCAAAGCGAATTAAAGACTCTAGTATCAAATCACTTAACTACGTATCCGCTTAATTTACATACACATATATTGCATCCCCATAGACACGCTATCAGTGGTTTATCCCTAACGCTAATCCTATTAAATTTATCACTTCTTTCCTGATAAATTCGTCGTTTATACCAAAGTACAAACGAGTCAACAATGAATTTAAATTTAAAGGGTATTTACATGATAATTCCCTTTAATCCCTTTGTTTGAGATGTAACACTTTTTTTTCTGCTTGTAATCAAGAGTATCGTGATGATATTTATGCTGTGTTTTTTGTGGTAATCTCAATTTAAGGTTTGTTATCCTCGTTTGTAGTTGTAAATAGGTATGATAGCATCGTTTACGAAAGACAGGTTGGCTGTTTTTATATGTTGGTAGTTTAAACTCTGCTTGTTGTTGGGAAATTTATGTTTGCTGTGTAAAAATGAAAAACATGAAATTTCTTAGTTAGAAAAACACTATTTACATACCAAGCCCATAGTCTCAAAATAAAGCCTGTTTAAAATATAATTTGTTGAAGAAGCATTCAAGTTAGTGCACAACAATACCTATGTCTTTAATGTTTGAAAATCTGTATTTTTTTACGTTGCGAAATGTTACACGCCCAATGATGCAAAAAAATTTTGTCTGGTGCACAACATTATATTGTAGTGTATTAATACACCTACACATTTAGAATTTATCCTTTCACAAGGATTATATTCACAATCTTAAGTATTAAATTTTGAGAAATTTCTCGTAATTGTGGTACTTTTTAAAATTTCCTTCTGGTTTTCAGAATCCCGTATTATGAAAAAAAAAATCCTCCAGTCTAAATTGAAAAAGAGAGGAAAAAACAGTGTTAATAACAGTAGTATAAAGTCAGAATAAGGTTCTGAAGGTTGGATAAATTCTTAAAATTTGTTCACTCAGTGGTATTAGCATATTTAAAATGAAAAATAATATTAATGTCTCAATACAGAAATTGCACGCTTTGAAGTATTGTAAAATTTTTCTTTTGAAAAGTTTAACTACATAATAGAAAGCCATGGTTCCAAAAGACGAACAATACATTTTGAATAATTCAACAGCAATTTCTCCTTCACACCTCATTTTCAATCATCCGAAAAACCATCTTCAGAAATGTTTATTCTCCTATTGATTTATTTTTAAGACAATAGGCGTTTTGGAGAAATCGTGTGTTATCTATAACGAGACGTATCCTTTCACCAGTATTTCCAAAAGTTTACAATGTGTAGAATCTATTGTTCAAAATCACATTATCATTATCATCTTCTCCTCCAAACAATAAACACCGCGAAATTCACCAAAAGCAACATTATTTAAAATATTCACCACGCTCTGCCCAGAAAAAAAAACTCTGGTCGCTTTTTTGCTCTCATTTGTAGAGCATTCATTATAAATAATAGCATCTCGGCTACAAGAGGAATTCGGGGCTCTTTTTTCTCACGTCTGTTGCCAATCTGTCATGTAAAATAATGACTGTTTTCATTCCGATCACGTGGTCCTCTAACATGCCGTCGGTCGGACCGTAATTTAGACCGATCGCCGAGAAAGAAGTGATGACCACTTTGAACCTTGTTGCTCGTGGATTAGAAAGGGTTAAGCCGGGAGAGTGGCTTCATTACCCGAATCATTAGCTTTTGAAATGGAGCAGCAGTATAAATATTTATCAGAGGGTCGCAAAAAAAAACGATGGGGACATTTTTTATGGGAGGAGTGTGCCGTGGAGACGATTTATGATGAATGAATTTGTAAATAAGAAGCAGTAAATTTTCGTTCGTTGTGTATTAGTAAACTGTGTGCGGAATGGCTCTTTGATTGGAGGAAGCAGGTGCTGCTGTGAGAATTAGTTATGAGGAGATGGGAGTTCAAACTGTAGACGTGGTTGTCAAATATACCAAACATCGCTACACATGAGAAAAGCCTAGAGTTAGTAGAATATGTACGAGAGAAGAACTTCTAAGAACCATGAAGAGAAGAAGAATGCATGTATAAACTTTAAACAGTGTGAATTAGTAGTACACTTTTTTTATATTGGGATTAGAAAACGCTGGAACACAAACTATAGGTACTCATTATTCATACACAAACTAAACTACCACTAAACTTTGACTATATGATTAATTCATTGATATGAATAAATTTTAGGTATGGCCGAAATACAGTTAGTTGGACCTGGAAAAAGTTTTAACCTTCCCCCGAACCTAATAAAATTTACCCGAACCTAATGTATTGCTCCTATGGAGCTGACAGGGGCTTCCCCCGAACCAGGTTCATAGGTTCGGGCACTTTTTCCAGGTCCGCAGTTAGTCTATTTGCGCTTTGTTAAAGTCGATTTCTGTTAAAATATTAATTCAATCCATAATTGAGATGCAGCAGTCTCGAGAAAAAGCATCACCAACCAATCAACTAAACAAGTCGATATCTGTTCTCTTTACTATTTTGAAAAAATAAAGTAAGAATTAAAAATCTTACTTTCATTTTGCAATGGATGGGGGAGATGCAGATGAAGTGGTTAACAGGAATTTTTAATGTGTTCAGAGTTTCACTACATTTACTACTCAAAACTTGATCCAGATAGTCTTTTTTTTAGTTAAGTAGCTTATTATGAATTATTTTCATCAATGAGAGTTACAATAATCCGAAAAAAAAATAATGTAGCTTTCCAATTGATGTTGACTGCTTTCAATTAATAATTCAAATTGAACGTAATTATTATTTTAACTCTATTTAAAACAAAAATATTGATAAGATCAAAACTTTTTTGAGATAAAAGGGAATGTTGTAAGAGAAAAGGCAAGAAAGCAACATTCAGGAATTCAATGGATGTTTTGAACAAATAAAAATGGCAGAGGATAGGTAAATTTAAATTAATATTGGGATGATTTATAAATTTTTCATGGAGAAAAGTAAAATGGTCGAGTCATTAATTCATAATTTTGCAAGTTAAGAAAATACACTTCTTTGTAAATTAGATTTTGCCTAGCAAATATTACTGAGGAACGGAAGAGCTATGAATCTAATAAACTTTAATAAGCATTATTTTTAGCAACATTTTACTAACGAAGCAATAAAACTCATAAATCATGTTTAAAAAAGATTAATCAACCAACTCGGGTAATTTTTCCATTAACGCTTGATCCCCTCTAATTATTCTCCATATTTTACTCACAAATAGGTTAAAACATTAGTAGTCAACACCTCTGAGGGTTAAAGACTAAAGTCACTTCTCTTTTCACTGTCAAACCAATAGAAAAAATTCTTTAACCTCATAGTTGGGTGAGAATTCAAGACGCACACCAGAAAAAAGGTGCGCGTGCCTTAATGGCCCCTTTGGATCGGACTACGTGATGAATTATGAATGAATTGAGGGATATACTGTAGTAGATCATGCTCCGTGGACTTGGCGTCGTCTAGAACACATTGGTGGACAGAACCGTCAAGAGGGGTCGGTTGGAAAACTAAAAGCTAACAAAATGAGAGAGAGATAAATTCCTATGAAAAGTAAGACGATAAAATTAAAAACAAGAGTAGTTAAGTAAAAATATGAAGTTTTTGAATTGAAAAATTACAGTCTTTAATGTTAAAGTTGACAAATGCTTGAAATTTATTTCTCTTCTATATGGCTTTTAGTTTTGATTCAATGAATTATCATATCTTGCTTGAAATTAGGCTGAAACTCCCCTTAATGTGTTTCGGAAATTGTTTTTATAGTCTTCTTTTTTTACCCTATTTTATCATAACTTCTTATTAATAACTTGCTGAGGAAAAATAACTTTTTTCTAACATAATCCCTTTTAGTTGATATCTCTATTAGAAAGTTTATATAAATCCTTCTTCTTATGTCTCAAAAATACAATACAACTACGGTTTTTATATGGATAACAAGTTAAGCACTTAAATATCAGTTTTTAAAAATCCAATCTAGGAATTCATGTACAGCAGTACAGAGAAGGATTTAAAGATAATGATTCAAGTTTAAGACAAGTGTTTTAATAGTAAGTCTGATGAATAGTTAGTTTCCCCTATCGTGAGTTTTTCCTAAATATATGTTTGTTTAAATTTACAACATTTTCAGTCACTTTTAGTTTGAAATTAATATGAGCCTATCAGAGTGACAATGCTGCTAGTCCTCTGAACTTAGCTTTACGATATTGAAGGTTTTCTGTAACGCACTGCATGTGTTGTTTCTATGAAGAAGGCATTTCTGGAACACACTGTTCTTACAGGGAAATCATTTTACTTTTCACTAATGTCACTACCACAGTAGTGAAGAATCTATTAAAAATAAACTCAAACCCACGTTTACCTTAAATCTTATTATAATCTTGAACTTACGCCACGGCAGTGTTATTCCTAGGATTTTTTTTGGAGGAGTAAAAATACTCCTTGACATTTTTAAGGAGGAGTGAAATTCAATTATGAGGAGTGAAATACGGAAGTATCATAAACTACATAAACATATATACAGACAAGAAAATCGTAATCAAACTCCCTAAGTATCAAAACAATAAGTGAAAACGACCAAAAGTAGATCCAATCTTTTCAATTTTTTTTTCCGAGTACGCCATTATAGCCACAAACCATTTTAATAGTTACATTTCATAGGTATTTGCAAAGTCTAATTGATTAGAATCACTGCAAAAAAAAATTCGGTGGGGCAAGGTGCATTTTTTAAGCTAAACCTTTGTGAAAAATTCAAAGAGTGAAAATACTCCTGGCTAGTTTTTTAAAGAGTATTTCCGATGTTCAAGGAGTGAAATACTCTCTCAGAGGAGTTAAAAATATCTCTGCGCCTCGGTCATTCTGAGCAGCTCATATGCAAGGGTTTCTTTCTTTCTTAAGGTTTCACAACTGAATTTGAAACAATTGCAGTAATATAAGTAAGTTATGGGCTTATTTCATCCACCTCAGGTCCAAATAACATTCCAAACAGGTCCCAATTTAGTTTTCGTGACGGTCCCTGAACATCTTAAAAGAGTGCGTTAGCTTTTGCGGAGTGTGTCCTTGGAGGAGCAGAGAGAGAGAGCGGACTGAATGCTAAGTTGGACCCGAAGTCGGGTTTGATTTGTGGGGCGACGGACACAGCTTCGGACTTCAGTGGTTTCCGCTTCAACGACGAAATTTACGGCTTGGAAAACACAGGCAACGAAAGTGATGGGGGATCAATAGAGTTATGACAGCCCCCATTCGGTAGAGGACGTCGTTGTGTCAACAGAAAGTGAGAACGGGGCTGCGATTGAGCCATACCGAGAAGTTATGTACTATGTTTTTCGTTTGTCTTGAGAAATGACGAGTTAGTATTAGTTAGAGGGGAAGGTTGTGTTTTATGGAGAGTTAACATTGTGGCAGTATCAAGTTTAGTTTTTGATATATTTTGAAAATGTTTTTAAAGAATTTTTTGGATAGTAGAACGAAAATTTATGTGTCTTTTTCTCGTCTAACTTTATCACGTAGTGTAAAGTTTTTATTCGTTAGAATTTAAAGTTTCATTTCTTGTGATAGGAAGTGGTTAAACACCATTCTGGTTTATTAAGAAATAATTTAATATAGGTTTCTAAATGCTCTTGCTCGTATTTGGAAAATGTTTGAGATATCCGTTTAAGTTTTAATTTTTTGTTCAAAACAAATCTTAAGAAAAGAAGATAGAAATTAGATTAAACTTTAAAAAAAGTGGAAAGATGTTATTGATTTAGTAAATTGTATATTTGTTCCAATTTGAAAGACTTATTATGAATCCCATTTAACTTCTATCACTACATTAAAGTTTCTGTAATTATACT
Source organism: Tetragnatha montana (assembly GCA_963680715.1). Classification (NCBI taxonomy): domain Eukaryota; kingdom Metazoa; phylum Arthropoda; class Arachnida; order Araneae; family Tetragnathidae; genus Tetragnatha; species Tetragnatha montana. Next base: position 43,434,388 of record OY796674.1, read on the forward strand.
AAAACGTTAGAATTTAGCTACTCCCTCCACACACACATACAAACCTAGGTTCAAATTAAACCAGTGATACCAATTAAATCTCAACGATATACCTGTAAACGGAGTTTCTAGAATCGCAGCATAGTAGATTTTTACGCACCTAACCTGGAATAGCTTACCTAATAACCTTTGCTCTTTAAAACTATTTATTTACCCCCAAATGGACAACTTGCACTTGTTAGGAAAAAGCCCAATTTTGTACTATATATCGATAGATTGTCTTCTCAACTGTTGGAAAATATCAATTTTTACTCATTTTATTTTTAAAATATTTTATCATTTAAGTTTAAAATAACCATAAAACGCTATTTGACGTCACTGGGCCCGATGCAAATGTTCATCGCTAATTCACAGGAGCTTTGGTATCGCACAAGTTTTGACAAGTGATCAAGGTAAGTTGAAATGATTGGTTTAAGAGCTTAAAAAGTTTTCTATGAAGAAAAATGCTTAAAAAAATAGTTTTTCGAATTGACGATCGATGCAGTGACGTCACGGAGCCCGGCGTAGGAAAAATAGCGTTTTGGTATAGAAGTAAATAGTGTGCAATTTAAACCATCTTATTGTATCTGTTCAGGCCTAAAAATTTAAAAAAGAAGATGCTTTCCGTTATAATTTGAGTTTTTCTACATGATAAAATCAAAATTGAAAAACGTGCAAGTTGTCCATTGACTACCCATTACAAAGTAGTAAACTCATAACGTTCCTAACATCGAAGCTTTCTATAAGTTCACAGATCATCTCACGGACAACAAAAACCAACGAGCAGTCAGTCACGCAATTCATAATAATAAGCATCAGCAGGGCTCTCTGAAGCCCCCTGCAAACATCCTGCTCGTCTCTTTGCGGAATCCATCCATCATCTTCTGGAGCAATTACACTGTGCAATCACTCGGTGCCACCCACGACTCCTCTCACAGTGATGCTGCTCTTTAAACAATGACTAAATGCCTTCTCAAATGTCCAGAGACTCTAGTGGTGACTGGCGGGTGTCAGTATGGCCATATCGTGGAGAAGACTTATCGGATCGACCACTAGGGGGGAGTACATATATTGCATAGAATTTCCGACGGTGCATTTGTTCATTTCTGTGGTGTGATGGTTGTTTTTTTTTGCATCACTAGATGTTTTGTTTAAGTACAGTTTTTCGGAGCAGAATCTTTTATATAGATTAAAGCATGTAGAATCTCTTTCTGATAGTTAGGCCAAAGTTTCCCTTAAGGACCAAAGTTACTCCGAAGGTCTTGAGCAAGGCAATAGCTTTATAAAACCAAATTTCTATGGGGAAAAATTAAAAATTAAGCATGGGATAAAATAGTAGGTAGGTATTGTTATTACTAACAATATACTGGTCGTTTTTAAAACCTGTAAATTACATGTGTGTTTTTGTTGTATATCTAAATTACTAAAAACTTTCTCTATTGTTTATATGCTAGTTTTTCGATGATTTTTTTAAAGATTTCAGCTAGTAGGTATAATAGAACGAACACGTACTAAAAGGTTTCCTCTTAATGAATATTGAAAAAGTTGTGACTTAATCTCGACCCATTAGACGACATTAGTCATGACGTCACTTGCTTGTTTGGAAACGTTGATTCCATCCGTGATTGGTTCCTTACGGATTTACTTCCAATCACTGATAGAATCAACATTTCCAAACAAGCAAGTGACGTCACACTAATGTCGTCTGAAACAAACTTTATGTATTTTACTTAACATAATCAGAGGCATTTCAATAGGAAAAGAACTTCATTTCTAAACGGAACTTTTGCATTCATCTTTCATAGGACAAGTTTAGAGATCGTGTTCATATTTCTAATCTCTCATACTTCAATTAAAAGAACTGGGAAAATATATTGCTCAACTTTTTCTCTCTCTTTCTATGCTTGCCTTCTAACAAAAGAATGCCTTATACTGTTTCTTGATTAAATCACCCTAAGGGTGTAATCGAATAAATTGATTACTGGAAAACTTAAATCATGACATCCTTTCAGTCTGAAATACTATCTACCTATTATAACTGTCCTCCCTTTATAGAAAAATTGAATTTCCCACACACTCAGCCATTCTGTATCAACCAAGGGACTTGTTAAATGTCAGCGTAACCAATCCAAACTGAATTTATTAACAACACAATTAGGCCGAATGCTTCCGATTTCAGCTTCTATTAAATTGTCGATCCATCATCCCAGGCCCATTGTCATTCAAATAAGGCGGGACACAAAGACCAGAATGAATCCTTAATTAACCTTACTTACCAGGTGTTGGACACTCGGAAAAGGTAATTAAAAAGGAATCAAGATCATTGCAGGATATTGTGAAGAACAACTTCAAAGTTTTGGTATGAGGCTCTCTCACAAATTGAAACAGAAATTGATTCTAATGAAAATATGCCAGGGCAAGAGAAGTTCTATCAGAATTGACACCAGGCATTCAAGAATTCATTACAGTGTTTCAAGCTTTCATTTTCTAATGCAAATTTTCTAGAAAGACAAAGTAAACAAGCTAGTACGTGACAAGGGTGTGGAATGATAGTCAGGGAATGGAGTATGTATCTAAAGCTTAATTATTATATTCAGATACTTTGACCTTTTAATATTAGTTTTTATTATGAGACAGGGGTAAAAAGAGAGGATCTATTTCAATTAAAGATTCTATTAAAGGAGACCTTATGTAACGACGAAAGAACGACTAAGATGTAACCAGTTCGAGGACTATTTCATCATTTAAATATTACTATAAAGTGTATTTTTATTTCTAGTTACTTAATCCAAGAAAAGAAGTTGTAAATTTCATTGGTATTTATTACTATTAATTCTTAATTACTATTGGCTGAAACTGGACTCGTATGGGGCTGCTTCTGCTTATTGATGTCATGTACTCATTTATCTTTTCCTGACTAATGTTATGAAAACAATTGGGATTTAAAATTATCTGTTTAAGTTTAATTAAATTCGGTCTCGTTGAATTTCCTGTAATTGATAAATCTTAAAATAAATTACTTATAGCGTAAGTGAGATCATAAAAATATTTCCATGAAAGAGTGTTCTTAGTTATCACCAGTTAGTTAGAAAATACCTATTATAGATTATTTAAAATAGTACTTATAATGATGCGTTAAAAAGAAAAATAAGTTACATAGAAGATTATTTTAAAATTTTCATGATAAAGTAAAATAATAAAACTTTTATTTAGTAAATTGTCCTTAAAAATTATATACATAAATCCCGTACCTTAAAAAAAATTCCCCAACATTGATCATCACGATAGAGCGAAAGATTAGAGTGTTTTACTAGCCACTGGTCAATACAAACTTTTATACTAGGGCTCTACCCTCTTCTCGTTATCCTTCTCCAACTCTCGTAAATGCTAAAGAGTTTCTTTGTAGACCTCTTCGCGATCTGAGGAAGCGAAGTTCGTTTGTTGTACACATCACGAATCACGGAGACCCCACTTATACGCATAAAATTGATTCCAAATCCTCAAAAAAACTATGTTTCTCTCGGACATTTATAATTTTAAATGTTTCCCCTCTCCATAAGAAAACTGTCCACATCAAATGCTAATAAATATCAAAATTTCAGACTTATCTAAAAATGCAATAAATCAAAGAAACTTGTATACTTATACTTTTATTATCTAATAAACTATAACTATAACAACTAAAACTATAGAATACACCGCTAGCTAAAATTTTAGGAGAGGAATAGCCAACCTGTTTCGGTTCATTCTCTATGAAAACTTTCACATACTTTCTTAACAGTTAAAAATGTTTATTAACTTAACTAACTTATAATTAATTTGATCGAAATGATTTCCTTCAAAAACATCCAGCAAGTCTACTAAATAGAAAAAAATGTAACGACGCCCAGTGAATTTTTTAAATTTATTACTGTTCTTAGTTTACTGTTCTTCTTAGCTTTGCTCAACTCCCTGAGTGAGTGATTATCATTTTTTTTTCCCAGAAATTCTAACAGCGTTCTCTCGGAATCTTAAAAACGCAACCACTTCGATACCAAAAATGCATTGGTCGGATCTGTAACTAAAATGGTTCTCTCTGGAAACAGTCGACCTCGACCAAGACTAGTACATCAAAGAGTAAGAGATAGTACAAATATCTTAAGAATATGAAAAAAGCATTAATTATATCAGTAAATTTGGACCTGCTCTAAAATTAAATGTTTTAATGGTGTCTAGATTCCTATATAGGTTCCTAGATTCCTAGATAGATAGGATAGGAATACCTATTACTTCTATGGCTACTCTACTGAAACAATGCCAGGTGCCAGGAGTAAAAACAGAGATAGTGTGAAAAGGCCAATTATACCAACACAGCGCATTTTGATTTGGTGCTGCCATCTATAAAATGTTCTATACATTATCTTTTAATTCTATATTTTTCATTTATTTTTAAATACGATATAGTTATGATTTATTGTTGATAGAAAAATGGGAAGTAGAATATTCACATTAAACTAAATTTATATTCTTGTTTAAAAAAAAGGAATTTCTTCATGATGGAACAAAATTGATATTTCACCATCAAAATCCAAAGATTTTTTAGAAACATTTAATTTAAACCTTTATTTGATACGCACACATTAATAACTTTAAATAATTCAAATGTTATAAGAAATTAAATGATTAAGTTCTTAATTTCTATAAATTTTTATTCTTGTACTTGAAAAGGTTTATTTTAAGTTAAATTAATGTTATAAATATTGATTCTCAGAAATTAACAAACGTTTTGAATCTAAAAAATAATTTTATATACTTTATTTGCAGTAAGTTATGGGAGAAAATATCCCTGTCCCTCTCCAAAATACATAAAAAGTTTTAAAGATTACTTAAAAAACTAAAAGAGATGGAACAAAAACCTTAATGAGAATATTGTTGTCAATAATATGAAAAACTCACTGGAAAAATGTAATAAAAATATTATGAATATTCACGGAGATATTAGCATGTGAAAATAGCATTTTGTAGGCCGTTAAAAGAAAAAGTTCGTAAATTTGAATAAAAAAAAAATGTATTAAATTTTGTTATCTAACTAAAAAAACACCCACAAAACTACATAATAACACTAGAAAACTTGCAAATTAGCAAACATTTTATTTTTCGAGGCCTTAAAAAGTGGTATTTTTACATGCTAACATCTCCTATCACGTTAAGAATATTTTTCCATTGAGTTTTTCATAATATTGGCAACAATATTCGTATTGAAGTTTTATCTCTATCTCCCTTGCTCTATCTCCTTTTGTTTTTTAATCTTATATATTAAAATAATTTGGTTTTTCTTTCGGCCGGCCGCCAGGCCGCACCCCCGTTCCGATTTGGACAAACTCGGTCTTGATCGAAAGCTTTCCATCCCTAGATGAGCCAATAATATGTCAGGTTCCTCTAAAACCTTCCATTTTTAAATTATGCGGTTTTTTCGTTTTGCCCCCATGTTAACTCTATGGGGAGGTTCCGTTCGGCCGGCCGCCAGCCCGAACCCCTGAACCGATTTTGACAAACTCGGTCTTGATCGAAAGATTTCCAACCCTAGATGAGCCCATTATTTGTCACGTTCCTTCAAAGCATTCCATTTTTAAATTATAAACTTTTTTAAATTTGCCTCATTGTTTTCAGTTAATATTTTTACCAACACAGGTAAAACGTCTTTTAAAGAGCGTGAAGAAAATCTACATTGAAATTATCAAACTTCAATTTTTTGACGTTTTACTAGATTTATCGCAACAGGATACCTACTAGGCATATGGATTTATAAAAAAAGTTACTGGTACAGGTTTAATTAAAGTATTACTTCTTTCTCTTCAGATGACGCAGAAGAATAAATTAGTTGTGGTTAGAAAAACCTATAATTTGATTGAAAATATTGAACAGTTTAGCGCTGACGATGCAACTTAAAAAAAGTAATAAATTTTAAAAAATTTAACTGCGCTGCAAGCGTGTGGTAGTAACGAGCGAAGCTCGCATCAGCGCCAAAGGCGTGTAATCTAGCTGGTAAGACGCGGCTTTGCCGGGTCAAACCAGCTAGTCTTATATATTAAAATAATTTGGTTTTACTTTCGGCCGGCCGCCAGGCCGCACCCCCGTTCCGATTTGGACAAACTCGGTCTTGATCGAAAGCTCTCCACCCCTAGATGAGCCAATAATGTATCACGTTCCTCCAAAACATTCTATTTTTAAATTATGCGGTTTTTTCGTTTTGCCCCCATGTTAACTCTATGGGGAGGTTCCGTTCGGCCGGCCGCCAGCCCGAACCCCTGAACCGATTTGGACAAACTCGGTCTTGATCGAAAGATTTCCAACCCTAGATGAGCCAAAAATGTGTCACGTTCCTTCAAAGCATTCCATTTTTAAATTAGGAATTTATTTCAATTTGCCCCATTGTTTTCAGTAAATATTTTTACCAACACAGGCAAAACGTCTTTTAAAGAGCGTGAAGAAAATCTACTTTGAAATTATCAAACTTCAATGTTTTGACGTTTTACTAGATTTATCGCAACAGGATACCTACTAGGCATATTGGTAATGAACTCTAACCGTCTGACGTCACACGGAACCAACACGTGACCTACTGAGCTTGCGATTGGTTACCACAGATACTACACTAGTAGATCTACTAGTGTAGTATCTGTGGTAACCAATGGACTCTAACCGTCTGACGTCACACGGAACCAACACGTGACCTACTGAGCTTGCGATTGGTTACCACAGATACTACACTAGTAGATCTACTAGTGTAGTATCTGTGGTAACCAATCGCAAGCTCAGTTGTAGGTCACGTGTTGGTTCCGTGAAGTCTCGAACCAGATAGGCGGTTAGAGTCCATTGCAAGCTCAGTTGTAGGTCACGTGTTGGTTCCGTGAAGTCTCGAACCAGATAGGCGGTTAGAGTCCATTGGATTTATAAAAAAAAAAAAATACTGGTACAGGTTTAGTTGAAGTGTTACTTATTTCTCTTCATATGACGCATACGAATAAATTAGTTGTGGTTGGAAAAACCTATAATTTGATTGAAAATATTGAACAATTTAGCTCTGACGATGCAGCTTAAAAAAAGTAATAAATTGTAAAAAATTTAACTGCGCTGCAAGCGTGTGGTAGTAACGAGCGAAGCTTGCATCAGCGCCAAAGGCGCGTAATCTAGCTGGTAAGACGCGGCTTTGCCGGGTCAAACCAGCTAGTTAATATTTTAAACTTTTTTTTTTTATTTCATCGCTAGGGGTGCTTCCAAATAAAAGCCGTGAAAGGAACTTTTGAAACGCCCTGTATATTTTCTTATTTAGTTAAAAGGATTTCCGAAATATTCCTTCACAGCATCTTATGAACAAGATATATATTAGATACTAGAATTACTATCAATGCCGAGAGATAATCCCTTTCTTCCAGCCATTTTGTCAAAACTTTAAAAGGTAAAAAATGGCGAAGATAAATAGGATGAGGTAAAGGAGGAGTAAGAATGAAATCAAGACATAATGAGAAACGAGAGAAAACAAGAAAATTATAAAGAGAAAATCAAAGAGAAAAGGAAAAAAAAGAGAGACTGACTGACGAAATAGATAGAGGAATTATGGACTAATAGAAATACCAAATACTACATTCCGAATACCATTCTCCTCCTCCATGCGTTCTGACTCTATCAAATTATTCTTTAGATATCATGGACTTTATAAGGAAAACATCACCAATTAAGCGACAGCTATCTTATTCAAAGGATTGGTTTATATAATTTAAGATTTTCTTATTGTGTATTTCAACTGAATCGTCAGCTTGAAAAGCGAATAAGTCTAAAAACCAAGTTTTGAAAAAATTGGGAGAAAAAAACCCCTATGAGTAATGGAATTCTTATAATCACTAAATAATTACAGGAAATCCAGCACCCTATTTAGAATTCAGAACAATCATCGAAACAATATAAAAGAATTTGTGCTGTAGAAAAACTTTTTTAAAAACCGCTTAAATTAACAATTAAATTATATTGCTGCCTAATTTACAGCACAGAAGGAAAAAAATATAAAGAATAAGACAAATTATCAAATTCAAAAGTCGTACATTATGAAACTGAGTCATTAAGTCATTAAGGCAGTTTAATGAATATAAATGGAGTCCAACATTCACTGGATAAAAAAAAAGGTAAAAACGCTTTTTAATCAAAAACTAATTTTGTTTTGGCTTTGTTTACAGCATCAATAATAAGAAAAGAAAGAAGGGGTATATCGACGTATAGGGGGTAGTTATTTTTTCTATTTTCCACTCATGTGTGGCTGTGGAGCAAAGCTTGGAGATTCTTTTTGAGCACAAAATTCAATTCAAAAGTCAATTCGCCATTTTGTGGACAATTTCCTTTTTTTAAACTGACGATTCAATTTAGTACTTCTGGAATGATTCCGAGTAGTTTTTAGTTACATAACTCTGCCTTAAATAATAAGATATTCGTTCCAATCTAAGATATTTGTTCCAATCTACTCTTCAAAACTTCGTTTCCAATTTCCATATGCTGTTTTGGCAAAACAATATAAACAATACTTACTTCCCGAGTACTTTCTTCTATATCTACTGCTTATCAAATGCTCAGCAAAAGCCCCCGGGGAGATGTTTTCCGATTTACTTCTGTTTGCTCCTCAGAAGAAATGACAGGCGTCCAGGTGTTGGTGACATCGAGTGTCAAGAATATGAGTGCTTCCCATGAAGACTAGATGAGGACATTTTTGGTGGGAAAAAGTATTGAATCTACGGAGAATAGCAGAGAAAATGGTATTTCTTTCGAGTAAGTGCTTTAAATAGTTAATGAAACCTCTTTGTCTACCTTAGTATTTCTCCCACGAAATTTTTTATTATTACTGCACTGTAAAAAAAAACTATTGTTTTAACGGATATTCAACAATACCTTTTAAAAGCATATCTACATTTTTTGTAAAACACGAATTTTAACTGAATTCCAGCACATTATGAAAATATTCCGTTATTTTTACAGACACTGTTTGACAAAAACAACAGTCCTGTAACAGCAAAAGAGTCGTGAAACAGAAAATCTCCATTTTATTTAAAATACAATTATTTTTTTTTACTACGCATTATTGCTTTTATTCGTTTTATATTATTATATCCTCCTTCTTACCTTGGATGTACAGTAAAAACCCAAGTAAAACGCCAAGAACTCCCTAATAGCACAAGAAAATCACACCCAAAATTTGCGTATTGCTTTACAGTAACAACTTCTCAAATTATCGCTTGATATCATGGCCAATGGATCATAAAGGGGCCCACAGACGAGCAACTTGGTCGTCAACCCGGTTGTCAACCAGGTTGATGCTTTTCCCACAGACGGCCAACCTGGTCGTCAACCAGAATGTAAACAATGAAGAAAAAATTAATCAGATTGTAACAAATTAATATATTTTGGTACTTTAAATGCAAAATTATATTTTATTTAATTATTCTCTCGAGCTAGAATTATATTACTTTAATTTTTAATGCTTAGGTTTTTTTTTTATTTTCCTAATAATATGTTCCGATTAAGCTCCGCCCACCAAGTTGACGATCAGATCATCAACTTGAAATTCAATCATCAACTTCCCCACAGACGGCCAACTTGGTTGCAAACTTCGCAAATTGACAACCCGGTTGACGACCAAGTTGCTCGTCTGTGGGCCCCTTAAAAGCTTTTGTTTACAATCTCATAAATTATTTATTATGAATTAATTGTTGCCAGCGGCTTTTACCTAACTGATTAAGCTACATTAACACCAAATAAATTAATTTATCCGAGATATTTTCTTTCGCTTGTAAGTATTATATCCTGTTATTAAATACAGATAAATTTTGTATGCAATAACAGGATTCTATATTAAAGGATTTCCCTGCGCAAATTAGAAGAGTTTTCTGGCAGTAAATTTAAGAGAATTCTTTATAAAAAAACAGTATTTTTACAGTGTGTATAAATAATGAGTTTTTAACACATTTTAAAAAAAATTTCTCAATTTTTTACAAGACTACGGAACTAATGAAATAATTAAAATCAAAACTATAACATGCCCTTACAAGAAAATGGTTATGATTTTAAAATTAAAATCGAATAAAAAAATATTAATGAATGGGTTTAAGAAAGTTTTCATATTTCTCTTAAGTAGTAGCCGATTTAAATTTCCTTCAAGTCACTCATGCTCGGTACATTAACTATTCATATTAATTATTAGAATTTATATAATTCCTTCTGTCAAGATATTTACTTATTTGCTCATTTTTCAACTAAATTAAAGATTGTATGATGCATGTCTTTTAAACGAAAAAGAAGAGAAAAAAGAATGAGAAATTATGGTTAAAAGTTTGGATTTATATAATATATATATTCCATTGTACACTAATTACTTACAAATATATTTACCTACTAATGGAGAGATGTATGGTTTTATAACATTAATTTTACAGAGAAATATCATTCACTAAAAAGTTTTCTCTATTTAATTGAAGTTATTTATTCTCACTCTTGGTTTTGAAACATTTCCATATAGTAAAGGGTTTTAAAAAATTTTACTGATTTTTCTTTTCTCAAAAGAGATTTAATTTTTTCTTTAGATATTTTGAAAGTTAAATTTTTCATAGAATCCTATATACATTAAAAATGTCAGTGTTGTTTAGACTTTAAACGTATGCAAATGTAAAAGCTGTACAATTTATTTAAAGAAAATTCATCCTTAAAGAAAGTATTTGACAAGCCATTTGATATTTTCTTTTATGACTAGATTGTAAAAACGTTAAAGTAGTAAATAGTAATAATAAACATTCAAATCCTCATGAACCCACTTATGATAATTATCTATGTTAAGAAGAACGAATCTAAGTAAAAAAAATATCCTAAAATCGATAACTGAAACTGCGTGGTAAATGTTAGGGTTTTTTTATTTTCAAGATAGTATTTAGTCAAAGAACTCTATTATTAGGTTCAATTAACAAACTATAAATAAACGCATTCATTATAAAATGTAAAAAATATAAAAAAAACTCTCAATAATTTGATGCAAAAATATTGAGTTTATGATATAGAAGCCTTATATTTTAATGAATTTTTAATCCATATTCAAAGGAAGTCATTAAAAAGGAGAAAGGGAAATAAAGACAATAAACATTATTACCCTAATGCTTACCGATATAAAAATCATCGATTTAAAAATTTACCGATTTTTATAAAGGAAACAGTATATTTTTAACTCGTTCATTTAAAATATACAATAAGTAAAAAAAATCGAAAATTTTATTATTGATAAAAAGTTTAGAAAAATAGTATCGAAACTGTACCAAATGGTAATAAAACTCATGATTCGTATTCTTAAAGTTAAGTAATTTTTAAAAATATTTAAACCTCAAACAAACAAATTTTTCTAAATGAGTCTTTTTCAATCCCATACTGGAATCAAAATCCAATAACATGTATTTAAGATTTAACTTATTTCAAAGGAAATTTAATCAGTGATAATTCCACACAAAATGACAAAAGTGTCTGCTGCAACTTTCAAATGAAAGAAAGTCCTCGATGTATAATGAAAGTGAATTTTACGCTCACTATAAATAAACGGCAGTCAGAAGACAGATGAAATAAATCTTCCTCCCTTAAAATAATTGCTCGAGCCTTCCCCTGTTTTAATTATTTCTCTGGGTGGAATTTCGGCACGAAATTGCGTTACGGGACACTTAAAGGTAAGTTAATTCCATTTTCTTTAAATTGAACGAACGTGGTTTAATGATTATCAGTTTCTGGCAGACGAAAGAATGACAAATGAGATCCTGCTTCTTTGTACGCGTAAACTGAATTGATTTCGAAAGCACTTGAGTGTTAACAGAGAACAGCTCAGCCATTACGTTTGTTACTGTTAAGTTGTTTAAGAGGAGAAGGACTGATTACATTATTACATAATTGGAAAAATTGTAATTTTGTGAATTAAAGTATATGTTTTTCCAGCATTACTTTTTGAGCAAATAAGTTATGCTGTCGTAACTAGTTTGGGTTTAAATGAAGATTTAAACTTGAAATAGTCTGGAAACTCTATTTAATGGATATCGAAACCTTAAACTGAGCAAACTCTAAATTACCGTAATTCATAACAGAAAGATGAAGAGTTTTAAAAAATAATTATACGCACTTGAAGAAATATAAATCGCATAAATAATTAAGAATTAAAAAAAAATGTGTCGAACTCATCAAATTTATTATTAATATTCATAAAACAAGATTTTATCTTGAAAAATCTTATTAATTTAAAGAAAATAATTTTTTAATTGAACAGCCAACACTAATAGTTTCTTCCTTTGTGCATGCGAAATTATTCCATCATTAAAAAATTGCTTTGATTAAATAAGGTTAATTAAAGCGAAGAGTTTGGGAAACATAATTTTTTTTTATTCAATTCTAAATCCCATTTTAACTTGGGAACGAGAAAAACACTTAAAGCTCTCATTCGAAATCTTGAGGGAACTAACTTTAATTAGAAAGCGACATACAGCATAGATAAAATGAACTTTATCTACAGATTTCTGAATCATAAGGTTGAGATGTTTTAGTTCTTTATTTCCCATATTTTTCATTTGAAAAGTCGTATTTTAATAAATTTTTAAGCTCTTTATTTTAAAAAAGTAGTTGAGAAATGTTAACTAACGGCTTCTTTGACTTAAACTTAATTACCAGCTTTTGTGTGAAACCAAACAGCTGGCAGGTATTTCTAATGGAAAATTAAAGCATGTAAGGCTTGGGAAAATGTGTAGGTAGTTAGATTTTTTTATTATGAAACTAGTGATTTAAATATTATACATACAGCGCCTGTTTTGAACATGTGTTGGATTACATGAAAAAACTGTTTGTTAAAAAAGTGCTTGCTGAGATTAATTTTATCTTATTTTATATAGCTGGTGTGGTCAGATGATTTTCTCAGCTTTCCATAAGCGTCACGTTACACATTAAAAATAGTTTTATTCGTGAAAACATTTTAATATAACTTAAAACTCAAGTCTGTTTAAAACTTAATTTGTCACTTTTAAGAACATTACATCTCAAATCAAAGTTGTGTTTGCAGTAGTTATTCTTTGTTTTGGTTTAACTTTTTTTACTGAAAAAATCAGTTGTGAAAGGTTTATTTTTCTTTAAATATTTTTTCTAACAATTAAATAAAAGTTTTAAACATAAGTTTTTATATTAACGAAAAATATTAACTGTACCCTAATTCATGAAATTAATTTTCCTAAAACATTTTTTACATGATTTGAATCGTTTATTACAGAAACATGTCAAACACCACATTTATTGTTTTTGTAAAAACAAGAAAAACGTTTATGAAACTCCACTTTTATGAAAGTGTTTAGTAATTGTTTTCTTAAAGTAGACTTTATTTGGATATTCGAAAGACTAAAAAATAAATTTTATTTTTTTAACAACTGTCTTCTTTGCAAAAGAAATTATTGAAAGTTTTGTACTTGACAGGTTCTTGCAAAAAACAGAGTGTTTAAGCCTATTTTTATAGCTTAACTCTAATTTATTTAAGTTTTGGTAATAAAAATGGGAATATTAGCTGAAAATAGCAACCGATACAATTATTACATAGTTCTTATTTTTTTCTCTTTTGGTTAGTAGATGCTTATAACTAATTAATTTTATGGATGATATCAACCCTACACTCAAAACTAGTGGTCACCCAATTCAAAATGTTAAGTATAGAAATTTTCGGTGTCAATTAGATAGTGTTTAACTTGGAGGACAGTAAAATGATTTTGCTTTAAAAAACTTCAAAATTAGTTCAATATTCTGATATGGGGTATAAAAATTCGATAATATGGCGACGCTACAAGGTAATTGATGATTTCTATCAATAATCCTTATTTCCGACTTTCTATTAAATATTGGAAAACACTACCCCTTATAGACTCTAATATAATTTCGGAAAATTTAGCATAATTAAATGTCTCCAAAAAGTATAAGTTAGAAAAAAAATATAAAAATATATTTTTAAATATATTTTTATATTGTGTTTGACAATGTAAACGTTAACATGTTAATCATAGTTGGGGTTCATCGAATAAATTTTGTTAAGATCACTTTGTATCTAAAAATTTAGAAAGGTACATTTTGAAAGTAAAATCGTGAACATAAAATTATGGCTTACCACAATGAGCAATCATCGAAGAATTTATTTATGAACTAATTTTAAAAATTGAAACTATAAACAGAAGAATTATACTTATTCAGACCTTTACTCTACCGTACTTCAAACATTTTCAGTAATCAGTGAGATATTAATATGAACCGTTCCGAAAAAATATTCATAGTATATTAATATCTAAAATGGTAAATATATAAATAATTTCAGAATGAAAGATATTTAGGTCATTTTATTATCTGTTAGAAAAAAGTTTTAGCAGATATCATGAAAAATGGTGAAATAAATTCTATCAAAAATTTAACTTTAAAACTTAATGTAATAGTAGTATACATTTAACTTTTATTATAGAAGAGCAATCGAAAGTTCGGCCTGTCTGCCTGATATACCACTTTATTGAAGAGCTTGTGCTTTATATGCCTCATCAAAGGCTAGGTGACAACTTAAGCTGTGATTTAATACTATGTGGAGGCACATATGATGAATTGTATAAGTACGTATATGCCCAGATTCATCAATGCCTTCCGGATGGATTTTCCTCTTATTAAATGGTCCAGAAAAAGGAATACTCCTGATATTATTTAACTAACACTCTTTATAGAATAACCCTTTACCCTTTGTATGTGGATAAATGCAACTAAATAGCAACTATCAATTTCCTTTTTTTTCTGTAAAATGTGTATTTTTATCCCTCGAGGGCAAAAAATTAATTATTAGAAAAATTTTATTTATTATTAAAAGAAAAATTTAAACTCCTTTAAATAGTAACATCATAACAACAAAATATCAGATGTTTATAAAATTGGTTGGTTATCAGTTTCAAGTTATTTTCTAATTTATTAGAGACTTATGAGAGACCAGTCCCAGAAAGCTTTATGAGTGACATCTGCAAGACATGAGTTACGTCGAGGAGGTTGGACTTTCCGTCATAAATATTTTGAGCTAATAAAGATTTTTTTTTCTTTTTTAAGGTTATCTTTTCCATTTCACAAGTTGTTATTCCTAGAAACACGAATAACAATGCCATGAAGTAGACGACAAAAAATATTATAACTCCCCATCAAACTCCCCCCACCACTCTCCCTCTTGATGACCAGCGTCCCTCCATCCACTAACACCTGTTCACTATCCCCACCTGACCAATCTGAAATTATAAATCAACTGGCCGCGCAATCCCACCTTCTGGCAACCCTGTCGCCAAAACGAAAATATTGATCCCTTGAACCCAGTGTTCCGATGCTGGCCGCCCGAAGCCCAAGACTACAAGATCACTTCTCCCAGCAAGCGAACGCACCCGAGTACCGCGGAAAAGCCGACTTTAACTGTGCTTTGGGTTTCTGAGAGGGAAATTATCGTGAACGAAGGCTGTTTCCGAAGTTTTCAGTGGAAGTTTCCTTCGCTCTAGAAAGTGAGTTTTTTTTATTTTTTTATTGTGTGTTTCTCGGGTTGTGTGTAGAGGTTTGAGGCTTTAGTAGCGTGTGCTTGTGTTTGTTTACTGCATTATTCATGCCGAGTGTAAACATTGGAGGAAAGTGGGCGCACTGTGGTGGGCAGTTTCGATGGAATTTCAGAAGAGGGATTTTGAGGTGGCGGGGTTATTTTTGTTGGGTTAAAATTGCATTGGGGGTCGGGGATATTCAAAGGAAGGAAGGAAATCGGGTTTCAATAAAGAGTAGGTATGTATACATACTATATTAACGTTTTATGTATACTTTTGTTAATAGGTAGGTATATTTAAATTTAAAATATTTCGTTTTTGTAAATTTACCTTTTATGATATTTTGATAACTAAACTAGTTTTTCTTGAATGAAAAATTTGCTTTCGTTTAGTCGTTTTTTAATGTTTTAAGATTTTTAAACTGAAATGACAAAATCAATTTTTGTTTACAACTTCATGACAAAAAAAAAAGAAAGAATTTGTGGATTGTTTCTGAAATAATTATATGAACTATGTAATGCATAATTAGACTGATGTAATAATGTAAAGATAAATTGAAATTATACAAGTAACAAGTATACAAAATTTTGCCTTTATTTTTGGAATAGTAATAAATGACAGTACAGTACACATTTTTTAATATATTGGGGCTCGATTTGAGCCAAAACTCTCCGAATCAGTACTACCTATATTTCTAAAAATAAAGCAATGCATAAAATTATATAATTGGATTAATATTTATTTTATTAGTCGGAAATTTTTAAAACTGAATAGTTTTTCAACTTTTAAATTTAATAAAGGATGAGAGCAAAGAGAAAATATATCTTTAAGCATTTTTCAATGCAATTAATTCGATGAATTTAACCCTCCACTTTTAACACAAAAATCTTTTTAAAAATCTTGTTGTTTCCCCATTAAAATATTTTAAAAATAAATAGGGTTTGAAAAGAGGGTTTGATAAAGAGGGTAAAAAATAGAGTTTGAGTTGTTTTCACTTAAGAAACACTGAAAAATATTAACGTCGTGTATTATAAAATATAAAAAAACTCCCTCCGCTCAAAAAAACACTACGTTATAAAACAACTTTATTATTATCTGACCTTTGAGGTCCAAATAGGTAATTTTTTTTCTTTTAACTCCTGTTCAGTCCCCAAAAGTAACAAACTTTAAAAATATTTATAAAAAATATATTTTTTTAACAAATTATCAATTTAAAATGACAGATTAAAATTCATATTGGAAAATCAATACATATTCCATAAAATTTATTACTATTATTAAAAATTATTAAAATTTACATCTGCTCTATCAATATTCAAGGTGAAACCCCCTTTTTCGTAATAATTACTTTTGTATTAAACTTTCTATAATTCAACTTTAAATTAAACTAATTAACTTTAAAATACTCATACAATCAACTAAAAATTATTTTCAAACTAACTTTTGAAATCAGCATATGCAAAACATTACCTATTTTAGTTGCATACTAAATGAAAATATTGAGTGTCATATATTTTTTATCATAGCTGAAGAACAAAACTGAAATCTATTCAATTAAATCGTGTCAGTACAAGTCTTTTTTTATTCAGTTTTTATTATGTGTCATAAAATTACTAATAGTTTGGTAATATTAATTTGATTGAATGTTCAAGACAGAATTATTCATTGGCATTATACGTAACGTATGCAATCATTTAATTTGTAATCAGATTAGGTTTTTACAATTTAAAACTAATTTAAATGGTAATAAAAAAGTATTATGACATTTGATAACAACAAAAGGTAAACATCAACAAAAAGGTATTTTTATCTATAAAGGAACATATAAACCATCTTTTTTGTTCAAAAAATCTTCGTTAGAAGTTTTTTCCCCCTATATTTTTCTTCCTACTTAAAACGAAATGAGCAAGATAAAGGGGGGGGGTCTCCGGGTCCGAACCCCCCTCCCCATTTGGGCCTCACCTAAAATTTTTTAGACCTGATATAATTATCATTAGCTACTCAAGACAGAGTATCTATGCCCTGTAAAAAACCTGTAAAACACTTTGTTTGCTTTAAAAAATCTTAAAATTTACCGGGGGGGGGGAATCCCAGATACCATGGAATAAAATGCTGTTTTTATTTTAGGGGCCATATTTCCAAAAAACATTCTGGGGTTTAACCCAGGTTAAAACCCCCCAGGTTTTTTACTTGGATTTCTATAACCACGATTTGTTTTACAAGGGATAATAATATTTTTAAAGAAACTTTAATTAGCAATTAATTAATATTTAGGTGTAATTATAATAATTAAAAAATAATTAGTTAAATTAATTAAGGAAAACTATTGATATTCAATAAATAAATTTTTCACACTGTGGACCCCCCAAGGGAAAATCCTGGTTATGCCCCTGCCCTGGTGCAACAAATAATTATTATTCAAACAGCAATTATGTAACATTTTATAGAAAAAAATACTTACTGTGTAGATCAGTTGCAAAAACTATGATGAATAAATAAGAATAAAACAACACATGTTTCATTACAACATAACATAACAAGAAAAAAAGTAAGAAAATTTCAATTAAATATCTATAAAATAATAAAGAATGTAATTTCATCGTTATATGCAACTGAAGGTATGAAGTTACTAATGGACGTTCCCTCATTTTTTAAATAATTTTTTATTTGATAAGAGATAGTTGAAAAAGAAATTTTGTCACAATTTTTTTTTTTTTATTCTCATGCTAAATTATTTCTTTATTTAATTTCAAAGATTAAAAAGGTGCGCGAAAACGGCTGCTACGTCACAAATTGTTGTATGACGTCAGTTGGTACAAAAACACTAGTAACAGCCAATCAAGAATAGCCTTCGACGATTCTCGATGTATGTTTGTATCAAATTACGTCACGAGCGTTTCGAGGTGAACTCAAATTTAGCTGTTTTTATTTTCAAATATCTATTTAAATAATTTTTTTTGAAACTTTTAATGCTGATTTTTGAAATGAGAATAGTTTTTTTTCTGGAAAAACGGCTTTATTTCTATTTTTTAAAAATACGGGAATTGTTCATTGCGAAACCTAAAAACCTATTCTAAATAGTAAGGAAAATTACTAATATGGGAGTTTTAAAAGGTAAATGAAAGTATTCAAGTATTTCATTTTAAAAGTTTAACACTTTTTAGATGATGATCAATTAAAAGGTTGGAAAATAAAAGTATGTTATTAATTTCTTATAAGTTTCACTAAGAAATTGTAACCCCCCAAAAAAATTCCACCTGAATTAGATAAAAAATCATTTTGAAAAAAAGATAAAAAAGGATTTAGCAAACCATTTATTTCAGAAGTAAGCTTATGTACGCCAAGAATTAATCTAGAGTTAATCCTTTTAAGACTTTTTTAATACATTTTTCTATATTTGATCAAATTTTTCAAAAACGAGATTCATGTATCAACTGATTTTAAATCCACAATACAGTGTGTACTATGTGATGAAAAAGTGCACTCTTGTTTAACCATTCAAAAATGAACCTCCCCAAAAAAGTGTTAACAACAGTTGAAGTATAACATAAAAAGTGAAACTGATTCCTACGATTTCAAGATGATATATTTTTTTCTCTGGTAGAATTAAAAAACAATCCATCCAATTAAGAACGAAAAGTACCACTTTCAACAATAAAAGACTAATGAGAGCATCCCAACAAATAAACAAAACAGAAATCCCCCCAGTCCCCCTTAGTGTTCCGAACTTTTTACAGTAATTAATCCTCTCGAGAGTACGATGAAAAGAAAATAGCGGCTCTCTCCAGGAGATAAATTGAAACGAAAGTCGTCCGCTTCAAAAACCCAGAACAAAAAGCGACAATTAAAAGCGAAAGCGGTTCAGAAACGAGAATACTACTGAGAACGACTAGGAATCAATTGGCGCAGAAGAGAAGATCCGATCGGATGCTGGAGCACTGAATCGAAATAAAAGCACTCTGAGAGAGAGAGAGAGAGTTGCTGAAAGTTGTGCGTTGTTGTGATTACAGTGGTAGTTTTGCACTATTTCTTGGGACAGACAACAGCTGGAGTTTGATTAGATATAAATTAAATTATGTATGGAAAACCTTCAGTTTGTATGTAATCATACAGTTAGTTCTGTTAGAAAATCTATCATTAAGCCAAGGCTGACAGCATAAGAATTTAAACTTGAACAGAGGAATTTCTTCAGAGGGTATTTAACCCGGTGTATATGTTATGGGCAAAGTGATTAATCGGGCATTACTAATAATGCCCGAAGTGGAGGCGGGCAAAGTGATAAATTTCATTCATAAATTCCACTGAATTTATCACATTGCCCGTAACATATATACTGGATAGTGGATTATGGTGCCAGGAGTAGTGACCAAAAAAGTCGCAAAGAAGAGTGGCACTCAGTTGTAATATAGCACCCTAAATTCTTTTATACTACCTGTCAAAACTCTATGCGATGAACATTAAGAGAAATTAAACTTTTTTGCTAATTTTACACAAAACTTAATTTTTTAGGCATACTTTCAAGTTTAGAATACTGAAAAATTGTTAAGATCAAAAATATTAAACTGCATTTATTATTTTTTGTACATTTTTTCCTTTAAATATCGTCAAACATCCTATTTACTTGACGTAATTAGTATACGGTGTACTAATTGTCCCATGTAAATACAATAGGACGTAGGTGCATTGTAAAGTTTTTCATAGGACTATTATTTTTATCCATTGCATAGTTTTAAAAAAAGAACCAATATTTTTATTTCAAAAAGTAAAGGAATTATGACAAAGCATATTTTGTTTTTTAAAGAGTTTTCACTATTATTCTCAATCAACCTATTTCTAAATGTATGCAATGAATAAATTGTGAACTTCAATGATTTTAAATGAAGGTAGTTCAGAGTAGTTCATATCCAATTTATTTATTGTAAATGTATAAAACATGAACAATTTATTATATTATTCAAATTGAAAATTAAGGTGCAGGAAATAGATAATTAAATACGCTGCTAGGGAAAAATTCATTACTTTAGTTCTTTATATGAAAGTTTTATCTTTGAAACGGTTATATTAGAGGTTGTAGTGTTAACCCTTTATACTGTGCTCTAATAAATATTTCTTACCAATTCAAAGTTCTAAAAGTTTGCCTCTTTTGTTATGTTTAAACTCCCTAGAATCCCCAACTAGCTGATAAATAAACATAAAACCTTTAAAAAGCTGTTAGAGAAAACTTTTCAAAGATTTTTTTTTATTTCACCTGAAGGCATCCAGAAAAGGCGTCGTCAGAAACTTGAGGGATATTTTAAATCGGCACGAAAATGGATTTTTATGCCATTTCGCATTTTCTCACAAAAACAGCTTTGTTCGTTTACTTTAAATAAATCCGCTAAAGTAAAAAGAAAGAGAAAAGTTTTCCCCCGTATCAAAGAAAAGTCTTCGAAGATCTCGTAACGCTACATTTTGCTTTTTATCTCAAACAAACAAATCTACAGTCGAGTAAATTCTGTTAAAATCTTTCTTTATTCAAATGCAACCACAAAACTCTAGCGTCTTCCTTATTATTGATTATCGATGAAAACAACATCTGGGAATTGAAATTTGAGCAGAGAGGAAAGATAGAATCGTTTTTTTTTTCATTTAATATTTTAACAAATTTATAAAAACCTATCACGAATTTCTCTTAGTTATTTTTTATTGAATTCACGCTGTAAAAGTCAGGTAAATAAGAAAATTGAATCAGGGGAAAGGTGGGTAAGGGTACATACAAAAATTATTTTGGGCAAAAAAAATCGAGAGATTAAACTAAACACTTATTCATCAATTGTAGCACGTAACTATCATGTGGTAAAGAGTAACACTAGTTACATGGTTCTCGCTACAAAAATTTCAGTTACTTTTAGACGCCGATGTATTAATTATAAAAGTTGTCTTTGAGATAATCCTAAAATTCACTGGTTTTAAATTCTAACTATATCAAGTTGTTCAAAAGGAAGTAAACCTCACATTTGTATTCAGTATAGAGAAATAAATAATTCTTCATTTACAAAAAAAAAAAAATTCGCAGAAAAACTAGGACTAGATGCTAACTCAAAGAAACCATATTTTACCTGATAGAAAAATAATAATGACCGACTTTTAGGATGGCTTATGATACATGTGATCATACTTGATCCCCTTAATACTGTTGTCAACAAGGGGGAAAAAACCGCTGCGTACTTTTACCCGACTGCGCACTCTTACCCTCCTTTCCCCTATAAAACTTTTTCTTTCTTTCTTTTAGAAGTAAGTGAATAAACTATGGAACATTTCAGCTTATTAAATGATATAAAGTATCTTAATTTGAAAAAGATCGTTTTTATATTTGAATTGATAGAGAAAATATACATAAAATGTTAAGTGTCTATAATTTTGTATACAACATTTCATGTGGTTTAGAATAGAGATTTTTATTAAGAGATTTATAACACTTTATGATGTTCAAAAAATGTTTTCAAAGGCTAAATGTAGTTAAATTTATACTTAAATATTTAGCCAATTATTAGTATTATTATTATTTTTTTTTTTTCCAAAATTTGTTCTATGATTGAACTTTGGCTATCCAAATTAAAGTCTATATAATTATAATAAATTTCGGCTTTTAAAAAATATAACCAACCTAAAGTAAAGCGAAATGTAAAATATAATGAGGTTTTAAAATAATATGCGTCTATTTTCGGAGGGGTTTAAAAAGCTATTTTAAAACTGAACTACAATAAGATTAAAGTATTTAAAATAGGTTACATGGTTTAGTTAAATAGTTAGAATAATGATCCAATAAAGTAAACCAAAATTGAAGAAAACAAATTTAAAAAGGGCAATTATTCAAACAGAAATGTAAAGATGAATTCATAAAAACTGTTTAGTTATTAGCTTAATTGTCAGTATTGATTCCTATCAAGTAATTTAAAGTATTTTTTCTTTCACTTAAACACTCGTGTTACATTAAATATGAAAGATTAAAAGTTTCGAGACATCGAGCAAAAAAAAAACCAAATCACATTATTTTCTTGACTAAATTTCTTATTTCAATGAACTATCATCTTAACTTGTTAGGGATAATGATGTATTGATATGCACGATTTGAATAAACTTCGGTTTATTGGTTCTATTATGCCGTTAACGCTATAATTAGTTCTATTATATTTTTTTAAATCGATTTGGTTCGGATTGTCTCAGATGAATATTTATGGTATGCTAATGAGATGAATAATTTTTTTGTGCTAGAATGTAATGAAGAGATGTTAAATTTTGTTTAAAAACGAATGATGATTAATAATGAAATTCCTGGGACCCTAAGATAAAACTTTACAGATAAAAAATGAATGCCTCATTATCATTCAATGGTATGGAACAGATTTATGCGGTAATTGAGAGAAAAAATAATGTAGTATAAGATTATGACAGAAAATTTTTGAATATTTGAGATTTTGAATATTAAGATTGAAATTTTTGAGTTTTATTAATTTAGGTAATTAAATTTAATGTCTAAGGCGTTTCTTAGATCTATATATTTTATAACCATAAACACACAGTGTCATTATAAACATTTAAAGAAGGTATTTGGAGCCTGTGTTATATAGAACTGCAATTGAAAACACCCGAAAAGCGGTAGGTCGCAATGTAATCAGGACCAAGACATTTTTTGGAAGAATAGAAAATTCACTACATGCAATTTTTCTTATCTGGATAGGAATGCTGTAAATAAATAAGTAAATCAGCACTTTTTAATTGTTTTTATACGCATAAAAAGAAGCTGAACTAAAAGTTTATTTTACCATGGAAATTATAACCTTCATTTAAAATAATTTTAAAAAACACAATTCCAGATTTTGAATTAGGCCTTTAAAAGAGTAAAACTTTTCTATTTAAATTGAACAATTATAAAGTATTCAAAATAGGGAAAATTGTTAGCTTAAATTTTGTCCGATATAAAAAGAACCATCATTAAGATGTTTTACTAAGTAAGTCTTATTCCCGATGTATGTCTAGAAATATTTTGATATTCCAAAGAATTCAGAGAAAATGTATTAATGAAAGACGAAAAAATACAAACGTACCTATAAAAACTTAATTAAAGCACTAAATTCATGAAATGTAAATTTAAAATAACATCACAATTTTAATGTGTTCCTTATAGACAATTTTTGATAATTTATCAGATATATATATATATATATATATATAGATTAAAAAACTTTAAGGACGAGATTAATTTACTTTTATAATAGGTTCCTTTTTTCACAAACCTTGATGCATTTGGGAGCGAAATAAAATATTGGAAATCCAAGGATGGCTCCTAATTATAATTCTAGAAAAACCTGAAATAAATTATGGATAAGAATGTACATTTAAACATATTTGAATATTATGAAAGAAGAAATTTATCATCCATAAAATCCATTAAGACTTCAATAGTTAACGTTTTCCTACTCTAAAGAATAAAATAAAATGTATATTTGAATAGAAAAAATAATAAATTCAATAACTTACATGTTGACATGTTACACAATTTAAATTTTTAATAAATGAACCCATGAATGGCATATTTTAGAATCTTTTAAGTAGAAATTTGAAAAGAAAGTATCATTATTCATACATTTAAACAATCTAATTTTAAAATACATGCAGGTATTTGACAGCATAGGTTGATTTCATTAATCCAGTAGGTACCAAGAAAGGTGGTTTTTGTAAATCAAATTTCTCTCAAACGAGGAATTTAATTATAAAGCATCAGCATCAAATACGAACCTCATTTAATAACCAGTCTCTCTGAAGATATTGACATTATATTTTATTAGATGTGGCCAAAGAATCGTCCAATTTAAGGTATTCATTCAAGTTGAAATAATAAAATATTAATCTTTCAAACTGAATTAAGGATTTTAATTTTTTGATTTGGTACTCTCGGTACTGGCTTTGGGTAAATAAAAATTGTACAGTTAAAAGCTCAGATTCCAAGCGAACAGAACATTATTCAAGTAGGGAATTCAAATGTCATTATGGAATAAATTGTGTTTTAATTAATTAAAGATTAATCGTTTATGAATTTAGTATCGTTTTATATTTTCTGAATAAGTAAAATACAAATTTAACTTCTTCAAATAAGGATATATCAAATTAAATGTAAATCTAATTATAATTTCCAATTTCTAACTCAATACATCCATACACATCTTGGTTTCATGATGTGACAGTACGCAGGCACTTCTGCCGACTGAATTCCTATCATTTTAATGCTAACATGCTAATTTCAATTCTCCAGGAGAAATTTCTAAAATAATTGAATGAAAAAATCTTATTTATGGAATATCTTCTAACTTATCAAAAAAAAAATAAGGATCTTGCAACAACAATGAGCTTACTCCAATCTATTGCTGTTGGAGTTACCTTGTTGCTGCTGAAAGCGTCTCAATTACACAATATACTCGTACTTGTATTAATCATAAGTTTATATGAGGCTATTTAAAAAAATCTAGTTTCAAAATCACATTCCGTATTACTTTCTTACTCAATTCTACAATAAATCAAACTGATCTAACCACCGAAACTAATAAAATGTTACTTAAGAGAAAACATACTCCAATTGTTTCCATCATCTCATAAAATCAGAAATCTTAAGCACCACAACAAGAAAATTCTCCTTTATAATGTATATCCAAACTATCTAAGAAGAATAAGATAAGCCTTTTATTGAGCAACGTAGAGGTCTATCCTATAAACAGGCTGATCCTGAGATGGGATCTGACCGATGAAAAATTGAACCCATCAATTTCAAAGCTGACTGACGCTATTCTTGGGGATAGTTTTTGGTCAGAAGACGGTCGAATGACCTCTAGTTCCTTGGGAACATTGTTTTTGACAGGTAATCTTGTGAAGAAAACCCAAAGAGATGGGAGTTTACTCTAAAGGAAAAGACTCTGCTATAAATGATAGTCGGTGAAATATACTGAGTGAAGAAAAAGAAGAAGGGGGGTTATTAACTTAGGAGAAGTCTGTGTTTAAAAAAAATTGAAGAAAGGGAAGTGACATTTTATAAGAGTTTTAAAAAATGTGAAAAGCCGGAACGGACTGAGGTAAAGATAAAAAGTAACTAATAAAGAAAACTAGACAATGTTTTAGGGCAAGTTTGAGATTTAAAAAAAATATTTATAAATGGAAAGGGAAAGAAAGGTTACAGCGTTAAAAGAGATAACGTAGAAAGTGAATAAAAGGAGAATGAATATTTAATGAAAAATGAAAAGGAAGAGACATTAAAAGATAAGAAATGGGGATTAAAAATGTTAAGAGGGAATGAAACAGAAGATAAAAAATTAAAAGGTAAAAATTTCAGTGATATAATATTAAAGAAGAAAAGAAGAATACAAAAAGAATAAGTTATGATAAATTTTATAAATTATGAACACTTAATATTTTATAAAAAAAACCCCCGAATGTTTCAAAATAGTTCTACACTCATGTGCAAAATTTTAAAAATCATAAATTTAAAAAACATTAAAGCTCTTATAAAAAATGTCTTTCTATCAAAATTGCACACGCATACTTTTTTATTTAAAAAAAAAAACAAATAATCCAAACAAGGAAAACAACATTATACTGCTAAAATATATGCCAAGCTTTGATAATGTAAATTTGACTTATATTTTATCTTAATTAAGTCAAGCTTTCATTTGATTTTATTTTTTAAATACTATAAATTTGAAATTTCCAAATTCCAAAATTCAGCAAGTTTATGATCTTTTAAATATTTGAAAGATTCCATACATCAAAATTAATTTCACGCAAAATTTTTCCTTCAATGAGGAAATATCATGGAACTAGAAGACTATTGTACTAGTTCCATGGGAAATATTCATTAAATTATTTTTTTAACTATTTTACTAACACAAAATCCTTACAAAACCTCAAGTTCTCCCTCTTCTTAAGTCCTCATCCCATGAACGTTTGGTAATGTGAATAAATTATGAATAAATGTAGAGAATCCATTGAGGAAAGGAACAAAAGTTTTGGATCGAAACATCGGATTTAATATTCTCACTGTTAAATTATGCAAAAGAACAGTTTTCTTTGGTCCACACTAAAATATGAATACAGTTTTGAAGAGAGGGAGCATTCAGTTCAAAGGAGGAGTTGAGGTAATAATGTGTAGAGTATTGGGAAATGCTCTTAAGGTCAAACAAGTCGATATATGCATACGTGGAATATAAGAGTTTTCTGTTGCGTAAGATTCAAATGCATTTTTAATGCCGCAAAGCATATTACATGGGGTTTTGAACAGTATTTTGACCTGATAGGTTGGAAGAAAGCCTTAAGAATTAAAAGGAAAAAAGCATTAATATATGGCTTTGCAAATTCAGAGTACAATTTTAAAACTTTCTAATACGTATTCTAGTGTTAGCTGCTATAATATTCAAATTCCAATAGGTAATTGGGTTAGGATGTTATTTATAATTTTTTGCTTTAGAAAAACAATCCTCCGTCCCCGTAAGTCAGAAAAGTTTTGACCATAGATAACGAATATATGAGTAAGTATACCCCACAACCTCAAAATTCCAATATCCCTTTTGAATTTTTTTTCTGGCTACGCTACTACATTCTTGATAGTGAAATTCTGTTTTTCAAGTTGGTATTTGACAATTTTCTTGAATCTCAAGTAGTTTACAAGTGAACATGAACAAGCTAACTAAGGGTATTGAAAGTGTTTCTATCGAATAGCTCACAGTCACTATAACTACATTTCAAATGAATTATTTCCTCTGAAATAATTTTTTTCTGAATTCGATATATTTATAATTATTCTAGTTCAACACATTATACTTTATACTTCTAAGAACAATATGAAACAGCTATACAGTGAAATAATTTCTCCTCTCTAGATCAATAAAAACCAACATCGGCTATTGGCACAGAATGAAATAAATAAATCTCTATTAAACTGTAATATTTTTAAGAAGGATGCTTTTTGCATCTATGGAACATCATGGCTTTTAAGAGATTTTGTGGACTAAGGCTTTATGAACAAGACAGTTTTAATATCGAATATAATCCAAGAGCCAAATTATGATTCTTTGAATATTTGCCATCGGGTTGATTTGCATTAATGGACTCCATGGGATGTTTCATGAATTATTCAAGGAACTGACAATTTGTCATGGAGAAAATTAAGTGACATGATGACAATGAGTCAAAGTTATGCTTGAAACTCTTCATTATAGGGAGGAAATAATTTAATAGTACACTACTAGTACCAGGTGTCTTCTATGTCGATTTCTGTGTATTCCTTTTTTTGTTGAAATCTTAAAAAACATATTTGTTTTCATTCAAATTATTTTATTTCTCAATTGATAATATAACTTCCGACTAAAACGCATAAAAACTACATTGAATTAGTTCTAAATCTTAATTTTTTTTGGGGTGGCTTATAACACTATTCCCCTATTTTTAAAAAACTTATTTTATCTAATGGTTCCTTTTTCTATCGTCATTGTGAAAAAAAAATCCATGCCAACAAGATGTTTCTTTTTTCTTTGATATAAAAGTTACATCAGCTAGTTTTGAAATAAAATAAAATTAAAGTTATTAGATCATGAACTGTTTTCTTTCCATGAAAAATTATAGAAGTTTTAAATCTTTGGGAATGTGATATATTTATTCAAACTGAGTATTAGTAATATTTTTTCTTGAAAATATGAAAAATAATAATTAGTTCAATTTCGTTTCAGTACGTTTATATTCTTGGAAAATATTTTTTAAAATAACTATCATAGCAAACTGGATGGAAGTTTTATCAACAGAAATGGGACCCCTCCAAAAAAAATCCTAGTTAAATGTGGGGAAAACCATCACATTCCAAGCGTCCAACAGTTAAAACAAAACTTTCCCAGTATTTACTGTTATTAAATAAAACCAGAATCAACAACGAAACTAAATCAACAGTCTATAAAAAGCTACTAGCATCCAAATCCCAAAATAGACACAATTTTCTCGCTTTATTGAATTCCCTGCAGGAAGGTAGTTTCACGGCGAATCCATAGAGCTACTGTAACAACTGGAGCCTACACGAAGCCAGGGAAGATTCAATGCCATTCTATAGATCACATCAGCTCTAAGCTTCAAAGGCACGCTAGAGTCATAACAAGGAAAGGATCCTGGTTTATTAGCTCATGGGATTCTAACAGGTGGCCGTTGTCGAACTTTATGGGTGGAAAGGTGTAAGGGGGCTCTGTTGGGTTTGGCACTGATAAATTGGACTGCTGAGGAAGCTGGCTGACCGATGGTATTGTTATGTAATGGGATTCTGGAGTTGGGAGAAAAGACGATTATTATAGAAGAGGTTTCTTGGGATATAATACATCAAATGCTTGATATTAAGATTCAAGTTCTTATTTGATAATAACTTTGATTAATTTGCACAAAATAGTTATATTTATTTCTAGGGGATACATTGATGTAAATTAAGAGAAATGTAATAACTTTGATGAAAAGAAATTTAAACCTTTTTGAACATAAATACGATTTACTATCAATTATTTTAACTTTGTTACGCATTTAAGATAAACTTAAAGTGCAATGAGTATTCCCAAAGTCTTGTTGTGTATAATTTTTCAATAAAAATATAATATTTTATCGCTTTTGTACAAAAACGTTTTACTATGTATTTAGGTAATCTTCAATAAACATGCATATATGTTATTTGGAAATCAATTATTTTACTTTTTCTAACCTTGTTATCTCGAAAACTCAAATTCGAATTTTTCCAAACATTATCTCGACGATATTGAGAATATACATTACAAAAGAATGACCCTAGAGTTATATCTTCCAAAGGAATAAAATTTTCAGACGGTGGCTTTCTTGAGAACTTTTTGATACACTTCTTTCTTTCAAACATGTCCACTTTTTGAACTTGAAGACCTTTCCCCTCTTTCATGGTAAAAACCTTCGCTTTTCACAAAAGGAAATGGTCTTAAAATGCTCCTGTTGAGTTATTCATTTATCCAGTCAAAGAAAAGTTGAAATATTCATTTCATAACTCTCTTTCTTGTGTTTTAAATGTCAGATTCATATCCGTTTTATTAAGTTATTTTCATACATAATTCTATATTAATTAATATCAAGCAGATGGGAACGAAACTATAAATAAAAGCAATAAAGATAAAGTTGCAATATTAATGTTAAAATCTTGAAATTTCATGAATTGATTTGCTATTACTAAACTTTAAGGAAACATCATGGATGTCTTTTTAATTACATCAAAGGTACATTAAATTAGCTAAATACAACTCGGTGACTTGAGGGAGTAATTAGGTCGTTAGACTTTCAAACTCTAGTATAACCAACCTCACTGGGGGGGGGTCATGGTCAGAACTGTTACAGAGAACGTGTGACTGTAAGTCACAGGGGGTGGTGCACACTTTGTGCTAACCCTCTCGTTTCCCCAAGTAAACTTAGTCCTCCTTTAATCGACCCCCAAGGATGAAAGGCGCTTGCCTGTGGGGTGGCAGCGAGATGCACTTCTTAACAATTTAAGGAAAAAAAAGTAAAAATGATCTTAAATCTAAAAAAAATTAGTTTTTAGAAAAATAGACTTAGGAAATATTTACCCATATATAATGTAACTAGCGCTTTCAGCGCTAGACCCGGCGTTGCCCGGGCGCAGTAAAACTCTATATAAATACCTATAGCGCACGCGCTATCCCGGCGCGGCGTTTCTCAGACATTATTGACGGGCTGCGCCCGTACTAAGTTCCTTGGACAGCATCTCATACACTTTGAAATAGTTGGGAAGTCATATTTGTTAAAAAAATATTTAAACTTAAGGTGCAACAGATTTAGTACAGTACCCAGACTGCCCGCTGCATTACCGTCCATAAAAATAGATTCAAACAGTTAGATGAATATAATCGAAGAATTAAACAAAAGTCAGTAAATGTATAAAACGCCAGAGTGATTTAAAGGCACAGCTCAGTGCCTGCTCTTAGCTCATTAATTGAAAGATTGACATTTTTATGGGTTTTTTTATTCTGAAGAGCGTTATCAAGAATGTGTTTCAAAATGAATCACTCCTTCTCTCAATAATATACCAGCTTGTTTCTTTTTTTATTTTATCCTTATATTCAGTCGCTTCCGCAAGGTTTCTTTTTTTTTTTTTTAATGAACAACGGATTTTTCGGCCAATCAGATGCTTTATCAAAACAGCAGACGAACGCTTCTTCATTTTATATATTAAGATGAGTTTACTTATAATGCAAGTTCATTTGAACCACTTTTGTTTGAGTTAAGTCTCAAAGAGTCAAATTTGTAGGATACCTGACTGTCCAAATTGATTTGGTAACCCTGTGTACAGTGCTATTCCTAGGATTTTTTTGGAGGAGTAAAAATACTCCTTGACTTTTTTAGGAGGAGTGAAATTGAATTATGAGGAGTGAAATACGGAAACAGCATGAACTACAAATACAGAGACACGAAAACCGCAATCAAACTCCCAAAGCATCAGAAAAATAAATGAAAAAAAAATTACTATGGCTCTATATAAACACAATTCAAAAGTATGATAATTAGGGTGCCGTGGCTTTTAGCAATTGGCTTTGGCCAGAAATCGGGCGAAAATGTCTCCGCTTAGATCAGTTGGTGTTTTGAGTAGAAAAATATTATTTGTTCATTTCGGTGGGGCCCATTTCATTTCGGTGCCTTTTTTAAGCTAAACCTTTGTGGAAAAATTCAAAGAGTGAAAATACTCCTGGCTAGTTTTTTAAAGAGTATTTTCGATTTTCAAGGAGTGAAATACTCTCTCAGAGGAGTTAAAAATATCTCTGCTTGTGTATTCAGTTTCAATCCATTAAGGCGTACGTATACACTTGACAAAAAAATTTTTAATATTTATTTTAAAAATCTGATTTTTGCACAAAATGTGTAAGACACATTAACTAGGCCATTTTTCAAAAAAAAAATTTGATTTATCCAACACATAATTAGCTAATTAGCATTTAATGAGCTAATTAGCATCATTTTTGAACGGTGATTACTCAAGTTCAAATTATTAAAATCAGATAATTTCTATTGGAAATCAATCCTTACACTATTCTTCATGTTTTGACTGTTTTATTTTTTGGATAAACCAATTAGTTATTTTTTTATGATTTTTTGTATCACTAAAGCATGAAAATTCGTGATTTTTCCTGAAATTTTAACTTTTAAACATTCATAAAATAATAATTTTTAATTTTAAAGAAAAAACAAAACAGTCAAAACATCTGCTATTTTATACAGATTATGTTGATAAAAAAATAATCACAATAGACCAATTTACTGATGAGTAATCACCGTTTGAATGAACCATCGTATGACAAAAACACAATTCTTCAGAAATTGAGTTTAAAGATTTGTTTTCATGTTTTCCATTAAAAGTGTTGTAAAAATACTAAAAAAACTAACTTACATTTAATTAGAAGCCCCCTGGAGCATATGTTGGTCCCTCCTTTTCAATTGTTTTGTCTTCCTTTTATCTTTTTGGCCCCTCGCAAGTACCTTCGTCTTTGTTTTGCCCCCGGGGTGGAGTGTCGAAGACTTTCACTGATCCTTAGTTGATCTCTCTCAGCAATGCCAGCAACCATGTACTTTCCCGGAATGATGTGCATCCGTCGCATAACTTCCAACTCTGGCTGGAATCCACAATTAAAATGCATGGCAGCATCATACACGGCAAGTTTCACACTTGCAGCTCCAGAGAATTTGGTTTTTGGAGACCGCTTCCAAATTAAAGAGTGAAAACACTCGTTAGTATTTTGTGTCATGCCGTGTAGACACTTCTCTAGCATGTCAGGAGCAGTGAGCCGGGTGTAAATGGGTTTAATAATTGGCAACAGCTCCAGAGGCAAACCGGCTTTATGCTTGTATGTTGAGAGTTTACCACGGGCTGAAGCACGCTGATATGAGCACCAACTCTCTCTTCCTACAGGGCACTTTGTGTGAAGAGGGTGCTCATCCCTGGCACTCAGGTGGTAAAAGGTGCTCCAAATAGCTTTGGACATTTGGGTCACAGAGGCGGTGTTACTTCGAAGCGCTATTCCGAAGTAGTTCTGCATTTTGTTGATTAAACTTTCGGTGAGTTTCCCCTTACCGCCGATACCTCGCTTTTCTTTTTTCAGTTTTCGCAGGGCAGTTCCTAGTCTTTTTTGGTAGTGTCCCACGCATTCCCGCTTCATGATGTCTTTGCCAGGGTAAGGGTCAAGCTGGCACACAGCAGCATAGCTTTTACAGTCCCCATCCCCATAAAATTCTGAATATTCCAAGCCTCTTTTTCTCATGGAGCGCTCGAAAATTCTCCCAGCCCCAACAGGCTCCATGTTGCAAGAAGAGCCTTTGTAGTTGATAGAGCAAATATGATCTGCCTTCCAGGATTCATACCGCCTTGATTTCTTGTCTTTGGACTGCCACTTGCGACAACCGTGACAGTCCTTCGTAAGAACTTCAACATCTAAAACCTCACCAGTGTCGATTGATAACGCAGACACTACTCCGTTAAGAGAAGAATAGCCCCGCCTCTGCCAAGACCCATCCACCGACACTCCACATTCTCGGCTTTTCTTCTTGATGGCTACATGATGCGCTGCAACCTTCATTGTTTCCTCAGCAAGTGGCTCGACGACTTTCAGCAGTTCTTTAGAGTGCCTGTTGTACGCAGCCTTGTTTGGAGGTGGAGGCATATTCATGACAGTCATGAAGTGGCTTGCTTCTTCATGGCCGCATCCCATCTGCTTCATGGCATATACAAGCCGTCTATTAAATGCTTCAAATCCTATAGTATGTAAAATTATCCGGATTGAAGATAAAAGTTAACTAATGAATTTAGATGTTGGTTTATATTT
Source organism: Tetragnatha montana (assembly GCA_963680715.1). Taxonomy (NCBI): domain Eukaryota; kingdom Metazoa; phylum Arthropoda; class Arachnida; order Araneae; family Tetragnathidae; genus Tetragnatha; species Tetragnatha montana. The sequence goes on from OY796674.1 coordinate 43,467,905, forward strand.
CATACGGAAGGAGCAAGCGTTATATAACAGAATCAATACGGGAGCATCCTCAGCTGTTGTAAGTATGAGACAGACGCATATTCACAATGCCTGCAAAGGTTTTATGCTGCGGCGCTCATGATTGGACGAGACGAGTCACATGGTTTGGCGCGAATGCTTCTTGGCGATAAAGTTAGGTCGATGCTAAATCTTGGAGGGTTGGATTGGAGTACCGTACCGGCTACCGGCAAGGCAACACACTTGAGATTCCCGATCACACAGATTTTGCGTGCTGGGGCTTGAGGTTTAGCTTGTATTTTTCTGGCTGATTGGAAAGTGAGATAAGAACTTTTTGAAAATATCATTAAAATTTTTTTGTCAATTAATTTGTAATAATTCTTCTGTTATTGGTTATTTTTTTAAGTGGCTTTGAGTAAAATTACAGATCTTAAAAATTACATATCACCAGTTATCTTTAACAATCAATTTTTCGATTAAGCATATAAAACCAACACCACATCTGAACACTGTCAAAGTTACCAAAGGAAAAGATAGACTTAAAGGGAATTTAAGAATGATATTTATGACAGTATAAATATAAAAATTGATTCCAACAAGCACTATGAGTGAGGACAGACCCAGTGCTCTTGTCATGCTCTTAATTTAAAAAAAATTATGATTAGGTATTATGCCTGATTTTAATTAGTGTTAAAAATTTGTTTGCCTAAAAAAAAGTACGACGAATGGACATCAAATATAAAACTTGTTTTTGAGGTTTTATGCTTCAGTTATGAATGTTTGCTTTTTTTCCCATTAAACACATATTTAAAAAATAAAATTAAGGGAACTTAAAATTACTCGTTTGAAAGAGATAAATTTGTTCTTAAATAAGTTTTATTTATGTATTCGTCCAACATCCCTTTTCTTTCTAGATCTTGTAGTAAATTTTAATTTATACAAAACGATTATGAAACCCCTATTAATAAACTCAAGAGCCACCACACCACTGATTGTAATTGCAAATTCCGGACCAGGATATAGTCATGGTTCGTACAGAAGTTTGAAGAGTAAAAGTAAGCACTGTTTAAGGACTTTCAATTTCTAAGGATTTTTTAGAAGTTTTAAGGACCTACTTGTTAACATTTATTGTTAACCATATTTATTGTTATACCTACTTGTTAACAATAAAATATTTTTAAGAATATTTGAGTGTATTTTTGTTCCTCAAATAGTAATAACATTAATTAGCTTACACATTAGATGTTAACATACATTGTATAATTTATGACTGCAAAAAAAGTTCTTAAAATGGTAAAAAGTGACCAAGTGTTTACAAAATTCTATAAGAACATTTACTCAAGTTAAATTGTTTGAGTGAAATGCACCAGTTGAAAATGAAATTATGGAAGAAAAATTTTACCATACCTTTGAAGGAAGCACAAGAAAATTTGACTATTTCTGCCTACAAATAAGTACTTTTTAATGACTCGCTTGATGAGAAAAAAACAAATTCAGACAGGAATAAAAAGATAGAAGGGAAAAGAAATTGAACATAGAAAAGAAATTGAAAATAATCCATTATATTTTACTTGACATTTATATATATTCATATTTGATTAGTATCTAAATTTGGCACAGCTTAGATAAGAGTACTTCATCTATATATTCAATTATCGACAAATTTTTCTTACTTTTAATGATAAACTATAAAGAGTTATTGATCTAATAAAACATTTTAATCTATGAGTTTTTAAATATTTTAAAGTTTTAGTATCCTAAAGAGGATGGCGGTATTTAGAAGGAAGGTTAACGGTTTAGCCTTCAAAATATTAGGATTCAATTAATTGATAGAATACTTTACCCCTAATTAACAATAGAAGGCAATTAATGAACATTTTCCCCGTGATTATTAGTTGAAGCCTGTTAAGTATTAAAAACGGCAACAAGCATAATTTATTTCAAGATAAAGGTTAGTATCTTTCCAAATATAAATTCCTTCATTTTTGCTTTCCTACCCGCGTAATGCTTCGATTTTTTGCTCAACAAATTATTTTTTGTCTATTAAACAACTGTTATCACTCGCGATTACCGAACACATTTCTTCAAACCCAGTGGCGGATCTAGAACATGAGCAAGGGGGGGGGCTAACTTAATCTGATTGAGGATGATAATGAAGTAACAAGCCGTGCTTTTTGCAATATTCATTAATGTCTTAAATATTGAGGGCAGTGTTGATTGTAAATGACTAGTATTGTTAAATATAACTAATTAATTAGTAATTAAATTAGTTAATCATTAAATTTATCAAAATAATAAGGGTGTGGGGAACTGGAGAGGGAAGGGTCAACTGGGAGGGGTTTTTTACGATGATTTGAGTCAAATATTTTTTTCCAAGAATATAGATCAAATGTGAATATTCGTGCACTTAATTTCAATGTTTAGTGAATAATACATCCATCCAGAGGCATAAGGGGGGTTTGGGGGAACCTCCCCCAAGAAATTTTTTGAAAATTTGACCCTAAAAAGTTGTGTTTTGACTCATTTTTGGTCATTTGGGACTCTTTGAATGTCACACGAAAAAGATGATTTCTTGTACTCGTTTTCAAAGGAAAAAACTGTAAGATATAAGAATTTCATGGGGGTGGTTTGAACCCCCTTACCCCGTCTCTATTTTAACAGAGTAAATGTTTTGTAAGAGACATAGCACATTAAACTCTTTTAAAAGGTGAATCTTATAAAAACCAGGGAGTTTAAGATCTTGCAGAGGGTCTAAAGCTCATAACCTTTAAGATGTGAAAAAAATCTATAAAAATGTAAGCGGCTAAGTATTTTGGAGGTTATGCTTTGTAAGACTTAGAAAGCTCATTGGAATCTACAAGTTCTGAATCGCATTTATATTAAAGTGCTGAAAGCTAAAGATCTTGGAGGGGGCCAACGCTTTTAGGCTAAAGCTCATTAAATTGCGAACTAAACACTATAAAACATCTCAAGGAGGCTAATTCTTTAGGGGGGCTAAAACTCATTGGCCCCTTTAAATTGTGAATTGAATCTGCAAAAACTCAGGGCTAAAAGCCTTGTAGGAGCTAAAGATCATGGAAGGATTCATAAGGGTAAAAGCTCATTAAATAGTGAACCAAATATATTTAAAAACGCAAGAGGGCTAAAAGCTTTGTAAAGGCTATTAAAGAGCATGGAGGGGGCTAATGTTTCATAGGGCTAAAGCTCATAAATTTGTTTAACAAACATAAAAACGCAAGGAGGCTAATATGCTTTTAGGGGCTAAGCTCATTGGATAGACCCTTTAAATTACGAATCAAACCTTCAAACATGCAGGGGGCTAATAATTTGTAAGGGCTAAAAAACCTTAAATAGTGAATGGAGTTTATAAAAATGCAGGGGGCTAAAGATCTTGGAAGGGGCTTAATGATTTGTAGACCCTTTGAATTGTAAAAAAGGCTACAAAAAACTGAAAAAAGTTTAAAATTTTGAAAATGTAAACAAAATTTTCTAAGAACTTAATTTTTTTTTTTCGAAAAAGTTCAATTTTATGTAGTGTAAACTTAAGTCCCAAGGGGGGGGGCTATAGCCCCTATAGCCCCCCATAGATCCGCCACTGTATTCAAACACAATTCAAAACAAAACACTAAAGCGCAGATACACACCTCAAAGCCTGCAAAGTTTTGCCCTGCATCTGCAAGCCTGCAAGGTTGCGGCGAATCTCGCCAACCACCCAGTAGACAAAAATTCGCGCCAAACCTTGTGACTTGTCTCGTCCAATCATGAGAGCCGCAGCATAAAACCTTTGCAGGCATTGTGAATATGCGAGACAGACATATTCAACTAATTATACGCAATCTCTGCTTTAACTCCTGAGTCGAGAGAAACTACTCTTGCCACTCAACTTTAGAAGTGCGTATTTACATTAAGCTTTAAGGAATTCAAACGCAATAAACTGCTGAGTTAATTGAGATACTCTACTATGTTTGAGGAAGGGCTATATGAATGCATTTGTCGCAATATAATTCTAAACGGGATTCTCTCTTGATTAGGTTAGCAAAGATTGGAAGATTAAGTTTGGTTTAAGTTTCATTCCGGTTGATGTGGTACCACTTTTCATTATTTATATTAAATTGATGGTTTAAATGTGCTATGTAAATTTACATTTAACGGTAGAGTTGTTATTGTATCCTATTTCTGTTATCAAAGCGTTAACATTTATAAAATGCACTTAAATATCGTATTTCAACTTTTCTGCCTATGATATCATCATCGTATTTTTCCTAAGGGGTTTTAAAAATAGAAGTTTGTTTAGATTAGATAATCTACAATAATAAATGACAGGAAAAACTTTAATTTATGGTATTTGGGTTGAATTATAAGATACAAATTTATAAATTTTACCATTATATATCCTCTTAGAATTTTTATTTGTCAGGAATAAAAATCATAGTTTTTAAGCCAAGTTTGCGATATAAAAATAAATGCAATGTAATAAATAGGGTAGGTAGATCGCTAGTACCTTGAAAAATTTTAAAGTAAAAAGCACTTTGCAACTAGAAAATAAAAACCTCTACCTAAATATGCATCTGCTCTTCTTCGTAGTTCATCTCTTAACTTTATATTGAGCATGAGTATGTAATACATTGGAGAGGCATTCAAAATACTCATTTTGTGATAAATTTATGTAGGCGTTCGTATTCTAGCTATTGCGTGTAGGACTTCCACATCTAAAAGCCATTTCCCATACATCCCCTTCTCGGAACGCAATAAAAGTAGGTTAAGCTAAAGGTCTATAAAGTTTAAAATAGAACACCCATAAGTCTTCCTTTGAAGCATTTGAGTTCTATTTAGCATACCATCGGGGTACGGAATAAAACTTTCCTCCATTTAAATTTTCACAACTTGAGAAGTAGTTATCGTCATTACTGGGACTCGAATTCACTAAACGTGACCCTTGATAAATTCATTCGAAAAAACCTCATCCACCATCCATCCAAAGAAAAGTGTGCAAATAGATCAATAACTCTTCCCCACTGTCATCCATCAACTGAAAGCACTCGAGAAGACATCCAGAATATAAATAAATGGCGTCGATTATATATCACCTCTTTATTAATTCCAGTGCAAGGAAATCATGATTAAAACCCTTTGTCGCGGCACTTGAAAAGGCGTGAATGCATGCATCATGGGAAGCATAGAGCAGTCATTTCTTGGAGGTTGGTTCTTCGTTTCAATTATTATGACCATTTCGTGACGTTGTTGGTTGGAAGTTCTTTTGGGGAAATTGAAATGGGTTTTCTTTGCGCTACATGGTTTTTGGGAGTTTTTCTTTTGGGGTGTGTCGTGAAGATAGATGTTCGGGTAGGAAACTATAGAAGAGAGGGTTAGTTACTTGGTTTTTTTTTGTGTGTGTGTGTGTGTGTTTGTTGTCGCAGTTTATGACAGCAGTAATTTGTTGAAAGAATTTTTGGAGGCGGATTACAGTGTCGGGTATGTGCTATTATTTGTCGCTTTTCATTTGTTAGGGGATGGAATGTATTGCGCGTGGGAGATTTAAGTAAAAATATTTTTGTGCTAGGAAAACATGATTTACAAAATGAAACCAACTTTTTTTACTGAAACGCTTTCACTTCTATAATTCTACCTTTTTGTTCTTAAAGTTATATGTTTCTTCTGGCTTTTGTATTCACCAAACATAGTTTTTTATGTAACTAAAAACATTTCAAACATACAATAAATCCCACTCTAATAAACGAGTTTATAAAACTGTATTTCATAATGAATTATGATTATTACTTATTTAAAAGTACATTTCATCCTTTTTAACACTTTCTTTATACCCTCAACAAGTCTGCCTAAATTCTACACAATTCCTAGCGTGGAGTGGATAAAATTTGCCCAAAGAAATATACCTCTACGATTACTTCTATTTTCCGAATAATGTAACGTCATATCCGATAAAAACTTAATCATTACATTCCACAGAGCACGCATACATGTGTAATGGATACTTTTAACATCTTAGTGTGTATTCATATCCAAATAACCATGTTTACTACGTTTTACAAAACCTTTTTAGCGTAAACAGGATGTGACTTCATATCTTTCCTATTGGGATTTCCCGAAAACTATGGGTCTGAGAGGTACAGTTTTCTGTGTATTTTTATGTACTCCATGTAAAGAATCTGGCTGTGCAGAGTTTGGAGGGACTTGTTGGAGCACCCTGTATACAGTCAAAATTAGACTATAACAGTTACACGTATTTGTGACTGTAGCTACTTTCTCGCATTAAACTTAATTTTTAATTCAAAGTTTCTATTTCTTTCTAATAATAAAAAAGCTGATTTAGCTTTTCATTCTTCACTCGAACTATGCTTCTAGAATACTTTTCATCTTTTCAAAGAAAATTTCAGAAATAAAAATGTTAAAGTACTTCATTTCAATTACGAAACTCTAAAAATAGTCTGAAAACTTTCTTTTGGGATCTAACTTTGGTGGAGAGTTAAATGACTTTTAAAATGAGTTTCCAGAGTGTAAAACTTTTATCGGTCATACATTTCAGAGTTTTAACCCCCAAAAAAGTACTAGATGTTATTTTAAGCATTTTACATGCTGATTGGGAATAAATTATTTTTATTTCAGCAAAGTTTCTTTTCATTCAAATAAAAGTTAAAATTTTTAAGGAAATGCTGATAATCTTTTAATCTATTTATGACACTTTTTTTTACTTTATGAAGTTTTATGTTTTATGTTAGAAAAGTACTTAATATTTTACATAAATACATAGAAAATGAAAATAACTTTCTAAAAGTTTACATTAACAAATAAGATTTTATATACACGAATCAACTCTCTATTTTTATGTGTTTAAAAATAACACACTAACCTTCAAAACAGAAGAAATACTTTTTTCCCATAACAAGATGTCGATGGTTTATATTTTTGTTTTATACCTCTTATCCCAATGTTATTACCTTTGCTTTAAAGCATTAGTTCTTCTGTAAGTGAAATGAAACATTGTAGGTACACATAAGCTTATTTCTCTTTAAACCTCTTAAACTGGAGCACTTTTTTCAAGGTTTTCTGAAGATTATTTTCTATTTTTGGTTATGTTCATGCGTTCCCCTCTTCTAGCTTGTACTAAGTAACTATACTTTTAACAAAACAGTTAATGTCGAATACGATATAAACTTATTCAAGAAAAATGTTATTTCGGAATAAAAAGCACCATTTTCGTTGAAGGAATAAATATTCACCTTTTATCTCTGGCAGACAAATTACACTTTCCTGAAATTTCGTGTGTCTTAAGAGTGTTTTCATCTGTTCTCTTCCTCGTGTAATTATGCCAACAGCTGTTTTTCTGAATGTTTTCTCCTGGAAGTTCCTCTCTCTTAACGACCCATTTGCATAGAATTCTGAACAACGAGTGCTTTGATATACTTTTATTTGTTCTTATAGAATTTTATACAGTTAAGCAATCTGAAGTTTGATTTATTTATCAGATAAGTATCATTATACCTTAATTTTTTATTTGTATTTAAAATATTTGGTTTTAAAACATTCAAATAAATGGCATACACTAACTTGTAACTTGTTATAAATGTATAAAATAACACATTCAGGAGTAAAAAGTCAGTCTCTTCACTTCATTAAGATTTGGATTCCAAATACAAAATTAATTTGGAAGGTACAAATATCTTCCCAACGCTCATCAATATTGATTATATACTACTTGTTAAAACTAACATTTTTGCTTTTAACCGATGAAAAATATTTTAAATTTTGTAATGGACTCTCCAAACCCCTCTAGATGTTTCCCTCTTATAACAATCTATTATTGTCTATGAAATCAATATTTTAAGCTGATGGAACTTAAAAGATTCATCTCGTTAGTCATTTTTCCATTTATCCCCAAACTCTGACATTTTACTTTTACCATACAGATTATTACTTATAATTGGAGAGAATAAAACTGATATATTACAAATTGAATTATCGTTTAAAACTAAATTCCAATATTTTGCTGAAAAACAACAGATGATTATTTAGTTTCATTCGTTATTCAGGCCGAATTGACTTTTAGTAACCTTACTCCTTAACTTGACTTGAAACTAAGACCTACTGTTCTTTAGTATCCTTTATTTAATTAAGTATTAAAATTAATTACGAATAATACGATGATAGCCTTTACTAATTTAGCAAAACATTACTTACAATATCTTAAATAGTGTGTTTTCTTCAAACGTAATTATGAAGTTCAACTATACGAGATAAAAAAAAACATCAGATTCTCAACAGTATAAGCTTATTGAAGAATATTCTCTACAAGTGTTGATGAATCTTATAACTACCCACGTAACACGCACCCTAACAAGTTCCCGTCTTGACTCCTCAACTTCTCATATAATCATCCCCATTGCCCGTCCTTCCATTCCCTCCCTCTCTCTCTGACAGTGGGTAATTATGCTGTTAAAGATCCTTGATGGTCAGGTCCGGTTGCCGTCAGCTATACATCTCCCGGACTTCAATTTGCAGGACGAGGGAATGCCGGACTTTCCATTTATCACCGGACCGAGCTTCTCAACCAATTAAAACAGAACCGAGCCCGGTGAGGGTGGATTTTCATTTCCGATTGCTCTGTGGGTGGCGGAAAAGATGAATTGGCGAGGTCTGTCGCTTTATTTCGCATTTTGGCTGGTTGATTTGTTATGGAAGCTGAGAAATTATTTTGGAGGTGTTTGCAGTGGCGTGTAATTGTAAAAACTAATGAGAAAACTTTGTAAGAGAAGTTAGGTGATAAATAGTTGTATTCTGAATGAATAGAAGGCCAATAAAAATTTAAAAAAAGTTAATAAAAGTTTTTTAGACATATTTAACAACATATTTGGAACTTTCATATTTAACCTGATACCGACTTATTTAGAAGTACAGCTTGTCTTTCTTCGGAAAACAGCTGAGAACTGTGGAATCTTGCACTTTTCTGCAGTTCTCAAGCCGCCTTCCCAAAAAAACAAGCTGCATTATTACTTCATGTATTCAAAAATACGAGTAGGTAGGCCTTTAACATTATAATTGTAAGTATCAATACCTAAAAGTATTGGTTTTGCTAACACTGCGAAAATTATTGCTTATATTTTGAAATGACGCAAAACGTTGGTAAATATTTTCTATGCAATAGCATGGTACTACATTCATATGATGCTGTAAGTCACTTGAAAATTAATATCTCGTGTATAGGAATTTATGTTCAGACACTGGGAAAAGTAATCTCCTAATCTTGAAAGCATTAGTTACATCGAGCTAAAAATCCCTAGACATCGATTGTAGGATTTTGCTGTCAGTTACTCTTTATTAACAAGGCTAGACCGATTTGATCCATGGTACTTACGAAAAGGATTTTTTAGAATTATTTCCTTTATGATTAAAAGACTACATTGCATGTTAAATATTAATTTTAATCACTTCCTTTAGTCGCTTCATTAAATTACTAATGATGTTCAGACACTAATTAAAACGCAATATTGAATGTAATCCAGTAATTTTGAATGATATGAATCATGTCTATTTTTGATTGTTTGATAAAGGAGCTTTAAAAACACATGAACACAAAATAAGCGAAACGATTTAATCAATCAAAGCACGCTAAACCCAATTTTTAAAATGTCAAACATGCCATTAATTCAACCGTAAGCAGGCAACATTATGACATCTCGGCCCATTTTCATTCAGGAACAATCTCTGTGGAGCGGAAGCAATCTTCTGGGTAATCTCAAGGAAAGAGGCATCTAATTAATACCATGTCCTGTAGAAGGGCGAACTCTCTATTCCTCAAGTTTTCTCTGCGAATTTTAACTCCTCGAGCGGAAACTTGTCGGACAACTGCCAAGATGTTTACCCTTTCCATCCTTACCGGCCGAAGTATCCACAGAACCAAAGGCATTTTTGGCCGCTGAAGGATGGAAAATCTAATCGGGTAGTTACAAGGGATCTTAGTTCCATTAGCACTTCAGCTTGGAGTATTGAAATGGGGTATGGGATATTAGTTTTTACTCTAAGACTAAGGAGCGATGTAGATATTTTGAAAACTTACTGGACTTAGAACACAAAATAAGTCATTGGAAGTGGATTAGAGAATTTTTTATTGTGATTACTCACACAGTGGTTCAGTATCCACGAGACTGTTGGAGAATTGAAGGAAACATACAATATAAAACTACAAAGTAAACACGCTACATTGAAATTCTTTTGCTAAAAATTTTTAAATGCTATACAAGGTAGTGGAAATTTTACATTTTTCTCAAATAATGATCATTGATGGGAGAGAGAGAGAGCTGACAATGAACTGGTTTTTAGTTTTTCCAATCACTATTTCTTAATTATGATTTTTCATTTCAAAACCATACTGTGTTCAATTTAACAATATAAAGTCAATGAAAGATAAAACCATGTATGATTACACAAAACATAAGAGGATATTCATATGAAATACTCATTTAAACCTTTTTTTAAGTAAAGTAATGTTCATTCAAAATAACATTAATTTTTTAAATAAAAATGTAGTACATTCGAACTTTTATTTTATCGTAGATAGTTTTAAGTTCAAATGTGATGAGATTTGATGTAAAAGGCGTCACAACAACCATTGAAAATTTCTGATTCATAATCACACGTGTATCTACAGATTTAAAGCTAAATAATTGAGTTATTTCGAGATGTGTTATTCGTTTCACTGCATGACGTGACCCAAAAAGGGACACGCGAAAGTACTTATAAGAATCTTAATAGCGACTGCTTTATATAATTTGATATGCATTATGCAATAGGGTGGAGCGAAAAACACGAAAGTTGGAATTTCGATTTTGGTTACCTCCAAAAAGTTGCCTTTTAGTGTCCAAAATGCACCTGTAAAATTTTATAAATTTTGAAAAACTCCTTCAGGTCTCTACCAGGGCTTTTATGTTTTCAAAAATTGGTTTTTTACTATAAATTTCATATTTTGCATTGTTTATTGGCAAATTTTTCTGGTATTTTTGTATTTTTAATATAAAATGTAACTTTCCAGGCCCGACAGTACATTTTTAACCCAAAAAAGTTAATGAAAAGGCACAAATAAATGTATAATACATGTTTTTTTACTTTTTTAATATACTGCGTAATGGGGGGAGCAAAAAACCTTTTTTACGAAATCGGTCTACGACTCTAGCTCAAAGTTTGTAGTTGGGGGTCTTTATAACCCATAAAAAATTTAGACTTGGTCGGATGATATCTTTAGGTTGTGCTTTTGAGTCAAAGTTTGAAAATTTCATGAAAAATGTAAAAAATTTGAAAATTTTCCCGATAATTTCTAAATGATCCCGAAGTTTTTTTATGGTGAATAATTACATATATTGCTTGTATGTTGCTTAATATTAGCAAATTAGTTCTTTGAATCACGTAAAAATGGTTTAGTAGTTCTTCAAAATTCGTTAATCGACTATGTTAAATATGTTAGTAGCTTATTACATTGTGGTCGTTAGGATCAATGTTTAAGGAAAAAATCCGGCTGACTCTTTTGTTAAATGACCTCCTAAATCCGAATATGACCTTTGTTTCCCTCACCAATCTTTTATTTTTGAGGGGACGAGCCCCAATTTACATTTCTCACTAAATTACCTTTTCCGGTAAATTTATGGGTGTGAATTCTGTTTTTATAAGAATAAAAGATTACCTTACCCTTAAAAATTCGTGTGAAGGGTCCAAAAAGGTTATATAAACTGAAAAATAAATATTTTCTGCTAGGTGATGAATTCAAGAGGGGATTTTTCCATAATAATTGTAAAAAATCATTAAAATTGATCATGTGAGGTTTCGCGTTAAATATTTACATATTTTCCGAGTCATATTTTTCGTATATCCCAATTCAAACAATTTCTCATCCTCCTTTTAACATCCCCAAATAAAAGAAATGGGAAAAGAACCATCGAAGTAGCATTTTGGGAAATATGTACGAAAAAATACAGACAAAAAAACTTTTACTGATTTTTTTTCAGTTAATATGGAAAAATTCCCTTTAAATTTATCACCTAGCAAAAAATGATTATTTTTCAGTATATGTAACCTTTTTGACCTCTCACCCTCCACCGGTCAGCCGGTTTTATTCCTTAAACATTGTTCCTAACGACCACAATGTAATAAGCTACTAACATATATAACATAGTCCATTAACGAATTTTGAAGAACTATTAAACCATTTTTACGTGATTCAAAGATACTAATTTGCTAATATTAAGCAACATACAAGCAATATATGTAATTATTCACCATAAAAAAACTTCGGGATCATTTAGAAATTATCGGGAAAATTTTCAAATTTTTTACATTTTTCATGAAATTTTCAAACTTTGACTCAAAAGCACAACCTAAAGATATCATCCGACCAAGTTCAAATTTTTTATGGGTAATAAGGACCCCCAACTACAAACTTTGAGCTTTAGTCGTAGACCGATTTCGTAAAAAAGGTTTTTTGCTCCTTCCATTACGCAGTATATTAAAAAAGTAAAAAACATGTATTATACATTTATTTGTGCCTTTTCATTAACTTTTTTGGGTTAAAAATGTATTGTCGGGCCTGGAAAGTTACATTTTATATTAAAAATACAAAAATACCAGAAAAATTTGCCAATAAACAATGCAAAATATGAAATTTATAGTAAAAAACCAATTTTTGAAAACATAAAAGCCCTGGTAGAGACCTGAAGGAGTTTTTCAAAATTCATAAAATTTTACAGGTGTATTTTGGACACTAAAAGGCAACTTTTTGGAGGTAACCAAAATCGAAATTCCAACTTTCGTGTTTTTCGCTCCACCCTATTATGCAATGGTGTTCAAGGAAGACAGTGTCTTATACAACGCAATAAAACTCGTTATATTCCTAAGAAAAATACAGTCAAAATATTTATATGCTTCCCCAAATGGACATAGTTCCTGTTTATACCTACTTTACGTGTCTTGCGTATGACAATGACATGCGTTTCAGACACGAAAGTAAATATCCTACATCTCTAACCTAAGAAAATACACAAGGCTTGTATCTAAATATTTTCCTTTCATATAAAAATAAACTTAATGCATTTTAAATTTGATGGTAAAATATTTAAATTTTAACATTAAATTGTTGTGCAAGAGACATATTTTCGAAGAAGTAGTAAAAAAGAGTAAGAGTAGTAGTCAAAATTTGGTTCATAAAGAGGATGTAATCAAAACAGTAGGTAATGTAATCGATAGAAAATCATTGTATTAATTACTTAGTTATTTAAACACGATCTCCCTAAAAAATTTATTTCTTCCATGACATCTGCTTGGGTATTCAAAATAACAAATGATTTTTAGAGCAGCTAATAAACTGTAATTAAATTGAGTCTCAAATACTAAAGAACATTTATATAAGTATATATTTGTATTTATTTTTGTCAAAAAAATATTTTGCATGTTAATTTAATGCGTTCTTTTGCTCGGATCTGCAATAATTCAACAAAATTTCATGGTGCAATTTATATCTTCAAAAATAAATATCCAAAAAATAGTAAAGTGCCCCACTGTCTTCCAAATCCCATTCAATTTCCTTAAAAACTACCCCTCACCGCAATACTTTAAATCGCACTGTCTAGACGGGGAAAAACTGCTATGACAGTATTGGTTACTGAAAGTCGGGGTTTAGGTTTCACAAAAGAAAATATTTCTGCTGAAATTGCATGCAGGATTACAGAACCAAATTTGAACGCTTATTAATTTACTGAATATGCAATTTTATTTATTTGGTATCCTATAGAAATCAAAACTTGGAAGTAATGAAAATGGAAACGTTTTAAATCCATCGATTTTGTTGCTATCGGTTGTAAAGTAATAATTTCTGAAATTTAACCAAATAGTAAAAAAAAGATTATGTGAAATTATGTAATATCTATGAGACTTTGAAAAAGAGATAAAAAAAGTAACAAATCATGAAGATTCATGAAGACCCTCAAGAAAAAAATCGCTACCCTTTATCAAAATTATTTCCTTTTCATCCGTATTTAATGGTAGAATCCCTGGGTAGTTTTAAGCAGTAAATATGCAAACTTCTGAATATGTTAATCTTGAAATTAATGGAATGCATCTTGTGGAAACTCATTTAACATTTTGGATTAAATTTATGCACTTCTCACCTGTAAAAATTCGTGCTAGTAAGATATAATTGAGCCGTTTAGAATGACAATGGCTTAAGCTCACTGAACTTGATTTGAGATTATTTGTAGCGGCGCATGTGTTCCTAGTATGAAGAATGAAGATGGTATTTTTGGGGCTGATCTTACAGCCCAGCCCATACTTATATAAATTTTTATAGTTTCGAACTTACGTTACTCTCATTCATTTTGAGAAGCTCTATTATTATTCAATATTACTCTAACTCTTCCGAACTACGAGGGTTGTTTTTTTTTCAACTTCCGTTTTGCTCCTGAAAAAAAAGTAGTTGGAATTTCGAAATAATTTTGGTACTGGTAGTTAGGTACATCCTTCAGGATCAATTTACATCTTTACTGCATAAAAATCGGACATTTTTTCTATTAGTTATCGAATTTAAAAGCGCGCTCCTCGAACTTTTTTCCCGCCAACCCATAGAGAATTTCACCTTCTTCTTCGCGCGACCGCTCCTTTCGCCCAGCATTTAACATTAAACAATGGGTGAGCAGGTGAAAATTGCAGGAGGGGAAAGCGAAATTCTCTATGAACTGGCGGGAAATAAGTTCGAGGAGCGCGCTTGTAAATTCGATAACTAACATAAAAAATGTCCGATTTTTATGCAGTAAAGATGCAAATTGATCCTGAAGAATGTACCTAACTACCAGTACCAAAATTATTTCGAAATTCCTACTACTTTTTTTTCAGGAGCAAAACGGAAGTTGAAAAAAAAACAACCCTCGTACTTATTTTTTGCATGAAATTCAGTAGCTACCTAAACTACTCTAACTTCATCACCATTCATCATGAAAAAAAATCCCTTTTGATTTGTGATGGAGCCGTACCAAATAAACACTATACCTACTACGAGCTAAAAATTTTTCTCATTAGAAATTAAGTATTAGATCTTTGGATTTCCTTCTCCCCTCAACTGTCGCCGACCACTGCTGTCGAGTGTTCGGTGTAACGACCTCTCCTGATGGGTCCAATATCCCTCGACGTAAAAAAGATCCCTGAAGAAAGCAGCAAAAGCGACCCAACAGCTTGTGCACAGAAGTTAAGCAAGAGGAGAGGGTGGCACTTTATTGATTGGGGGGCAGAGCTTTGTGAGAGGTGACGTTCCTTCAATCTGGGGGGCTTTCTTGGTCCCGTGCCAGCTACTCGGGATGCGGGATGCCGGCATTGACCTCGGAATTGGATGGGGTTGTTTTGACGGAGGGGTGGAAGCAGGTACGCTTTTGAGGGGGGTCTCGGGTTCTTGGAGTACCACCATTGTCTTGTCTAAAAGTGGAATAAGAAAAGATTTTGTATGTGTTTGCTGCTATTATGTGGTAATGATATTTATCTAAGTAGGGATAGAAACTTTTAATACCAAAATAACATCGATAAAATAACGATAAAAAAAACTGTGCACATCTCTTCAAGGGGATTGGACACATACACAGGGGTGTTTCTGAATGTATACTGATGAATCAGTGAATAACATCACCCCCAGCTACGGAACAAAAAAATCAGAAAGCTAGAACATAGAAAATTACTTATCATAGAGCCCTTTCCACCTTTAGAAACACTCCTTTGTCTTGTGTCCAAAGACCCAGATGAAGAGGCATGGACAGTTTTTTATCTGTATTATGCATATTATGGTATTATCATATTCAATATTTGCTTACAAGTAGCAAAGAATACTAGTAGCTTGATTGTAGTTACCACTGTTTTATCTAATTTTAAAATTTTAGTTAAAATACTTATAATTTTACACATCTTTGGTAGAAACTATGCATTAATATTTATTACCACACTATTTTCTAAGTAATATGCAAGAAGTTAAAGTAGGAAGGGAAAAGATAGAATTAAGGAATAAAAAATTACTTAAATACCTGAATAAAGTAACTGAAGTTAAGAACCTGAATAAAGGAACAATTCCTTCATTTGGAACCTGAAGAAACCTTTAAAATGAAAAAGTTAGTTTTGGAAAACAGCATTTACCTTAAATGAAGCATACTGTTTACCCGCTCTTAAAGTACGGAAATTAGAGTATATGTTAGCAAAATAAAGAATCAGAGAAGTTGGAAACCTTAGCTAATATTTTTAAAGGCTCTATTTTCTAAATTATACTTTTTTGTAGTACCCATTTAGGAGATTAAAAACTTGGCAATTAATTTCTCTTAAAATTTAAAAATAAATTGTGGTACAATAAAACCCCCTAAAAACAATGCGATTACATTCTTATTATTTGCGGATCGTATCTTTAACTCCAGAATTATTTTACGAATTTAATTAGCGTTTATTAAGTATTCTGTTTATAAATGTATGAATTTATTTTTTCCTGAGTACTACATTAGATAGGGAATTGTGGCGCTAAATGTCCTAATTTCAATATTACTACTCATTAAAACATTATTTGCATATTATTATAAGGTAATTTATAAGCTAATGTAAAAGTATGGAAAAAGGGAATATAATGGATTGCGTCTATAATTTTTGTAACGTAAAAAATAATTAAAAACATATCCTTTTTCGGTGGGGTATGCGCCCATGGTTTTAAAAACGCCTATCTAATATAAGATTGTCGATTTATATATTAGAACTTGCTGAACCTCATATCAGGGCCTTTACAACGGCATCCCCATTTAAATATCCGCCCGCCGTCTCATAAACAACACAACATCAGACCCAGATTATCATCCATCACCACAACTCGCGCAGTAAAAGAAACAATCCCGATCTTTTATTGCAAACATTTATATAAACCGAGCCCCCCTAACACTCCGAATCCCTCTCCATTTCCCCAGAGACCCCCAAAAGCAAGCGCTTTATGATCTCATACGCAGCTCCGTAACGACGGCCATTTCGGAACACACAACATGGATGCTTCAGGTTCGAGTCTCCCGCGACACTCGTAAAGAAACTGGTGGGCTCGGGATTTGCCGTCGATTCTCCATAGAG
This sequence comes from Tetragnatha montana, assembly GCA_963680715.1. Lineage (NCBI taxonomy): Eukaryota > Metazoa > Arthropoda > Arachnida > Araneae > Tetragnathidae > Tetragnatha > Tetragnatha montana. Next base: position 43,485,026 of record OY796674.1, read on the forward strand.
GGGAAGTGGTCACGGACGCTTTCGGTGTTTTGTCCGGAGGGGAAGGAGGCTGTTTGCGGAGAGAGAAGGAGATTAGTCAGTTGTCATGTATGGTGAGGAGGTAAATACATCATATTGGAGTTGGGTTTGTTTCTGGCGGGAATGCCGGAGGATTGCATTGAGTATGCGGGACCATAGGAACTGATTGTGAGGAAGCAGTCGTATCATTCAAATAATTTCTCTTCGAAAGAATAACCTTCTCAGTTGGTTTTTATACAGCAGATAGAATTGCTGAATATTTGACTTGAATCTATATGTATGGGAAATACATATAGACGGGTTTTGTCTATACTTTTCTATGATAAATCGTTGCATAAAATTTTCAATTTTAAAAAATTAATAAAGAGTTGTGAAGGGGGTCTTCATAAATTACATCACCCGACTTTATCCGCTCCTTCCCCCAAGTCACAAGTTGTCGCATTTCAGAGTCCCTTTCTCCCTCTAAACCCCAATTTAACATACTTCAAATTTTTCTTCATTTTCTTTATGTGCAAATGAATTACTCTTTTGTTTCTAGTTAATCACTAAATCTCCGACATTGCATCACTGTTAATTTTTTCATTAAAGATCCAACCATATTACGACTAAATAAAAATAGCAGTGGAATAATTTCATTTATTAGCATTGTAAAAGCAATGAAAGTGAAGGTTAATGTCACTAATGTTTGTACTGCCTCCCCTTGTTACGTTCTGTTCGCGTGTCTCTAAATGTGTGGCGACATTCTGAATGGCAAATACGATGTGAGTATAATTTGTGTGCACAATATGAAACTATAGGTACAAGATAGATCTAATATTTTTGAATAAATATATTTTGATAAACAACAGAAATGTTATAAGTTATTGTGCATGATGTTACTGGCGCAGCGTTTGGTGAAATTAAATTCATTCTCTGTTTGAAATTTACTAGAATGAACTTACATCTTTAGTAATTCTTGCTAACACCATATTTGATACTTTTTGTGATAGTGTGATCTTATTATAACTATTTACTTTCTTAAAAATTCCTAAATTAAATTAATTAAATTTTAATGAACCAGTCTTTTAATAATGTACACAAATATTTTCTTTAGTTTACTTTCTAGGAATAAAATAGGGTAATTTAAGATATTAGTTTACATTATTACCCAATTAAACATTCTTGGAGCAATAGCCTATAATTTAATCTTGATAAATAAGTATAAAATGCATATTCTTCGAACCACTCTTAGGGTTTATAAATAGTAGTTCTAAGAAACTAAAGATGGATATCTTGCAATTAATTAAGAGGCATTCTGAGAAAAGAATGTATTACTATTTTTTAAGATATAAAACTTTTGAAATTAGTTCTACAACTCTTTAACATTACATTTAAAGTTTCAATTCCGTCTAAAGCATTTCTGTTTATACTCTTCCTTAGAAACCAAATTCATTGAACTTGCATGTATTTTTTATTAAGTACGGAATGTAATTTAAGTATATTTAAATATAAATGAAGTCACTACTGGAAAATGATAAAATCAAAGAACTAAATATAGTTATCAGAATAATTGTATCTATCTTTGCATAGAAAATACAGGGTGTTTCAAAAGTCCGTTTCATGGCTTTTATTTGGAACCAACGTCTCTTAGGGTTCTGGAAGTAAGGTCTACCCCTAGGTAAGTGACCCTGGAGAATCCATTGAAAAGACTTACAGCGCCCCTAGCTGCGAAATTAAAAAGTTAAAAAAATTAATTAAGAAACTAAAAGAGATAGAGCAAACATCTCAATGATAGTATTGTTGCCACTGTTATAAGTAACTCACTAAACAAATTTCATGAAAATATCGTGAATATTCGCGGAGATATTAGCATGTGAAAATAGCACTTTTTCAGGCATCAAAAAGAAAAGGTTTGCAAATTTGCAAGTTTTTCAGAGTTATTATGTAGTCATTGTCTGTCAAACAAGATGCATCAATAGCATTATTAGGTACTTTACTAAAAAAAGAACAATACATAAAAAATACTTTTTCAAATATTTCCTTTTATTGATTAAATTAAGTTTTGTGTTAATTTTCATCTTATGATTTGATTTTAGAAAGGTATCAACATCCATTTTTTCCACACGAGTCAGACCTTCCGAACTCATTCCTTCCACAATTCCAATACCCACTTCCCACCTCAAAAACTCAACATCCCTCAAATTCGCACACAATATCAGACGTTCTATTCATTACTCGGCGATTTCCTCCTTCCGATTAGTATTCGCAGTGTTGGTTGTTGTTGGGCGAGGGCCAAAGCGCTGACATGCCAGCTTGTTGTTAGTTACGGTCTCTATGAAGAGTGCGTTTTATTCTCGAACACCTCTCTGATACCAACCGCACTCTCTTTTCCCGCTTCCGAATGCGTGAGATGGATTCGGCTTCCATTGTGTGGATTAATGGCATTCGATCTGGATGGTAGATTAGACATATCGACTGAATGAAAGATTGGTGTGGTAGTGTTTAAGGGGGATATGGGAGTTCGTGTTGGGCTTGTTGCATTTATCCGGCCTATTTCAAAAAAGGGCTGGGAATAATTCTTGTTGTTAGAATAAAACTTGTGTATTATGATAGTATGTATAACGATAATTCCTCATGGCCCTGGTGCAAATTGTTCATAATGATAACCTGTCTGTAAGGTTCTTTCTTACGTATCGTTATGACAGGTTTCATAGTATTTCACTTTAGTCTCTGAGGCTCCTAGGCTTTGAGTGTTAAATATTTTTTTTGCATGGATTTTTAATTCAAACCTGAATACTTATTTATAACAGTTAACAAGTGGTTTGTATATGCCAGTATATTGATCAGATTTGTATATTTGTAAAACCAGAAGAACTTAAATTATTACATAAGCTTTCGAATAAGGATACATGAAAAGGATAAAAAGTTTTTAATTAAACTAGATAGTAAAAAATCAATGTTTGTAAAAAAGGAAATTGTATTGAATGACCTACATTAATTCAGATAGAATCTTACTAAAGATTCTTCAATAAATATATAATATAGAACCGAGACTTATACAGAAATATTCATATAATTATACAGATAATAGTATTACTTATTAAATTAAAAATTTTCATTACTTCCTTTATGAGTTTTGTTGAGACAAGTTAGTTGAATTTTGGGGGTAAAATAAGATGAAAGTAGAGAAAATCTATTATTTATTCATATTTGCTTTGATTGTTCTCAAGAGCATTCAGAAAATGAAAAGAAATACTTGATGCTTCAAATGCAACTTTGGTTAAAAAAACATAAAGTAGTAAAGTATAGTTAAAAAGATTTTAATAGATGTTTATAGCTTTAAAATTTGCACAGGAAACGATGTAAAATCTTTTTCCGAGATATTAACATTGAAAAAATCTTCGTGTGTTTTGTTTTTATTAAATCATTTTGACGAAAATTAGAAAAAAAAACGATTAAGAACTAAATACACCTCCTTTTCAATAACGAAACAAAGGAAACGAAAAACATTTTAAATTATTAAAAAAGATCATACATTAATTTCAGGCTTAGCATACCTATAAAACAAAACTACATAGTGTAGTATTTATCCAATGCAAACGGATGATTTGAAGATTTTTAGCATAAAATTTATTGCTTCCTCGTCGTTTTCCTTCATTTGGTAAACACGGCAAATTTCAACCGATCAAAGTTTGTTTGAGCTCTCAGGGCTCTTCCCAGAATACTTCGTCTCGATGTTTAACTTTTCTGGAAAACATTCTCGCGTGCTGCATCAAATATACCCATATTCATCTTGGAGTAATTTCTATTTGCACGCTGTCGGAAAGCTTCGAATAGAATTATTTCCAGGAATTTTTGCGATTCTGGTCAGGTTATATTGATTTCAATAAGATGAGTATTTGTTTTACATTAATAACTACTTGATTTATGTATATATTGTCAGGACGAAATGTGAATTCCTTTTATTAAAATTTTATTTTAAGTATTGATAGTTCTATTTGCAAAATAAAATTATTAGAGAGAAATATTTGCTTTTAGAATTTATTTGTTTAGAATTAAGTAATTTAGTGTTATCAATGTTTGTCATTACGAAAATCTTGATTGAAAGAAGTTTCATCTTAATAACCCAGTCTTTTTACTCTTTTTATTTCCCTACGAAATACGAGAAAACTTCATTTATAATTAATGAGGTCCCAATAGAATAGAAACATGTTTTATCAAGTAATTGCAAAAAAAGGAAGAAATATAATTAAAAAATAAATATTTATAATTAGTACAGAACTTTTTTTACGAAAAACTATCTTCGTACGCTTTTTTTTCCTCCAAAGGCTATTAACTTTTAGACTCAAAATTCTTTTTAAAGTTATTTAAAATAGTAAGACTTATCTATAAAAACAAAAATATTAACCTCGATTTGTTTCTACTGAGAAATACTGAATCTTAAAATTAAAAAATGCATTTGTTTTAGGTTCAGTTCATGGTATATTTATCTGAAATGGCTTTGATAAATAAACATACAAATAAGAAATAAGTTTATTCATTTGACAAAGTTTGAAGAACACTTTAAAGCTTATAGCACCATAACACATTAAAACTATCAAATCAATACCCTAAAAGTAATTTGTATAGAAGGGTCAATTTAATGTAATGAATTCAAACGACTTTAATAAACGTAAATACCAATGAATTTCTTTCAATCTTAAATTATATGCGAGATATATTTTATAGTCTATGAAATCCTAGAAACCAATAACCCTCATTTCCTAGATAGCCATTTCTTTGATAGTGCACGATAAAGAAATCGTAGGCCCGTAATTAGATGTTTCTGTCTCGTTACCGCTGTGATAGACATTATATTGAATGTCTATATATAAAGCCATCAAAGTCAATGGAACCATCACAGGTTTTTTATGCCACTCAGCATCTCTCTCGATATGAGTTTAGATATTGCTAGGAATGGGTTACTTAATATGAAATACCCTATGTGGATATAAAATAAAATATGGAGGAGAAATAAAACAGATAAGACTGGGTGTTGTGAAAATTCCTTCAGCAAAAATGTTCTGTACGTGTGTTGTTTGTAGAAGTTGAGTTCCTTCATATATGACATGATATTACTTCTAATGAAGTGTTTGGGTTATTATAATACTTTCAATGGGCGAAGTTAAATCATATTGGATATATTAAGTTTAAGTACGTATTTTGTATGAATAACTAATGTTTAATACTTTTTATTTTGTATCCAAATTTTATTAAATTTAGGTTTATAGGTAAAATAAATTTTACGAATGTAGCTTTACATTCTTAATCTTAACTTTCATGAGACTCTTTAAAAAATTATAAGTTGCTGCTTCATGGGTTTTTTTTCGGTATATTTTTTGAAACGAGTGTTCATATTTTAGTTTATGAAAAACATTATTACTTTTAAAAGTTGTCACTGTTGAGTTTAAATCATGGTGTAAATACAGAAGAAGTTAAAAAGAAACTTCAAGGATATCGGAGCATATGGAGGCAAACAGCTCAACATATATCTAAATGAAATGTTTCATTTCTATTTCTGCTATTTAAAGGTATGCTCTCCAGATTGTGATAATTTAAAACTCTCATAGATAGAGCTCTCATGGTTACGATTTCAGTGAAAGATGTTTTAAATTTTTGAGTAGCAACACAATTTTTCCCTTTTTAAACTAATCACAGCATCGAAAATCCATAAATTATGTTGAAGCGGTACATTTAAGATGGAGCGACTTCCCCAAAAACAATTTACAAAGAAGAGCATTTTCAAGGGACCAACAAAACAACAAAAGATACGAAAGTAAATACACCTTGTTTGAAAAATTATGTGTTTTTAACATGTCTGCAATCTTCTGCACCCAATTGGTAACCGCCGTTTTCAACTTTTAGAATTCACGAATATTTACACGATGAAGAAGTCAAGATTCACTCAAGAATAAAAACGAAAATACAAGAGTTTTAATATTTATGCCTAGACGAATTTTTCAGTAGTGACGAATTCACAGATTTGCCAGTCATGAATATTTTATAATACGGGCATGTTATATTTGAAATATAAAATCATCACTTTTTCACCCTACTCAAAACGTTGCGTGCACTGCATCCCATGTATTATTCAATATCGTATAGGTTTCCCTGTGAAATGCAGAGAAAATTTATGATAACCGATATTAATATGCCTATCACTTAGTCTCCAAGCATCGTGTTGACATAGTCTGTAATGGAAAATGGAGACCATTGATCGATTTTGCTGGTCTGCCACACAGACTGATTACTGGAGAAACGGATCACTTCCAATCTATCTCAACTGGCGAGATCCTGTCCGCGCAATATGTGCCTGGTATCTCTTTGTAGCTTCCAGTTACTTAAATTGGATGAACAATACTCTGCACAAGATTTAATATGGATGGCTAAATTACTTTATTTAATTAGTTTTATTCGATAAGAGTACCTTTTAGATAACAGATTAAATGTTGTTAAAGATAATTAAGTTACGTCATGATATTAAAAGGTTTTCAATCAGGATTGTATATGGGAGAATTTAATTTAAGGTTCATGGTATATAGCAATGTAGGTCATTGTAGCTAACGTGATATAGACTGTTTAAGATTGTAAAAGTAATCAAAAACGTAAATTAATACAGAGTTTTCATAGCCTTTGTTAATGTGTAATCAAGTTAAATAAGTTAAGTTAGTTAGATCAAGTTACTTTTTTCATGTAAGATAATAAAGTCTTAATTTTAAACGCTGACTACTGCTTAAATAATTTTAGGGGTTAACTTTTACTTTTACTCATACAACGGGGATAATGGAATTTTCGAAAATAACAAAATATCATTTGTAAGTAAGTAGAAAAGTTCCCAAACTAAGTAGAAAAATACCTTTTTATGTGGATTTTTAAAGAAAAGTATCTAACCCATCTAAGAAAAATATTAGTATCTAAATATGCATTGAATATATGTAAAAAAAACCTACAAGTAATTTCAAAAATTCATATCCAACTATATATACAGTGGAATAAATATAAATATTTTAACATAACACGAAATTTTCAAAACACGAAATTGTTCGTTATAATATTATATAGCATTATACCAGGGCTTAAAATTAGTGTAATTTGTAACAAATAATTCATAAAGTTAATTATTTTCTCCTTCAGAACGAAATGCACACATGAATTTTTAATTTAATTAGTTGAAATTTTGAGAAACAATAGATAAATATTTGATTTAGAAGCAACTTAATCATCGAAAATCTGCTTAAACTATTGTTACTTGAAAATTGTATACAGCAAGCAAATATTTATCTGCTTCTGCATTTTAATACAGCATACACTCTCGATAGGACACAGTTGAAGGGACTGGTAAAAAATTTCGAGATAAATAGTTTTCGGCATAACATTTGAGGAATACTTGACTTCTAGGGAGGGGATAATTTTTTTTCGAAAAATAGAAGTTTTCAACGTAACGAAGTTCGTCTTATCGAGAGTATTCTGTAATTCCCAATATTTAATACAGCCTTTTAATTATAATTGAAACTTCCCGTAATTAAATTCTTCTATAAATTAATATCTAGAGAAGAGATTTTCAGAATAATCTCAGTTTTTGTTTTAATAAGAATTTATTGCCTTATTCGCCAAGAAAGCTATACAAAAAGGAATTATACTAAATCAATATACCATTTACAAGATAACCATGCCAAATATAAAGGCTCAATATCTGTGGACAAGCGTGTTAATTCATTGAATTACAACTTAACATGGATGTAAGTGTTGTTATCAATTAACATTTCATAAATTACATAAATATACTAGTTTTGAAAGCTGAATAATCCGATAGGAGATGAATAGCCGGAATTAGATCGAAGGGAAATAACTTATGCAACATGTCAAACTGTAAGCTAATGTTAAATCGTTAAGTCTGAATGCGTTCATTTTCGAAAATTGTTCACGGAAAACTGAATTTCAAGTATTTACTTTGGGGATGGATTAAATTTTGATCAATAAACGAGAATAAGTTTCTATTAGAAGGAATTAATTTCGAATTCTCCATTTTATTCAATGAATAGTTATAACATATTCTAAAAAATTAGAATATTGGCAGATATTGTAAAAATGTTGAATGTATGACTTTTTTACAAAAATAACAATCTTTTGATAAATCTTTCTCATTAACATTTTTAGAAAAACAAGATAGGGATATCTATAAGAAATGCTTTGAGAAAGTTTTATTATTAATCATCGAAAATTTCCCTGTTTAATATGAGAGTAGTTCATTATTACTGATATTCAAAGTTTTGAACCTTTTTTGAATTCCTATTAGTAATAGCATTAATACGAAAAACTTCACAAATCTTCAATATCATCTGAATAGATAAATGAAAATTCTTTCCTAAAAGGAAATGAAAAGTTTCTCTTTATTATCATAAATATAATGCAATTTCTATTCTTGAATGTCTCCGTAAAATCCAATTTAATCAAAACTAATATTCTTTTTGCATAAGTCACAAAACGTAATGTCATCTTTTAAAGAGTTTTGTATGTTGCATTTAGATAATGAAATTAATGGATGGAATCTGGTTTGAATATCCTGATGTATAAGTAACGAATTTGGAATTAAAAAGATCCAAAATATTATTTGATTAAAGTTCTCTACAGTAGTATATGCCACTACAGTAAAATCAGCAATATTAAAATTATGTGATCTATAAAAGAGAAGAAAAGCAACGTTTGTTTTTGCACATTTAATTAAAAGATTTAAAAAATCTAAAAACAGACATGTTTCGAGGATAACATGGCCCCTAGAGGGTCCAATAGGAAAGGAAATGTGGGTCCCTAGATAGAGGGTCCCTAGGTAGAGTCCCTGGAAGGGAAATGTGCAAAAACAAACGTTGTTTTTCTTTTCTTTTATTACTTAGTTTGCACAGCTTGTCCTCTACAATTTATGTGATTTATATCAGCTCTTAAACAATATTTTATTAGTAGTATTACCTTTGTGTTTTTTAACATTTATTTGGATGTAATATGCATTAATGATGCCTTTTTAACCTTTAATAATACGGTGGAATAATGTATCATTATACCCACAAAGTTTGTTTTGTTGTATTATAAAACCATAACTTCCGAAGATAGTGGGAAAAGTTTCAAAAACAATATACCTAAAACTTTCAAACCTGAAAAAATATTGTTCTCAAAAGTAGAGGCAAACCCTCATTTCTACACAGTAAGCAAATCGAGTTTATGACACTCGAAACAAATAATCCATTTTATTGTCCTTGCGGGACAAAAAATAATTCCAGCACCGATACCTCTGAAATGCAAAACAGTCTCAAACCCTCTTCAGCCGATTGTAAGAATGTTTTGCGAAATCTTTTCCCTTTGCTCTTGAGAAATGTCTCCAGCGCTCTTTCTTTATGCTCTTCTCTGGGTGGAAAAAGTATGGCATTTCATCAGTAAACAGCGAAATGAAGTGAAGATCAAACGTGAAACTATACATAAGAAGTGGATACGTTTTATTCGAATGGTTTCGCTGGGAGTTGGCAGAAATTTCAATAAGGCGGGGTAAACAGGAAGGGCATATTTGGGAAGGAAGCCTTCCGTGAAATGTGGAGCTGGTGCGTTGGAGAATGGGATTCTGTTTAATATAACAGATGAAGAAGTTATCTATTACTTGATTTTGTTCCGAATTTTTTGTAGAATTATTTTGTTCATGCAATTTAACTTGAATGAAATAAGTTGAGAAATGGGAAAAACAGAATGAATTCGATCCAATCTAATCTTCAAATGATGGTAAACATTTCTAATTACTCCAAAAAATATTGTTTTTTTCTCATTATTAGTCATTTAATAATGAACTCGTTGGAAGTTTCGTGACACAGGCATAAAAGAATTCGGTTATGTGTGAAATTAAAGTTCAATTGAATTGAAGTACATGTTATTAAGTTCTCATGACTTCCAACAACCAACTTCATTAGAAAGAGTGAATTCAGTGAATAAAAACATGTTTTGAACATGTATGTTAGGAACTAAAACTGATGATTTTGTAATATTTTCTCTTTAATTATTGCAAAATTATCTGTGGTGCATTCTTCTACATACAAATGCATGTACTTATCCTTCAACTCTTTATTTGTAGAATACAATTTAGTGCTTGATGCTTTGTATTTAGTCATTTTAAATTTGTTGCGTTAAAAAATGTTTAACTTAACGTGGTCAAATAAAAAACACGTTTAGAACTTTTGCATTGAAAATAATTTTATTAAGTCTTTCAATTTAGTTGATGATAAATTAATTTTGGAATAGCATCAAATCAGTGGCTAACCATTTAAGCCCATATGAAAGCTCCATTTTGTGCTTTCTGTTTAATCAATACTTCCTTTAACTGCTGCCAAATTGCTCCCTTTACTCGGTTTAGCCAAACATGAGCTTTGGAGTTTAGTGTTTCATAATGGCAGTGGCGGTAATGACTTCCACTAGGCTTCGAACCACGGGATTCCAATTAATCTTGAAGGGATTTGCTTCTCTATTCCGTTCCTCCAAATTTACGAAACTCATTCAAGTAGATCTCCATTTACTTTCAGATTTTCTTAAGTCTACATAATTTTAAAATGTGTGTTGAGGATGTTCCTATCTTGGTAAATAGTTATAGGATTGCTTAAGATTTATTTTCTAATTTTAGGAGTTTTATATTTATTATTTATAGGTCAGGTGTGTCATTTTGAAGATTGAAGCTGTCTCCTTTTAATTTACAACGTAGCGTAGTATGTAGTACTTTTAAGTAGTTTAAAAAGTGATTTTTAAAACAAAATAATATAAGCGAAATTTGTAAGCTACTATTTTTTAAAATTTAAGTGAAGTTTTATTTATGATTCCCAATGAACACTTATAATTTCTCTATATCTAAATTAACACTTAACTTATACATCTAAAACTATAACTTATTTAACTTCCCGGTTTATAAATACTTTTTAAGCCAAACTAGTAATTTTGTGTTATTGTGATGCTTTTACTGTAATTTATAGTCCTTATGTTTCATTTCAATTTTTGGAGAAGATATTTATTTTAGGCATCAAAAACAAAAATATAATTTCTTTCAGTAACATCTTGTAGAAGAAGTTTTATTTTACATTATTTTACGATTTAACTAGAATAGTTTTTAATTGTTTTCACAAGGATACATTTGCTACAAAATTTGCATGTTCCAAAATAATAGTTTAGTTTGAATTTAGTTAAAAGTAAAAGATGTAGGTCCTAAATATGGTCATCAAAGAATAAAGAGAGATAGAAATCATAACTGGGGTAAGAGAAATCTTAATTAAAAGATAAAAATCTTGACAAAACCCTCTTTTGAAATGAAAGACAATGAAAAAGTGGCACACCTTCAGCGGAGAAGTTGGATAAGCCAATTTTTTTACTCGGCAACAACACACAATAAACAAACCCCTTTCTCCACCAATCTCCATGTTACAACTTACAACCAAAGAAAGCTTTAGCACCCTATTCACGCTACCCTTTACAGCCCTCCCAAGTACACACTCGCCCACCATATTTACCTTTCGCCCGATTTGATTGATTCCGATGTCAAATAAAAGCCTTTTCGTGTTAAGTGGTGTTGACAGGCGGCACCGAGTTATACCCCGGCCACGCCACCGCCCATTTATAGCAGAAACGGGCAGTCACGAAGGGTGGAAGACACTTAATACCCTCGAAGAGAGATCCTTTTCGTTGGAGAACTCTTTGGTTGGTTGCTGATCCCTCTAGGGCGAGAGTATTTATTCATAATTCCTTATGAATTAGAAGTACTGGATCTAAAGTGTTCAATTTCTGAATGAGATGTTCTCTGCTTGTGTTTATTCATAGCTATTTAGTATTACCTAAAACCGTTAGTTAGAGATCAAATACTAGGCCTAGGGAAATAACAGAGCGTTTTCAAATTTGAAAGTTAAAGGAACCAAATTCCTGCATTTAATAAAAATAATATTTTTATTGTTTAGGGGAGATTGGGGTTAGATGGGATACGGTCAATAATTCTTAAAAATAAAATTATTTTTAGTTTATTTTGTTCTACGAAGTCAAAAATAAATAGCTACTCAGATTTTTAAAGTAAATTTTCAATCTCATTCTGTTTTGTTAACTTAGTTATTTTTTGTGCTTTGTTAACTTAATAATATACCCTTTATGAATAAACAGCTGGGTTAAGCTTAAAAGTCATGTGTTTTTTTATGAGCCTATTTTTGAAAAGTTTTACTCTTGGAATAGGATGAGACACTATTACTTTGGGTGGGAAAATAAAATAAAAAAGGACATTTTTTACCCACAGGAAGTGGACTGTTCACTATCGATGAACAGAATATAATTGCAAACTTACCTCCACCAGAAGTGATTGGTGGCACTGGTCGAGAACAATTATATTTTTCTTTTGATTTACACTTCCCTAAGTAAAAATTAAGATAAATAACTGTAGGTTTTTACAATAAATTATAAGAATGGGAATAAACGTCTAAGTTTGTCATTTTCACGAAAATTAATTATGAATTTTAATTTTGTCCCATCCTACCCAGACATTTTTCTTGTTATTGTAACTGGTAGTATATAAACCTAAAGTTTTAATAACTACATATTTTTAATGTATTAAAACGTTTAAAAAAGGTATTCTGAAACTTACAAATTTGTGCTATAGCTAAAGTTATTTTCAAAAATATTTTTGGTAAAAACTGTCCCACCCTACCCAACTCTCCCCTAATTGCTGTAATAGTCGAAAACAGGCTAAAATTACAAACAATTTGTGTGTTTTTTATAGTTTATACTATTTTTCTTTTCACGTAACTTGGACTGTTTTTTCCGAAATTTCTTAAGTTACATAAAAATTCAAACACTTACTATACAATCTGAAATCATAGTCATGATTCCAATTGTTCCTAAAGAGAAACCAAGTTAACCACCAGAAAGAATCGAATCAACGGTACTTGTCTTCTCAAAGTATATTTGTGAAAGGGTTAAGTAGTTGTGAGGAGTGAGATACGGCTTCCAACTGGAACCCAACGCGTAAAAGAGCGAAGATAAACTTCTTATGTCAGACTTTCCGTCTGATTCTGCTAACAATGGTCTCCTAATTGAACATCAAGTGAGAGTTATAAATCTATATAACTGAAGTTAGGAACACTTAAGCCTTTAAGGATGCTGGTTTATCCTCTACAGCTCTAAAAAGAATTGTTCTGCTTGCAAGTTAGAAATTATGTGTCTGGAAGGATTTTGGGAAACTTCCGAATGTTTTCTGTTTTTTTTTAAACTTAAAATTATAGTGAATTCATTCTTCCCTAAATAAAGAAGGGTTTTGAAAGTAATGTAAACCAAAAACGAAATCCATATGGTAATGATTTATTCACTAGTATAGGTTTTACGAGAACCATGTTTTTAAAATGAAGTAATTTTAATGAATTCGATCTAAATTTCCATTTTCGAATATAAGTATGTAACTGGAAAAAGAGTTGAGGTCCATAGTTTTACTCTAACTACATAAGTTGAATTTAGAAAACCGAAGTTTTACAGTTTTGAAGTCTTAAAACGCAGTTTTACTTACTACGTAAGTTGAATTTAGAAAACTAAAACATCAAAAATAAAAAAAAAACAACGGACAATTGGGATTGTTTTTATTTTCTAAGTCATCAATTCTTAATAGAAGAAAAATATCCCACACTTTTAGTATTACCAAAATACATAAAGTTAGAGAACATTAAATTTTTGAAATACTTTATTGAAATAAATTATCCCCCAAAATAATGTTCCTCTTCATGATGAAGAAGTATTATGTTCAAGAAATATGTTAAATTTCTTTTTGAATTATTTATTAAATGATCGTTTCTCAAGCATGGATTGAAAATTCAAAACGCAGTAAAATCATCGAGAACAGCTGTGCCCTTTAAATTCATGATAATTTTCCCAGAACTTTTTCCTCGTTAAGAATAATTTCGTTCCTTAATGTGATCATGCCCATTAGGGCAGGTAAAAAAGGGGGAAATTAAATTACCTAGCTCTTATCAGGTTGTCGAGTTAAAAAATATCGAAGTATTTAAAAATAAAGTTGGTAATTAAATATTAAAAGCAGTATGAATAAGAAATTTAGGTTAATTAATCCTTTTTTAGAGACGTGAATTCTAAATTAGTACCATAGTATTAAAAATAATTTATATTGATAATGAAATTTTGTCGAGGAAATTGGGTTTTACATGGAAAATGTAATAAAGAATGCATTACTGTGTAATTGACAGTAGAAATAAATTTATTAACTACCAAATAATAATTTCATTTGGGAATAAAATGTAATTTAGAAATATTGGATGTAAATTGAAGTATTTGATACCATTTCGTAGAATCAAGGAAATATTGAAAAGGATTTTCAATTTAAAGTAATTTTTTAAAGTAATTAACTAATTTTAAATTATGAAGTTCTCATTTAATAAATCCAATTATATTTATAAAAAACTGTACAGAATATAAAATGAATATAAATATTTCTATAAATATTAAGTATAAAATATTAAGAGTAGTTTCCAGGAGTATTCATAAACATTAATTCCCTTTAAAACTCTTTCATTCTAGAATCTAGACGAATAAAATTACACCCTAAGATAATTTAAAGGCAAACAAAAAAAAAACATAACTGATTTGAAAAAGGGGAATTGAGAATAGGGTTTACATTTTTCCCTTTCAAAATTGCACATAACATAAACTAAGCATATGTAACTAAATAATACATTTTACCTGAACCGTGACTACAGACACTTACAAAATCATATTATTGTCCTGTCTTAAGGATGCAAATTATAGAGTCGAGTCGATTTACCTGAATAAATTCTAACGTTTAATCAGTGAGCTTTATAACATAAATAAAAGATAAAGTTACAGTTATAAAACAATATGCAGATATACAAATCACAATATTCGTTTCCAATGATATAGTAGGTTCGAGTCCGATGCTATAGGTTCGAGTCCGATGATACAACAATTATTTAAATTTCCAAACAACGACTATAACTTCGGTTCAAAAATGATAAACGATGCTTTCGAAAGCAAATTTCCAAAGCTTGATTACCTCTAATAAACAGACTGCGTTTAAAATATCGATTCCCAATCTCTCATCCTTTTCATGTCCTCAAACAACACAATCAGAAAAGACCCAACCTCATTTTTTACCTCAAAAGCAGCCATTGATCCCCCAGATTAAAAAATCTCTCCCTTCCAACCTAATGGTGTTCCCGAGAAAAATTACACCAAGCTTTTAGATCCGACTTCGTTGAATCAGGAGAAGAGGGAATCGTGAGGAATGAGCAAAGTAACGTTAGGAAAGTTTCGTTTCAAGACTCTTGGCAGTCAGCCACGAGTTGTATATAGGTCAAAGAATTTGTTCATTCATTTCTGTGTTACTTCTGCCAAAAATGCATCATATTTTGGAAATTGAATCAGCAAAAGGATATGAATTTCTGAGTACGTTTATAATAGGCTTTGTTTTAATATAAGTAGGTTGTTAATAATTTACCATTTACCGTAACGACAGTTTGAGTATTTTTCGTTGAAATATACTCAAAATACCATTCTTCTGATCCCAGTTTTTACTTGTAACAGTTTAGCTTCAGCTGTCCAATTCTATCTAAGATGCATGCATCTATGATCAAGTTGTATGGTCGATTACAAGCCATTACCACGCTATTTATGTTTGACAAATCCCAGTAAAGTAACGAAAATCCCAATAAAATCATTTTGGTTATATGTTTAACTCAAATAAGAGAGGTTATAATTAATTACCTTTACCTTTGAAATTTTCAGAATTAATCTATCGACGTTTTTAACAAAACCACTAAACCTGAGAATATTTTTTATCAGTTTTAACAGTTATGCGTCAAGTTTCATGAGAATTAAACATTAATTAAAGGTTACATATAATAAACGATTGGCACAAACCTGCCTTTTGACATTACAACCTAGAAAACTAAGAAGAAAACTATAAAAATGAAACTGCTGAACAAAAAGCTATCGAGTTACTTAATTAAACGACGCCACGAAAACCTCAGAATACTTTCTCCAAATATAGAACATAACGCAACTGTCTTATGAGGTTACCACACAGTAGAAAAACTCAATTCCCATTACCTTCTTCTGAAAAACAAAGGCACCCAAACTTGCTGATGCGGTTCAAAAAAAATGTGAAGCAGCCATCTGAAATTACCAAACATTCCAACGTATGCCGTGAAAGGAATTCAGGGTTAATTGAAATATTCTGAGCGTTTTATGCCTCCGAAATTTTTTTCTCTTTTCCCTACTCACGAAAATCAATTTTTGGAAAGATAATTACATAAAAGATGCTCTACGGAAAGTGTTCCAATTTAATGCCTTTATGTGAAAGGATATAAGCGTTTATAGGTAGAAGTAACTGCTTTGAGTGAAAATCATTAGAGAAGATCAAAGTCATTTTTCAAATAAAATTAAATTTAAAATGGCATGGTTTTAAAATTAGATTTAATGCTACTGGAATGGTATTTTTATGAAATAAAGTTTATAGAGAAAATTACCCGTGTAATTAAATATAAACTGGTCTAGTTTTGACACTCAATATGACACTTACTAATGAAACATTTACAAGGAAGCATAAAATTTTATGTCATTAGTAGATAATTTACTTAAATGTCATTCATAATGTTCATTAAAAAATTATTTTCGTACTTGTTGTTTCACTTACCAATAAAAAAGCATTCTGTGTTTAATGGTGTGCTGTTTACATATACATCCTTGAAATAAGATAATTTTAGGGAAGAAACTTTTAAAGCATACTTTAATCTTTATTCTAATATATATTTAACTTGTATCAATTATGTAAAAACCTTTTAAAAATATAAGAAAAGTGGAAATAACTTTAAACGGAATATATTTTCAAACTTTATTGCAGCCAAGATCCTTTGGAGGACTCGACTTTTAAAATAATCCCATGTAATAAAGTTAATAAAGATATCAGAAAATTATTCAAGAAAGTCGTACTTTGGTATTAATTTAATTGCTTTCAACCTCAAATTTCATAAAAGGGAAAAAAAGTTCAAGCCAATTTTAATTAATAAAATTAAAACCTAAAGAATAAAATTATTAATAATAATCAGTAGTTCTTTAATATTAATCTTTCTGTTAAATATTTATAAAATTTCTAATTTCACACAAAACACTTATAATCTTATGAATATCTTAAACCATATTGAATTGAACGTTTTCACTTATGAAGATGGATGGGGATTAAATTAATGAGATTAAAGCTTTGTTTTGGAACAATATTTGAGAGAACTTGCTTCTTTATTTAATTACAAAATTATACAAAGGATGATATAATTCAAGCATTTAATTAATCTCAAGTACTTTCACCTTCAAAAGTAATTAATACAGGGAATCATTTTATTTTGATACTATAAATTATTCATTCATTCATTTATTCATTTTTTATGCTGTAGGTTGATTGTGAAAAAATTTATATTAGAGACATTATAAAATATCTTTAATGTCACTTAAAAACATAATCTGATTGAAGTTAGTCTTGAATAAAATTAATTTTTATGGAATTAACATTAATTACAAACTTTGAAATAGTTCCAAATTAAGTAAAATATATTTATCATATTAAATACCCGAAAAAACATTGTATTCAGTGTTATTCCTAGGATTTTTTTGGAGGAGTAAAAATACTCCTTGACTTTTTTAGGAGGAGTGAAATTGAATTATGAGGAGTGAAATACGGAAATAGCATGAACTACATATAGACACGAAAACCACAATCAAACTCCCTAAGCATCAGAACAATAAATGAAGAAAATTACTATGGCTGTATGAAAACACAATTAAAAAGTATGATAATTAGGGTGCCGTGGCCTTAGGCAATTGGTTTGGCCAGAATTTAGGTGGAAATATCTCCGCTGATATCAGTTGGTGTTTTGAATAGAAAAATATTATATGTTGATTTCGGTGGGGCACGGTGCATTTTAAACCTTTGTGAAAAATTCAAAGAGTGAAAATACTCCTGGCTAGTTTTTTAAAGAGTATTTTCGGTTTTCAAGGAGTGAAATACTCTCTCAGAGGAGTTAAAAATATCTCTGATTGTATTATTCTTTAGGTATCCAATTTCATCGTTGAGTTACTCTCATACTACCTTTGTAAAAATAGTGTTACATAATTTTAAAACTCAGTGTAAAATATGCGACCTATACCACAGAGTACTAGAACAGAGAGTCCACGGCCATAGGCCATAATGGAAATCGAAAATCATGACATCTTGTTACAGGTTGGGAGAATTGTGGCGCTGGGATCGCACTAAACTCACTAGCGTCTGGATCCAGTCTGAATCGTTCGCCGGCGGCCTATGGGAGATCGAAAACACCTTTTTGCGCATGCGCCGAGTTCTAATTTGGCGAGAGATTTAAGCGGCCGGCATACGTTCCAGAATCTAGTGTGGCGCCCTCACATCAGTAACGCATTTGAAAATAGCCTCGTGGACCCTCTGTTAGGATATTTCTCTGTGACCTATACCCGTTATTTTCTACCATTTCCCAACATTAAACATGCGTGTGTTTTGTGGTTATGTAAATCATGTCTAGTTAGCACTCATTACTTATAAATGGGAATGTGGAAAAGGGAATGTGTAGTAATTAAAGTATTTAAGCGCATTACAGCCATCTTATTCCGTATTGTAACATCCAAGTAGTAAACAACATAAATAGAAATATTGTATTTTACTGAAGAACTTCATCCTATTTCGCAATGTTTTCTTAAAGTAACCAATTACTCGTCTTTAAAGTCTAAATAAGATTAAAGAACCTAATTACGTATTACAAAGAGCCTTTATTTAAACTAATAGTCTGTATTTTGAGTGAAATGAAGAACGTCAATTTAAAAATATGATTAGTTTGTTTAACCCATGTGTTTATAGCATCTTTTTATCACGATTTGCGTACCGAAACTCCGCCATCAACCCGACAGGCTTTCTGTTTACGCAGTTTCTGCTTCCGCGTAGTGACGTCATAGGGAAACGTTGCTGTCGTGTATAGAAAACTAATCTGATTTACAGATACAGACTAGGCGAATTGGGTTAAATTGTAATATGAAGTAAATATTTTATTTCCAATGACAGGCCAAAATAAGATTTATAAATGCTTTTACTACGCTTAATTTAAAGTTTATTGAAAATTTCATTAAAATTTGGTAGTTCTTCAATTAAAACTTTGGACATATTTTGGGTAAAAGTAAATTGTTAATTAAAAAATTTTAAACTTCAGAATTGTCAGTTGATGTAAGCATACACAAAATTATTTATGAAAAAACAGTGATCTATTTTGTCATTTTTTATATAGCTGAAGTACTTGAACATGGTTTTTATCATCTTAAATCTTCTACTATCATTTCATGATTCATAGGTATATACGTTTATATCATTCTATAACTTTAATATGTTTATGTCCTTTTATAATTTTTAATGCATGAAAAATTAATTCCCTAACTGTCCATTTAGTAGAGAAAAGTTATCTCTCTTTAAAAAAAAAAACTCTCTGGTTAAACGAACAATTTAATTAGTATATAAAAGTTTTCTTTAATGCCAGTTTACTTTTATAACCTAACTAACTTTACAACCTGGTTCACTAACCTTTTGTACCTGAAAAAAAAGCAACAAACTTTCGCAATTGTAATAAAATTTACGAAAATGATTTTAAAACACTTATCTTAACACTGTCAGATGAATCTCAATATTCCTTATCTCATCATCCGCATTGTGATAAGCGTCTGATGAAATAAATGTCTTGAGATCTTCATCTGAGATGTCCTTCAAAAGCCAAGAATTTTCGACAGCTTGAGAAAGACTAGAAACTTCTTGAAGGAAATTAATTTCCGATCCCTGAAATAAACTCACTCTTTCCATTATCTTTCCTGGAGATTAAAATCGACGCAGTAATGGATTTCATTGGAATGTTAATTCTCCTACTTAATTTTAAAACTTGAGAGCTGAAGTGATTCTCATGAAGGCATTTGCCAAGTTTTCATTTTAAGATAAGTTTTTGTCATTCAATTATACTATTCATCACTTCACATTCAAGCCACTTTTGCAACTTTTATGAGTTGTGAGAGGAATCTGACGGAAAATTAAGCTTAAGTTTAAAATGGCGTCCTTAGCTTAATAACGGAAATAAAGAAGGCTGCTCTAAAGTTCATATGGTTGATAAGAATCTGCTATCCACACTGAAGCCATATGGAGGGCGTGCCTCAATTAAGGACGTTTAAGATATTGGTTATTAGTAAACCTCAAGATAGAGCAGAAAGTTCAATTAATTTTTACACAAGAACTATCTGAAAAGAATTGGAGACGGTTTAATTCATAAAGAGGGACACTAAGTCTATTAAAATTGAACATTATTAGTTAAAATTTTAGAATCTAAGTATTGCAGGACCATTATTAAGATTAATGTGGTACATATCTACAAAATAACTTTTCTTCAAACACAGATCCATTTTCGAATAAAGTACTTTCTGTGAATTTTAAAATATCAATTTTTCGTAGTCTCTCATTCCATCCTCCTATAGAAATACATAAACTCCAGAGTTTTCAAATATAAACAGACCAAACTTTTTACTATCAAAAACTTTTAAAAACCTCTAACCCATAACTTTTTACCCAACCAAACTCCCATAAGATATCACAAGCCACCAACACCACAGATTTTTCCTAAACAATAAAAAACACTCCCACGTAAACCACAAAATATATTCCCCCTAGTAAAAATTCAACAACCCTATCCATCATACCCCCAGCCAAGAAAGAACGCTTATCCTCTATCACTTCTTGATATATACTTCGTTGCTATGGAAATGCAACCTGGTCGGCCAAGATTCTCGTATTTCTTGGTCCCATCGATCTCAACTAAGTTTTGGATACGAGGTGTTTTTTCCGAAGTAATTTCCCAACATTTTTCAACACCCTCTTGAAGACACTGATTTAGGCGGTCCGGAACGCAGTTCCGGAACATATAGCCACTTTTTCTCACTAATGACAGTACCTGTGTCATTTTCTCCTCATCATCATTCTCACACTTTTCATCAAATCCTTTCTCTCCCCCCATCTGTCTATTTACTCTATCCAATTACCTTTTCATTACTTCTCATCTTCCTTATCTCTATTCATTTTCTCTCCTTCTCTCTCTTTCCAACCTATCATTTCTCTCCTTCTCCTCTATTGAATCTGTACAATTCTCTTCTATTTCCCTCATTATCACGTTTCTCTCCTTCCCACTATTTACACCATCTACGTCACTTCTGATTTTCTCCCTCATATTCTCTCACACTAATTTTTACTTAATATCCTTCTCTCTATATAATTTCCTCTTTATCGCTCACTTTTCATTTTTTCCCTCCTCACTTTGTTTATTTATTCATTCTCGGCTTGCTTCCTTTTTTACTCATTCTCTCTATCACAGTGGTTCTCAACCTTTTTCATGATTGTACCCCAAGGGAAAAATATATCTCCCTGCGTACCCCTCGCATGCAGTTGCAGCCCTTGAAAATTGGGGGGGGGGACCTAAGGATTTGGGATTCCTTCCCAGAAGGATTTTACAAAATCTTGATTAACTACCCCAAAAATAATATTTTTTGTAAAAGCCCGCGTCCAATGACTTTAAGGTGGTTTTAAATCAATAAATTTAACTTTTTGTCAAGATTTTGTGAAGAGGGGGGTCTGCTGAACCTCCCCCAGAAAATTTCTGAAATTTGGCCTTTTAAAACAAGGTCAAACTCATTTTCAGACAATTTCAAAATCAAATTTTCCATGTTTTAACCAGTCTGTAAATCATTGAAAGTTGAAAAATAAATAATTCGTAGCGTACCCCTTAAAAGCTTACGGCGTACCCCTAGGGGTACGCGTACCCCAGGTTGAGAAACACTGCTCTATCATACTAAAGAACAGACTTCCTCTCAACCAGCCTTTGTTTTACCGGATCTCCTCTTTGTACGGCAACGATTAATTGAAGTACGGAATAAAAAAATAACAAACTGTCCATAAAATCGTCAAATTTCAGAACTTGAGCGGGGAAAAATTACTGGATTTCTTAAAAATATTACTCCTTGGAGAGGGTGTGTAAAACTTGTGTAACAGATTAAACCTTTAATAAATGCTTCTTTTAACTATGTAATAAAATGTAAATTTCCAAAGATTCAATTTTATCTTCGTTCTTCCTCTTTTTCTCGTCTTTCACAATCAATTAAAATTAAAGTTAAAAGAAGTTTATTTTCTCAATATAGCATGTTAAATTTAAAAATGCAATTTTACAGTCAACCAAGAAAATGAAACGCTAAACTATAGCTAAATGATTGAATTTCTTAGAATTATTACTTTTAAACTTAGGGTCTAGGGGTTTTTGAAGGTGATTTTTGGAACATCGAATAAAAATTTAAGATTTCCATAAAAAAAAGAGAATGTGGCGTTGTGTTACGTACTGGTTCCTTATATTTTTTGAAAATGCACTAAACTTTAAAACGACCCAACGAACTACATAACTCCAATAAACTTAACATTGGAGTTAGCTCCTTGTTGGTGCGCTTCAATTATTAGGATGTATGGGGTAACATATGCATTTTAACCTATGTTACAACCTAAAAAATAAATAATACCAACATATTATTTAAAACTCTCTAGACAATGCTTAAGAACGATGCATTTCAAAAAATATTTTTTCCAACAACCAAATACCGTTTATGGAGGCAAATCGCGCATGAGGCATCGTTTGCTTCTGGCCTCCTCTGATTTGTGGGGAGCAGACTACTATTTTAGGCCTCATCCGATTCGCCTTTTCCCCGGGCAGCTTCTCCTTGGAAACCGAGGGTGACGTTCTTAAGGGAGGTTTAGCCTGTCATTTAAATTGGGTTTCTGGGAAGCTGTCTTTGGTGGGTGAGGGAGAATTCCGGCGAAAATGGGAGTTTTTCCGAGGATTGTGCGGTTGAAATTGTGTGGAAGCACCTGTTGGCTGTTGGTTCCTGTTTAGCATAACAAGAGCGTTTGATACATTTGATAAGGCTTCTGATTCTAAATAACATACTGTACGTTTAATAATGGCATATTTCCCAATTCCCCTTCGTAGGATTTCCCCCTCCCTTTAAGGACCATATAGAGAGTGCGCAGAGTGACTAGCAACCCTATATTTAGAAAGAAAATTATCTTATAAACTAATTCTCTCTCATATTCAAGGTACTACTCATATTCAAGGAGCTTCCCCCGACTATACTACAATAAAGATTTTTTTTCATTACTGTTGATTCAAAAACTATAGGTGTTACACAAAACAGAGATAGTATATGTGAGTTTGCTCTTATGTACATTTTGTTACTAGAATTGGGATAGTTGGACAAAATCATCAATAGTTTTTCATCCATATTTTGGTATGGGAAACTTTAAGGAATCCAATACGCATGTTAACTACTCTTATGCACTATTTAGGCTTCTGATTATTAAATACTATCCATTTAATGAATAGAAACACAACCTTTACAATAAAGTTTTCTGATATTTTGTATTTCTATGCATCATTTAAAATATTGTTTTACAAACAGAAGTGACTTAATAATTCATCATAAATCTTGTTATTTGTTTTGGGCGAACTCGATATTTTAAGTTAAGTCATTCATTTTTGTTAAGGAAGGATTTTTCTTTTTAATATAGTTGAATAGTATTGTGGTAAATGCTAATAAAATAATTTGTAAAATTAAGAAAATTAAGAAATTGTAAAATTAAGCCAAATTTGAACAAGAATCAGGAAATCGAGATAACTTGGCAAACAACGTAAACATGGATGGAAAATGTGAAAACTTTTATTGCAAAACACTTTCAAAGCTTGCAAAAGTACTCTTTCACAATAATCATTTGATCCTTTAGAGTCCTCGAAAAGGAATAATTTAATTATTCTACAACGAATCTAATAAAAACAGCAAGAGAGCATGTTATCTTTCTCACTTCTTTGTTACTTTTATTGAATCTTTCACTTTCAAATTCCATAAAATTTTAATCAAAAATTCCATTAAGAATATTCCTTATCAGCTTTCGAATTCCACACAAAAACCTCAAAACGCACGCAGCGATTTGTTTTAATAAAAAAATTCCATTTATACTAAAGACCCTTTTTCAACACACAAGCAGGAACTCGCTTTCTTCTTACTCATATTAAAGATAAAAGAACACATTAAAGATGAAAAAGTAAAAGAAAACTGCCAAAAAGGAAGCGCACCTTTGCGTTGCCATGACGACAGATTATTATTTGCAACGGCTTACAGGGCTAAAGGAAAGGCCCGATGAAAGGACAAAAAAAAATAAGAAAATTTTATTTCATGGCAATAAAAGACGGGACTTTTCTTAGTCGCGGACAGTATTATCTTTAGCTGCATCTTTTTAGCCAGGCGGAAATTTTCAATTCCTTGAAAGGATATTGAAATCCTTTTTGTAGTTTAAATTCAGGGATTTGAAATGAAGAAATCAGATCTATCTTCTCTGTAAGGTTTCAGAAATTCCAATTTCTCTTAAAATCAGTTTGTCAACACTTTAAGGTATTCGTTTGAGTCGTGTAACTGGCAGGTTTTCGTTAAGAATGTGATTAAAAGTAAATATGTATATATGTTACGGGCAAAGTGATAAACCGGGCTTTATTAATAATGCCCGAAGTTGAGGCGGGCAATGTGATAAATTCAAAAACATTTATCAATGAATACCTATCACTTTGCCCAAAATACGCGGACATTATTAATAATGCCCGGATTTATCACATTGCCCGTAACATGTATATACTATATTATAAGCTATTTTTATAATTAAGGCTAAAAGAACTTCTAGTTTTATTAAATACTCGATTCATGAATATTTTCACGAATACGTTTTTGTCATTAGTTTAAATTTATTATTTTACTTACTATAAAAGTTACACTAACTTAAATTTGATTTTTGTTAAATCATTAATATCATAATAAAAAGTAGAAAAAGTTTTAAGTACCTTAAATGTAAAGTTTCATTTTTAAAAGTTTAGTTGTAGTAAAGTAATACTTTCTTCCAGTATTTTATAATCAGAAAATTATTTTGTATTTCATGTTATGTTAAAATACTACTACACATCAAAATCAGCACACTATTCGTTGACTGTAACAAAAAATCACAGCATGTTTTTAGTAAGATGTAGTAGATACTAGATTACCTTTATTATATTGTATAATATTATATTATATTATATTTTATTTAATAGTATTTATATATTATATTTATTATATTGGGTTATGAGATCTATTGATTTTATTTTGCTATTAATAGATAGTTATATACCATAAACATATGTTAAGTCTAATACTCATTAATCATACTTGTGTCAAAACAATCTGCTTGTTCAGTAATTTCTAGCTACTACCCTACCCATTCATTAAATTAGTGAAGCATAAACGTGATCAAAAAATGTTTTCCATCTTGTTATAAACTAATATTTATGTTAAGTATGATTTGAAAGACATATTTTGTACAATCTATGTACATCTTATAGGACCTTATTTTACACTGGAATAAAATATTTATAAAAGTATTTTTAAAGTAAAATTTTATAAAAGTTATTTGATATGAAATTCACTTAGATATTTCGTTAGAGTTAGGGCTCTGAATATTTGATGCTCCTTACAGCTAAAAATTCTTAAAGTAAAAAAATTAAATTCAAACTAAAATAAATATTTTGTGAATATTTGAACTTAAACTGGTATTGAATTTATTATAAGCTATATTATAAATGCCTGTGGGAAATAGCATAGCAACTAAGCTGAAACGAAATAGATGAATACCATTATTCTTGATTTAATTAAAAAGTTCAAAAAGTATGTATGTACTTTACTTTTAAATATTTTAAAGAAGTTTTCAACTTCAGATGTTTAGTATACAAATATGCCCCCAATGAATATATATTTAATATTTTAAAGCCTACCTCGCATAGAAATTGTTCCAGGTAAAGATATACTGTATTCTCTTTTTGTTTACAATTCAACACCTAGGGAGAAACCAGGGGGAGGGGCTATGGGGCTGCAGCCCCCCCCCCTAAAATTAAAAAATGTCTTCCAATTTTAATACTAATTCCTTCAATAAATTGGAAAACAGGTAGTTATAGGGTATTTATATAATGTTACTTTGAGAGAAATCCTTAAAATTTGAAAATTAAATCCTTTTAAAACGAGAAAGTCATGACAATATACACGTTTTAGGTACCTCAGCCCCACCTCAGACAAAAATCCTTGATTCGCTACTGTACAACACTGATTACTATTTTTATTCAAAATTGTTAATCAACTTTTCATATAGTAGAACTGTTTAACTTATATTAGTCCTTTCTCTTTCAAATGAAGAATGGTCTCTTCACATAAAATAAACCTAATGTAATAATCAGCTAATATATATACCCTTAATAGCTCCACAATGGCAAGCAGTATTCTGTAGGCAACAGTCAATTAAGGACTAAGAGGGCTTTCTTAAAGTGTTTACCTTCTAATTAAGTAGCATATTGATGGCTCTCTGAGTTGAGAACCAGCCTTTATGGTTGAAACTATATTAAGGATGCCGGTGAAATGAATATCAAGTAGTGTGGTAGAAACTGCATATTCCACGCCTTTTTATCCGAAATAGACAGCAGAAGAAAAATCCACTTTTTGAGAAGAAAACATAGCCTTTTTATGACAATTATTGATTTTTTAAGTAGTTTTAAGTAACTAAGTTTTTAAAAAATATTTATACAGAAAAATTTAATCAACTTAAAAATTGATATTATGAATATAGAGTTAAACTTATTTAAATTGTTTTTTAATCTTTTTATCAACTGTCGCAATTCAGTAAATGAATGTTTATTAAATTTCGAACAGAATAAAAAAAAATAACTGAGTAGAAATGAAGCATAAAAAATTTAAACAGCAGTACACTTCATACCAATGTAAAATGTATAACTACTTAAAATACAACTTAAACCTACGTATCTAACTAGTAAAATTCCGCACTAAGGTTATAATAAAAGAAGCTATTTGGTTTTATTCTTTTTAGGAACGTAAAATATGTGACATTATAAAAAATTTAAATTTTTATGTGGGAACATATTTGTTTTTATTTACAACTTGCTTTTGTAAACTAATAAAATAAAAGTAAAAATAATTTAAATAAAGATAAAAGTTACTAAAATCTGGAAGTAAAAGACTTAAAACCTACGTTTTTCTTTGGAACAATCCATTTACTTCCAAAATTAAACAATGCCTTGCTAAAATTTACTTTTAAAAAAAGAAAATTTCAGGAAAATTCAAGATTTTTACAGAATGTTCTTTTTTAAATTAATTTAAGTATAAAAGGAATGCCCGAACATTTTCTTTTTCACTTAAGTTAACAAAAATTTTTCAACTACACTTAAATTCGCTTTGAGTATTTTGTTTTAAACCGTATTTTTCTCCTAACTTTTTAAATGAACTTTCAAACATAACTCGGGGGAAACATTTTTTAAGTTGACAACATTTTGAGCAAATAAGTCTTGTTCCCAAATATTTTGGCATGTACTAAAACTCATGTTCATAAAGCTGTTTTTGAAAATTCACTTTAGACTAAGGATTAATTTTAAAGTTTTGGATTGAAACAATTTAGTCTGTAATCATCTGATTGGCCCTGAAGATAGTAACTCAGTGTTACCTTATTTACCCGTAGACTCAAATAACGTTCAGTTGTAAATGCTCGGTAAAAACTACTTTCAGTTACTAGAATTTAAATAAGAAGCTTTATCTGTTAAGTTCTTGTTGAAAGCTAACTTAATTTAAGAAACTTAATTTCCTTCTTAAAAGTCCGTAAAACGTTACTTTATCAGTTTTACTGGAACTAAAAAAATGTGAAACTAAACTCGAGAAACCTTCAGATTCAGATTACTTACAAATCGAATATACATCCTTCTATCAATTGCTGAAAGGTTCGGACCCTATTGTTCTTTGTAAATATAATATACGTAATTAGATCATTTAAATTCTAGTTTATAGGTACTCATCTTATATTTTATGATTTTAAAAACACATCCATGGATTCACTAGAAGAGAATATAAAATGATTTTAAAATTCATTAACTTTGGGTCAGATATAATTTACAAACACACTAATGTGCACAGTCGTCCTTGTTTACTTATATTATATATGACTATTATGACCCTATTATATATGACTTTTTCTCGTTAGCACATGTTTGATAAGTTTCTCAAAATCTAAATAACGTTTATCTTTTTTGAGGAAAGGAGGGAATATATTAAAATGACGTTTACTATCTTGTATTTTCTCTTAAGAGGAACAAGGTAAAGGATCTTAAATTTATGAAAAACTCGTAGTGAAAAGATAAACCATTTACAACAATAATCGTTTCCTATTATCTCCCAACTTTTTCTAATCTTCTTCACACACTAAAATTTAGAAGTTTTAGAAACATTTACATTAAAATATACATTTCACTCTCTTTGAATTGTTTTCATGTATAATAATTTTATTTTCAGTGCCACAACTTGTATTGTAATAAAATAGTGGGCATTACAATAAAATTTTATCTGCTGCCTGTCAGTTAGTTTGTTCCATGTTTTGCAAATAATGTTCAACATTTTACCGTGTCACTAGTTTATCATATTAAAAGAAGGAATTGAGTACAATATTTTATGCCTCAAATAATTGAATAATACGTATTTTAACCTTTTAATGTTTTTTCTTAGTTTTAATAATTATCTTGATCTCTTTTTAAAAGTTGATGTAACGTATTTAACGTTACCCTTAAAAGTTTAAAACGCACACCTTTGTGAAAACAAAATTAAATAATTAAATAATAACATAATAACCAGACAATACAATAAATTGTAAGACAATAAAGATAAATTATTGTTAAAATTCAACTATACAGAAATAATATAATATATATATAATCTAATAATCAATCCATAGTTTTTTAAATCGAAAACATTTTACCAAATTATTAAATACGTTATAAATATCCTTGTGTATGTGTAGTTTAAGACTCCCATGAAATAAATCTAAGATAAGAACAGCTGCAATAAATTAATTAAACTGAAAATTTGAGTATTAAAAAAGAACTAAAAATGGATATTAACACCAATAAGTTGCCCTTTATGAATATTGAAGAGTAAGCTTTAAATAACACCTATTCAAGCGTATTAAAATGAAATAGTTGCACGTGTAAACACAGGGACACAAAGATATGAGAATAATTCCCCACGCTTCCAAAATATTTCCAACCATCTCTTCATGCATAAATTCGAAATTAGAGTTCAATCAGTCGCTCTTTACAAGCAAATTTGCGTTTTTACTCCATTGAACTTTCGAGCACTATGCACTTTCGATTTCGTTCGTCTTCTAAAATAAACACGAGCTTCATTACGAAGGTAATTCAAGAGACCGAGAACAAAAGAAATCCATGTCCGTCCATGAACGAATGGGATCGGTGCTTTTAAAATGGCTTTTACCGTCTGCAGCTGAAAAGATAAAGGAAACCTTTTTTAAAAAAAGATAGAATTGTTGGATTATCCGGAGACGTATAATGCGATGTATCATTATGCTATATTTATGTCAAAGGTTTTTATACCTAAGGTAAGATAATCTAGTTTTGAATGTAGCGTTACTTCTTTAATAGAAATACTTCCTTTTAATGAGGTTTCCTATTTTGGAAGACTTTTAAAGCCGAGTATTTAAAGTATCTTTCTTTTTACAATAGCTGGGGTATGATATTTCAAGAATGCGCACAGAAAGGTATTAAAATAAAGTTAATACGAGTTTGATTGGGAGCTTGTTGATATTTTTTACTATATACTACTATAATACCGTAAAAAAATTCAGCTTTATATGAAAGAAAATATTTCAAGTACAACGTGCTTTTTCTTCATAAATTCCCCATTTTTTAATTTCTGTCATCCTTTCCTTCTCTACTTCTGACATTCTCATACTTCCATGCAGTCGAAATTAGAACCTTTGCTGGTCTCCTTCAATTCCTATTTAATGTTATTTTACATGCAAACCTTGAACTAACTAATATAGAAAGAAATTCTGGTTGTATTGAACTAAAGCTATCTACTCTCGGATACTTTTCTAAAGTTTCAAAGGAAATTAAACTCTGAAAAGTAGCACCCATTCAGATGTTCATTACACATTTATCAACATTTTTATTATATTATCAAACTTTATTATTGCTTAAATAAAATAAACATTCCATGACACCAGACGATATTAGTAATGATACTCTCTGTGGGTTCTTTTCTCTTGGGAAATAAGAGTGAAATATGATCAACTGACAAAAAAAAAACAGCATCCTTGTAAGAGTTTTTAAAATCTGTTTTGGAATGCTTGTTTTTTCAGTTACTATAATTAAAATAGTAGGGTTTTTTTTTTAACCAAGATTAAAAATGGTGGGTTGGTTAAAAAAAACTAATTAATCATTAATATCCTAAAAAACTTCAACTTTTTTAATCTTATTTTATAAGTTTATATATATTTATTCTTGATAGTTTTTATTGTATGTATAAAGTCAAATAAAATTCCCCTCGAAATTTTCAAATAAAGATCTGAAGTTTTTCTACCAAATGAGAGCTTTAGTTCCCAAAGCAACAACTTTCTTACATTGTATAAATGAGCACAATAGAACAAAAATATCTACCAGTTTTATTTTGTTTTTAAATATCTCGGGGATCTTCCTCTCTCTCTCTCTCTCTCTCTCGCTTTCTCTTGTTTATTAAGTCAACTGATTTTCTCGGTCTTGCACAGATGGAGGGTATTAATTAATTTTAAGTTCTCTCAAGTTGCATGCAAAAGTTCCTGGTGTAAGTTTATAGAATATTTTTGGAAAGAACTTTTAATTACATTTTTAAAACGTGAAAAAAAACTTGTTTCATCATAAAATATGGCGTCAATTGGTCGTTGTGATTGGATGTATAATAAATTGTTTGACAGAACTTGCTTTGTAACTTCGACCTTATACGTATTACAAAAATATGAAAATATTTTAAAATTGAGTAAAATATCCAACAGCTTACTGCAAAGCCTCGAAAGAATCCAGACATTTTGATACCAGAAATGTGTTATTTGTTTTAGTAATTTAAAAGTTTTTCTCTGGATACCGTTCACCCAAAATATATAAGTTTTCAAGTTTCATGATATTTATCTTCATCTTTTAAACTTGAATTGTACTCTATGTTTTATAATTATTTACATATTTCAAATCTAAATATATTATAATTCTGATTTTTAGCATAACTGAAAAAATAAGGGTCCTGAGAATCCAAGTGCTTCTTTTTTAACTAAAAATCAAGTTTTCTTTTACATAAATTACATACAGTAAAAATTATACAAAGAAGCTATCATTAAAATCCTAATTTCATAATTCTTAGGAAATACTTTTTTATTAATGAACTAAAACCTTCATTAAATGTGGCAAAATATTTCCAAAATAATTAATCATGAACATACGCAAATGTATTCTAATTATGCATTTTAAACTATCAAAATCAAATTTCATAATTTTTCTTCCCACCCCAACTCCCGTTTACACCCTACTCATATCACTAGGAAAGGTTATAAGCAATTAAGGTTTAAAAAAATACTTTGGCAGGTGATTTAGAATACCTGTAATGCGTTGAATAGTTTCCTTTCAATTTACGCTCTAATTTATTCATCAAGAGTAATGCCTAAAGCTTAACTTCGATGAAACTGTTTTAACACAGAATTAAAAGAAAGGGTTTAATACTTAACATTAGCAAACTCATTTGAGTAAATGAAAGCAGATCAGATTATAAGAAGGCTGTGTGTAGCACATTCGTTTATTACCCTGATTTGTTATAAAAAGAGTCAAAAAGCAAGTAAAGAACAATATTCGTAAACAATATATCATAACTTAATAACTTTTCATTGGTAAAAATAGTATTTTTTTTTAAATCCTTTAATGATACATATGGATTTAAACTGGTTTGGTAAAAAAATTTCATTTTTTCCATATAAATAAATATAAAAGTATCGAATTGCATTGGTTATAGAAAATCGTTTTCAACTTAGAGTGCTATTTTAATAAAATAGAAACATTTATTTCGAGAAATTTGTTTAATTTTCAATGAAAAAACAATTTGAATTTAATTCAAACCTTTAACTTATAGACTTAAAAAAATTCCATTAAAGCTAGATAAAGAGTAAATGTCGGGATTGTGAAATCAAAGAAAATTTTTTTGAAAATAATCTTAACTTCGAGGTTTTAATCAGAGAAAGATGTTTTGCCGCTTGTTAGAAGAAGAACCCACAAAAAATTAGCACTCAACAGCGAAACCCTATCAGTGAGTTAGTGAGAAACCTTATTAGGAGTTTTTCATACATTTTTTTTTTCTGTAGAAGCAGAAAAGTAATCAAAATTTGAAAAAAGTGTATAGAAAATATTCGATCTTTATGATGGAGAAAATAGTTTTTCATAGCTTTTTGTATTAATAAAATACAAACTATTAGGGTGAGTTATGTGTTTGTAGATATTTTCAATAGAAGTGTCTAGGGTCATTCCAAGTCAAATCAACACACTTTTTGGCATGACCATCTCGGATTTTTTTGAAATTTGGTACACATGTTCTACTTATAGAAACTCGGAAAAGTACCAACTTTCATAAAAAAATATCAATTGGTTCTGGAATTACAGGTGCGCAAAGTGGTCAAAAATGGGCCAAAAACGGACCAACATAAGTTCTTTAAATTGCTCTAGAGGATCGTCTAATTAGGTTATAAAGATGAAATTGGTGTCATTTCAAAGTATTTTAAATGTTCTTTTTAACGGTGTAAAATGTGCTATAAAATTTTGAAAAGCAATATATTTTACAAAACAAAATAGAATTAAAAGTTCGATTTCTATCAAATGTACCACTTTTAAAATTTTGAAAAAAATTCCAGGAATAGTTAATATTATTCTAAACAATCTGGTAAAATTATAGGATGGGACAAAAACGGGATCAGTGTCAAAAACTAATTAAACCAAAGTTCGATTTTTCTAATATCCCCTTAAAAATTTTTAAAAATATTTTTTTTCATTGATTGGATGCGAATTGAGTTGTATTTGACTGCTGTTGACAATTAGGGCCCCTGCACAAACTTGGTGTAGCCCGGGCTACATATTTACATCATGTGCATTGTTACAATACAATGGCCTGAATTAGTATACAGATTGTAAATATAAAGCCCAGGGTACACCAAGTTTGTGTAGGGGCCCTAATTGTCAACAGCAGTCAAATACAACTCAATTCGCATCCAATCAATGAAAAAAAATATTTTTAAAAATTTTTAAGGGGATATTAGAAAAATCGAACTTTGGTTTAATTAGTTTTTGACACTGATCCCGTTTTTGTCCCATCCTATAATTTTACCAGATTGTTTAGAATAATATTAACTATTCCTGGAATTTTTTTCAAAATTTTAAAAGTGGTACATTTGATAGAAATCGAACTTTTAATTCTATTTTGTTTTGTAAAATATATTGCTTTTCAAAATTTTATAGCACATTTTACACCGTTAAAAAGAACATTTAAAATACTTTGAAATGACACCAATTTCATCTTTATAACCTAATTAGACGATCCTCTAGAGCAATTTAAAGAACTTATGTTGGTCCGTTTTTGGCCCATTTTTGACCACTTTGCGCACCTGTAATTCCAGAACCAATTAATATTTTTTTATGAAAGTTGGTACTTTTCCGAGTTTCTATAAGTAGAACATGTGTACCAAATTTCAAAAAAATCCGAGATGGTCATGCCAAAAAGTGTGTTGATTTGACGTGGAATGACCCTCTAATAATTTTAGCAGTAAGCAGTTTGTTAATATTTAGTATTTAATTTTGTATTTTATTAGGCCTGGACTTTCTAACTTTTGTATTTAATATATTGACAGATACTAAATGCAAAATTCCCTACTCTTTGTTTTACTGAGAAGATGAAATACCATATGTTTATTTTCTAAAAGTAATTATAAATTAATGGATAAAACTTTAAAAAAAAACGGATCAAACAATTTAGGCATTATGAAAAATATTAAAGTTACACCCAATTAAGCCAAATTAGATCTTTAAAAGACGAGAATAAATATTATACGTTGTTTAAAAAAATACGGTTAGCACAAAAGCTACAATTTAAACTAGCTTCGTATAATATGAAAAAATTACAGAATATGATCCTGTTTTGTTTGTCTCTGGGAACTTATTTGAAAAGCATTTTATTAACTTTCATAATAGCCCTTTATGTAAATCGAAAACCGATATTAAACTTTCTAATCTAATCTTTTGTTGAATAACATACTGACACTTTATAAAAGCGTGTTTATAAAATCAATACAGTCTGTAATCTCATACTGCTTCTTTTACAAAATAGAACTTTTTGACTCTCTTGTTAAAAATTTCTTAAACATGTGAGATATAAATTTAAATATAAATTACTATTATAATGAGTTTTCCAAGGTTAACTCATTATAATATAAATTGCATGATCCATACTGAACATCATTTAAAAGGATATATTTTTTTTTAGCTAAACTGTATTTCAAAAGCATCCTTGATTTACTTTTTAATTGCTTTCTCGACATTTAAGTAAGAAAAAATTAATAAAAATGTTTGTGTAGTAATTTTTAATTTTTGTATTTTATTATAATTGAACCTTTCCGTACGGTGTTGCATCTGAGATTGCATCCATGTTATGGATGGGACATATAAAAAATAGGTTTGTTTTTCTAATAGCAAAAATAAACAAACAGATGTATTCAGAGAAATGAATTGTGATATTCCTGACCAAAGGGGTACATTTACAGGGGTAGGGTGACAAAGGGGTATTCCACCAAAAGGGTACAGCTTTAGAAAGAGTAGATTGTTTTTTTCCCTAAGAGTTCTCGTTTTTTCAGTAGTTCCATTCGTCGAAAATTCGTCGTGAAATTTTACGTGGAAAGAATTCTCATTTGCTGTATTTCTTTTTTAAAAAATCCCTTTTAGTTTCTTTTACTGAATTCTGAAACTGTTTCAGTAAAGTTTCTTCTGATCCGAACGTCCGTAATACCAAATCTACCTGATTGGCTCAAAGATAACATGTGAACTCCACACACTTCTCAAACACCAGGAAAGGGGATTACCACTTGGTATAATTTCAGCCAATCGTATAACACTGGTATTTTTAAACGTTCGGCTCTGAAGACTCGTATTGTTCAGTACTACTACTGAGACCCCTGCATTTTGTAATGCTAATGATTATAATTGCGTCAAATGAATATCCTTAATAAATCTCCGTCTCTTTTTCCTCAGAAACTACAGGAGAAGCCATGGACGAGTGGGCTGTGGCGTTGATCCTGATCGGCGTGAGCGTGTTCGTGGCGGCCACCTTGGTGGGCATGTGCCGCATGATGGGAGGGTGGACCTACCTCTTCGCATGGGTCACCGGAAACAAGGAGGAACGCGCTCAACTCTCCTCGCACGAGGAGCTGGGGTCCAACGGCTACATAGTGAGTATTCGTATAAGTTAGATGATAATGATTCATCAAGTAATGATGAGGGCTGAAGGAAAGTGCATTTTAATTAAATACATTATTTGCAATAAATATAACAGGAGACGAGAGTGGAGACAAACTGGCAAAGGAAGCTAGAAATCTCCTCAACAATAAAAATTATAATCTCAAAGTTACTTTATTGGACAAAAACGCTAAACACCTAAAAATCGATGGATATCGCCTTGCGACTACTGTTGTCGGATTAAGACTGGTCATTACAAGGGTACTATAATTTACAGAAATGTTAAGAAAACCTACACTGTAAAAAATATCGTCACAAAACGACAGCAAAAGATGCCAGAGCTTTTCTGTTTTTTACATGGCATGAAACTGTGATACGACATAAATACATATACATTCGTGAATTGGCTGAGTGACCATCCTTGATGATCTGCTAAAAAAATGGCCTTGTATTTGAATATCGGGGTTGTATAGTGAATAAATTTAAGCTTTCGGATCATAACTGGGGTGTTACTTTCTTCAGGGTCCTCTTTAATAACCTTTACTATTACAATACAGTGCAGATCATCAGAGACGTATTTCTCTTTTGATACTATTTGAAAGATATCCGTCATATAAAAACGTACTTCTCATCTTCATCAGATTTGCACTAAATTCGACATGGTAGGTGTAATTGAGTATATAGAACTCAGTCAGTTTTCAGACTATCCCTCTCTTTTGTTTTTATTCAACGAACACAGAATCAATTGCGTAGCTGGTTGTTTCTAAAATGGCATTGCTTAGAGTATAATAACCATATGAATGGAATTCATTATGATTATTTGGGTCATGAGATACATCTGCCAAATATTAGGATGTCTCTGCCAAATTTTATAGAGTGTATGCC
The DNA here is from genome assembly GCA_963680715.1 of Tetragnatha montana. Classification (NCBI taxonomy): domain Eukaryota; kingdom Metazoa; phylum Arthropoda; class Arachnida; order Araneae; family Tetragnathidae; genus Tetragnatha; species Tetragnatha montana. The sequence goes on from OY796674.1 coordinate 43,521,499, forward strand.
AAGTTTTAGGTTGAATCTTGAATCTGAAAAATATCTCTATGTCTTACGTTATCCTATTTTAATAGTTAGGATTTTTCTATTAAGTAAAAGAATAAAGCTGCTCATTGCATTTGGCAATAGTAGGAGGCACGTGTATGATTTAATTAATGCCTAGCATGTACTAAGTAACTCTACATCTCAAAAGGCATAGATTTACTATGAATATAAGCACTTTTCAAACAAATCCCTTTTATTATTCCATATTTTCTTCAACAAAATAAAAACTTAAAGTGGGTAAGTTATGCCCAATTTAAAAATAAATTAGCTGTTTGTATGGAACTTGGAAAAATTGTACGTTAAATGTGTAAAAGAATGTGTTAAATTAATTTAAAAGAAAAGTGATTGATACGAAAATACCCATTTTGATTTGTTTGAATGAATATTAAATGAACTTTTTGTGTTTATAACTAACTTATTTAATTCTATCAATATTTACTTCTATGAATAGTTCGTTTTAAACATATTACCATCCCTAAATACCAAGAAACAATGTATTTCATACCAATTTATCCAGCAACATCATTAATCACAACTTCAACTCTTTTATACCCACCCATCTAGAAACGAATACCAAAACTAATTACACCTTTCTCTGCCACAGAGACACAATCCCGAGTTCCAAACAAGCATCACCCACAAAAGAACATCGAAATGATTGCTCCCCTTTTTTTCTGCCCTTATCTCTGTCCCAGCGGAGCACTGCAGTCCTCATTGAAGATACTCTTTCCCTCACTGAGCAATAAATCCCGCTTCCTTAATACGAAAGTCCCGATCGATTTCTAACGACTCCGGTATGGCGATAAATCCTTTAAGAATGACTTCTGAAGCTCAACTATTCCTATTTACTATTCCAATGAAGTGAAAAAATGACGGAGAGCAGTGATTATTACGAATGCCATGGGTGCAATTGAAGCTACAAATGGAACGTTTGGTATTTTGGAACTGATACTGAAGTTGAATTAGTCCGTAGTTCGTCCTAATTTGTTTTATGAACTATGCGTCTGTGTTGAATTAGGATTTGCTAAGAGTGGGTTTAGCAATGTTCTGTGATATGAATCCAAACATATTGATTAAATGATAAAGGATTAGTTACATACCGCTTGAATCGATTTCAGAAGTTTATAGGTTTTCCAATAGTTGGTGTCATTCACTCCCAAATTTTAGTAGAGAAACGTGACTAGTTATATAATTGTATTTTCAGTAGTTTTCACAATAGTTACTGTACTACTGTAATTTACTACACTAGAGTAGCGGTGATTGTTTTTCTTTATATCTCCTCATAAGTGCATATGACATGATATCCTCTACATTTTGATTAATTTTATCTGAGAAGGCATAAAAAACTAAAGATATTAATGCTGATGGACAAATATTTTATTACTGTACTAATTTTAAATCTCTATTGAGAAATATTCATACATACGAAATACTCCACAAGGGTCACTTCAAAGGAGATATTTTAAAAAGTTTCCCTGATCAAGCGTAAGTAAAGAAAACAAATTATCAAATATATCAAATCAGGCTTTTAAATAAAGTGTGTGAAAGAATTGTATATAGAAGATTTATCTACTCTTTTGGATAGAAAAAGATTTTTACTAAAAGGAAATATTTTCAACGCTCCAAAACACTTTTTCTTTCGCAGGCGTAAACACAACCTGACGGGATGAAAACTGACACAACTTGATATATAAACCCTTTTTGATACCAATCTCCAAATAACGTTTCTCGCCATTTATTTTGTTTTCATTTGAAAGCGTTCAATACGTCTTGAAGGAAAATTTTAGTTTAAAAGAGTATTTTTAAAAAGTAACAAATGCAACTATACTAACACATAGGAATCTTTCCTTTTTTAAACTATAGGCATGCTTTTAAAAATTTAACTTAAGACGCGTGAAACTTTGAATTTACTAATAGTGTTATTGAGTTTTATTTTAGTTCTATTTTTTCAACAGTAACAATTTTATTTTTATTTTAAACTCACTTTTGGAACTCTATGTTTGGATATGGACTAATGGACCTTGCACCATAAAAATACAAATAACCAAAATTAAAATAACTTTTTAAAATTTTGAATTTATCTTTTTAGATTCAAAAGAAGGGAATTAAAAACACATAAGTATTAATGAAAAATTAGGTGTACAAAATTAATGAAGGAAGTAGAAAACTGAAAAGTCTAGAATCTCCGGCCCCCACCCCTGCTAAGATTGCTATAGTATAGTTTCAAAACTATTCAATCAAAATCATTACCAAAAATTCAAACGTTAAAGATTTTTAAATTTTTGTTTAAAGGCATCGATACTAATTTAAGCGGTTGAAATTTCTTCCGGGATTCAATACTTTAATACAAGAAATCATTAATCAAAGGAATGAGAATTAATGTTGAAGATGAGTTATAGTCTGTAAATAGAATCGGCGGTTGACCTTGAGTTTTTTCTCAATGTATTTCTTCTGCGTTGCCATGGTAAAGCATGACGTGAAACCGCCGATTTTATTTACACAGACTATAGCCTTGTGGAAACAGAATAGAATAAGATATAAAAAAACTCAGGCAGGCTCTTAAATGAAATTTTAAGTAAAAGAAAAATGGAAAGATGTCTTCTTTTTCTTACAACTATGTCTATCACTATGCCCTCAATATACATATTTCCTTTAAATACGAGCAGAAATTTAAAATATCTTAATGGATTTTTTTTAGAAAACACAAAGTCTTGTAAAGTATATTAAACACATTTAGTGCATTAAAAGTATCTGATAACGTAATTATGACGAATGATGGATGAGAGCTCAACGAAATACAATATAACCTCAATGTCTCAAAAATCGGGTCCAACAGAAAACCTGATTCAATGCTGCGACCTGAGGATGTTTAAATCTTAGCAGACGAAATTAAGTTCTTGACTTAAAGAGCCGATTTCACCAACCTTCAGTTAAAGATAATCTCCAGTTAAAACATGTCTAACTGGCATTAGCGACTAAAGCGGTCGTTTTCGAGGCTTCTTCGAGGTTTTCTATAGGTTCTTATGAATCGCTGTTCGCCGCTTTAGTCGCTTTAGCCGATAATGCCAGTTAGAAACGTTTTAACTGGAGAGTATCTTTAACTGAAGAGTGCGGTGGTGAGATTGATATTCCCAAACTTTTTTAGTATTAGCTTATTTTTATAAATGGGGCCTGTCACGGTATTTGTGACATTTAAGTAAAAGTACCATGTACTTTTGTCTTTTAATGTTATAATTTTCTTTTTAAATAAATACCTTGATATACCTCTCACATACATATCTAATACCTAACTGCCTAATTCCTTTGTTACCGAATTCAATCAACATGTCTCCCTCCAGGCGTACCCTCCACCCCGCCCTGTAGGTGTCCGGCCGGCCTTCCTGCCGCAGGAGAGCCTCTCGAGCAGCCTGAAGGCGACCCCCGCCGAAGTTCCGGCCATCCCGCCCCCTCCGGACAGCTCGCGGCCACCGCGGAGGCTGTCGCTGGACGCCGCCCGCAGAGCCTCCTTGGACGTCGATCTGCCCGATATCCTGTGTGAGTTGATACCTCTTTCTACCGAGAGATGGCGCTGCGATTGGGGAGGGGAGGTTGTTTTTTGGCGGGGTAGCGCTTTTGGGGGTTTCGGTTTAGTGGCGGATTTCGAAATAGGCTAGGTAGGCTACCCTACGGTGGCAAATCTTGGAGGAAAAAACTCTTAGTCTGCGGACATAAAAAAAGTTTGAGAAAGTTTTTTAAATGTGTTAAAAACCCCTATTTGCAGTAATCTTTCAAAAAAAAAAAACTTCGGAGGGCCCCCGAAAGTTATAAGTTTTTCACAAATTCGAAGGAGAATCTTTAATCCAAATTGGAGACAAAATATTTGAGAAAGTATTTTAAATCCTTAATTGACAGAGATTACCTCGCTATCTGAGGATAAATACAATGGTGGAGGCACATATTCTTTAATTGCATTTTTCTCTAATGTAGTTGGGTTACAGTCAAGCGGAAAACGATTTTTTACAGGGGTAAAATTCCAAAATTTTTAGGGCATATCATCGCAAAATTTACGTAATTTAATCAAAATTACATCAGCTAAGAAAAATTTCGAACAATGCTATTTATTATAAGGTCTCATTGATGGAATTTTTGTGAATTGTTTTCATCGATTTCTTTTTTATACATTTTGCTTGTTTTTTTTTTTTTTAAATTAAGAACTGAGTCATTAGACTTAACAAATCGACTATTTTTATGATCTAAAGAAAATTGCCACATTCGGATTAAATTTGTCAAAGAATTAGAATGGAAAAATCCTGTTTCAATACTTTAACTTCATAAAAACTTTTATTTTGCTGTTAGCAAGAAAAAAGAGGAAGCGAATTTTTGTTCAGACTACTAGCGGAAGATTTCTAAATCCACCTCTGACTGGAGATTTTGGAAATCTGTTTCGTGGCCCATGGTTGATAAATTTTTTTTTTTTTCTGTTTCTCCGTTTCATGGCTTTTATTTTGAAACAACATCATAGAAGTACGGTGTACCAGTGTACCTACCCATAGTAAAGTGACCATGCTGAATCCATTGAGACACCATACAGCTCTCCTAGCGGTGAAATAAGAAAGTTAAAAAAATAATTCAAAAAATAAAAGAGATAGAACAAAAACTTCAGTTAGAAAATTTTGCAGAATACCATAACAAAGGCCAACAAAAGTTACATGAAAATATATTTAATATCTCCCTCTTAGTAACATTAGATATTTTCATGAAACTTTTCTGTTCTTTTGGTATGAGATTCCATCTCTTTTAGATTTTAGTTAGTTTTTTAACTTTCTTATTTTTCCGCTATGACCTTACTACCTTAAGAGACGTTGTTTCAAAATAAAAGCCGTGAAACGGGCTTTTATAAGCACCCTATACATTTTTTAATATTAAAAGATAATATAAATAGTAAATTTTCATGAATATTCCAATTTTTTTAAATTACTTCCTTAAAATTTAAAATCTAAGGACTGTATGCAATCTGTCCCACCTGACGTCGGCTTCAGAAAAACAGCCAAAAGACGTATTATCGTTTATTACGATGCCGGCGTAGGAAAGAAATAAGTGGCATACGTTATGCTGTTAAATACAGTATAATTATCTCGTAAGGGAGAGCAGTGCTTCACATATGCGTTTCCTATTTTTCAAAGCAGTTGAAGGAGGGTCTAATGCCAAGCTGCAGCGAGCCATGTCATGTGACAGCGTGTGTTCCGACACCTCAGTGGTCCTCGACACCCTGGAGTCTCCCCAGCACATCGGAGAACTGGAACTCACACTGGAGTACATCAGGTGAGCAACGCGAAAAAGAACTGTTTGCACTACTTATAGCAGCCATATTCACAGCCATCAGCATCCCGGTTAACCAGCAGCAGCTATAAGAAACGTTAGCTTTTCCCTGACTCGGATTAGTGGAATCCTTCTTTGACCAAGGATTTAACACCGACGCTGTTGGCTGCTAAAATGGCTGCCTCTATATTTTACCTTAAACAGAGATGGTTTTAACTCAGTTTTCTGAGTAAGTGATTCTTTTGGGTTAACATATCTTAAGTTGTAATAATTTGTGTGGGCCAAATATATTTTCATGTGAATGAATGACTGTAGTCTATCCATTCTAATTGTAATAGTTTCTTAATTAATTTAGAACCAACTTTATATTGGATTGATAAAAAAACTAATATGATTATCTTTTCATTGAGGTATAGAAAGGAAACTTTTTTTAGATTTTGGATATTTTTCTGAAGTAATTGATTTTGGTGATTTTCGAATTACTTAAGTACTTACAAAATGAATTACAAGAATTGGAGAACTTAAAAAGCTAAAAAAAGAACGAATGTCAAATCAAATTTGTCGAAAATAGGTGAATATAATTTAAAAAAGGACATAAAGTAAAATAAGTAATAATCTGGCTTGAAAAAATAAAACTGAAAAGATACAGCTCTTTTTAGGGCTAGAAATCCTTCATTCAAGACGGACAAACCTACAAATAAAGATGAAAAATAAACCCAACCCTCCGTCTTATCTTCCGTAAGTCTTCCACCAAACATTGACAGAAGCCTTTCTTTTAAAAGCCGGTCTTCTCTCCCATCAGTCAAAACAAAACATACTTGTTGAGCACAAAAGACTGTTAAACATCATTTCGCCATCTTTAATGATTTTTTATTTAACCTCCTCCAAGTTTACTCCTTGGATTATGGCTGTTACCAACTTTATTTACTTTGTCTGAGCTCGATTTTCTTAACTTGCTTTTTTTTTGCTTGCTTGATTGGGTGGGGAGAAAATAAGTTGGGCAAAAATACCTTTTTGCTATGTGACTGGGTTTGTAAAAGGGCGATGGCATCGATGATGAGAAATGGGAAAAGTTTCTTCCACGAATCGCGGATGACGTGAGGTGAATAGTAATGCTTCCTCTAAGAAAATATTTGTAAAAGGTGTTTGAAAAATAGAATTAGGTTAATTTATTTATTTATTTTGTTAAAAGGATGAAATGTGTTTATATGATAGCAATAAGGAATGGGGGAAAAGAAATTTTACTTTTCTAAAGCGAAAATTACGAATGATCCAATATAAGTAATTCAATCAATCTGATATAACTTGGATTAATTTGATCCACTAGCTTAGAAAAACTAACAGAAATTGGAATAATTTCAATGAATTTATGCTCATAAAGGAATTATTAATGAAAATTTTGTGGTACTATTATCAAAGTTATAATTTAATTTAACCTTCATCCTGTTTAATGCAATGTATCTTACTTTTTTAAATATTCCATCTCATTGTCGAACCAAATTTTTTCTTTCGTAGAATATCAGCAAATAAATTTTCATTACTATTTAGTCAAGGATCCACAAATAACTTTTCTTAAAAACTGCCATTTATGTGTTTTATTTGTTATTTAACTTAAATATAATTACTTTAAATATAAATCCAAACAATCACTACTTAAATGGGAATTACAATAACTAACAAGTTGTATACAACGCTGCAAAGAAACTAGATATTCGGGTTTCAGTTTCCCAGTTCAGAGTAGATTCAAGAAAGCATCAGTTATGTTATTGATTCTTAACTTTTTCTTTAAAACCTAACAAAATGTTCAAAAATATGGCAAGCAATTTAAAAGAAAAGGCCAAAACTACACGGCATAAAATAAATTGTAAACTTTTAATTTTGTGTAATTTGACTAGATTAAATCTATAGTGTGTTCAAGTCTTCTTGATTGAAGAATTATCAGCATTCTTCGACGCTTTCGTTACACTAAAAATTTGGGCAAGTTTCAATATTAAAAAGTAACGATTCGGCATTGGCATATTATGACTTATGGTGAGAAAAACTTTCGTCTGAACTTATGCATGTTTTATAAATATTACCATTTCTAAAAGAAACATGAAAATGCCCTCGGAAATAAAACTATTTTCCTAAAAAAAAGTCCAAAATGAAATAGACACTTTCAAAACACGTATTTCTTTCATACGTGCACCATCGATATGAAATACCACAACTCTCCGAGGCCTTGGCAGAGATGGATCTTTTGAAATTCTTTACCGCGTGCGATTTTGTGATCGAAATTCCGTTGAAAATATCACTGGTAGAATGTTCTTTGGATGGGTCTTCTTCGATAGGTTGTACTTTTGAAGGCGAATATCACATCACTCGTGTCGCGAAGTATTATTTACAATTCGATTCCTTAGGGGGATTCTTTGCAGATAAGAGCCACTTTTACGATGCCATATATCGGAATGGAATTTATCAATTTCAATGAAAAAATAAGTCGTCGAAGAGTTTGATGCGGTGTAGATTTTGAAAGTAGGATTTTATTGATTTTTTACTGATAAATATATTTGTTTACATTCTTATAATGGAATAAAGTTAAACGTTATGTCTTGATGAAATAAATTATATTTAAACTGCGGTGATAACGAAAAATCATGATAAAGATATGCCACGAGTTGGGATATCGATATCGGAAATAAAATTTGTGTATTTAGAAGTACTTCTTAAGAGGATAGGATATGTGTGCGATGTGGACAAATTAACAGTTGGGGAACGTTATGACGTATTAATTTCAAATACAAAAAGTACAGTTGTTTCAGGGATGTTTTGATTCTCTTTTCAATTCATTGACTAAGTTTTATTAAAATAGATAATGGTGTGATATTATTTCCTTTCCTCTGATATTATCTTTTGGAGTAAAATCTTCTTAATATCTTTGAAACGTTTAATTAATTACTACAGTAGTTGAACTAACAGTTCAAGAAAAATATGTAGATATAATTAGAATATCGCATGCTTAAATTTTAGAATCATGTTTGTTAACTTAAAAGATACATTGAAATTCTATGACAACATAGTACATAGTAGAAGTAATAAAACTTTTATGGAAGGCACTAGAATTGTGAAATTGAAATTTTCTTTGAAATTGCGAAGAGTATTTAGAAAATTATTGCTGTTTGAAAATGAGTTACAGCTAAAACCATCTGCATTATTCGATGGATAATTAAGTTACACTTTCTAAAATATGAGTTTATGTCTGAAAGCACATATGATACAAGGTTTTTGATACATTTATCTAAATAAAAGCTTGCTTTTGTTAAAAAAATGTTTTTGTACCATTTACTTTTATATAAAATTAGAGAAAAAAACAATGGAAAGGGGAATACAATAAAATAATTCAGGAAAATGTCCGAAAGAAGAAATATAATAGCATTTTTGTCGAATAAGTCTCATTCTAAACCATTATAAAAATCGCATCAAAAAGCAATTTGTCGTGCCAAGTAGGACTTTATTCTGATAAAAAGACGAAATCATTCTTTTATCGTTCGTCCATCAACCACGAGACACCCCTTTGAATCGTTGCCAGTCACGACAATCATAAAACAGTTCCGCCGGAAATTCGAACAAAGCATGTTTGGAAATATTCAAGCATTTACTTTCTCTTCCAAGGTATTCTTCTTAAAAATGCATACTCTTCTCTAAACATTTTTTTACTTCTTTAGCGTAAAATAGTTAGTGCTTGAATATTTCAATGAAAAGGATGCTTAAATTATTCAAAAAAAAAAAAAATTTTTTTTGAAACTGATTTTCTCTAGATACACATACTACAATATTTTGACATTTAGTTATGTAATGTGATAGAAGAAAATAAATGTTTATTATTGTTTTATAGTAAAACAGAGGAGCTTATTGTGATGGTTTTGAAAGCGAGAAATCTTGTGGCTTATGATACTTCTTCGAAGTTGGACAGCTACGTGAGGGTCACGCTTTTGCCTGATGAGTCAAATATCATGCAAACAGCAGTAAGTATTAGTTTATAGCACTGTAAAGAGTCAAACAATCTAGACAAGGGGATAAATTAAAATAATTCAATTAATTGCTTTTAAAGAGTTCAACTTCATGAACTGTTTGTCTGCTGTAGAAAGAATACCGTTCAGAGATTAACGAAGTTATCACTGCGTTAGTTGAAATACTTTCAAATTTCCGTTTGAAACTATCATCGTGATTTTTCTTATCCATTGATGAGCTTAAAAATATGCTCTTCAGACGTATGTCACGTCAAACTGAGAAAAATTTGGATTAGGCCATGATTTTATCTATTTATATTCATAAACTCTTACTGTAAATATAAAAAATGCTTTAAAATCTACATAATCTTAAAAATTATGATGATAAATTGTTTTTTCTTAAAATTGAAAAGAAACAAACTTTTACTGGATTAATAAAACACATTATTTTACGAATTTGTAAGTCCTTTTTGAACAAGCGATTTAGATGCTGCCCGAAACTTAAATCCTGTAAGAATCTTTTATCGGAATTTCAGTTTAACACGATATTCAGAAAAACTGCAACACAAATTGAAATAGGATAGTAAACAGTCAAGACTAACAAAACAAATTATTTCAAAACTATTCGGAATTTAAGTATTATTGTCTACAAGAATACCAGACTTAGTGGGGCCAAAACTTCTTAATAACAAAAATATTAAAAATTTCATAAATGTGTGCACTGACCACAACTTCTAACTGATATCCAGCTGCACCGGGACAACAAGGACCCCGACTTCAACGAGCGCTTCGTGTTCAGCGCCCCCAGACTGTCCCTCAAAGAACGCAGCCTCAGGTGTGCCGCCTACACCTGCGACACGTCCAACAGCAACACCCTCCTCGGACAGTCCGAGCTCAAGCTGTCCAGCCTCAACCTCAGGGAGCTCTGCACCGTCTCGCTGCCCCTTCTCGACTCCAAGAGGGTAAGGAAACAGTCACCACTAAATGTATTTATGATGCTATATGAAATATTCTATTCTTGCGGCCGTATTCACGGTTACCAAGCCAATGGTTGACAAAGAAGGAAAACTTAATTTTGATTTTTTTTTAAACTAGAAGTTTTAAGAAGAGGGAAGCCCCATTTCCATACCTTGAACTCACAGCTGAAAAAAACTTCTGAAAAACTAAATAAATATAACTATTTTGGTTTAAAATGGGTTACATTATTCTTTAGTTTCATTTTACCCTTTACAAGACCTCAATATTTCAAAATAGATAAAAACAGACCCCTTTTAATTTATTGTCCCTTTTCAGAAACTTTTAGGCTAACCCTAACTGAGCAACATAGCCGTCCTCCGGCATCTTTTGCTCACCTTCTTCAATGTATTGGAGTCTCTGCGAGACAGCTGTCGGATGAGCAGGATGATGTTAGGCAATAACCTTACGGCTCTTGGTCTAGGTTTTCCTACACCAGGCAGATTAGAAACAACAACAGATCGACATAAATCAAATTTAATTTCAATTGGTTACTTGGTAACAATTTAATTAAAAATCACCCTGCTAATGCCCCAAAAGTTTCATTGAAATGAATTTTAATAACTTAATTTAGTTTAGAGTGAAGTTGAGTTGTTGTAAAAGAGCTATCAAAAATGATGACAGGATTTCTATCATGCGTCTTATGGGTCTAGTTGGCAATGGCCATGCGTAAACCCAACCCACCACTCTCAATTTGGGTTCAAACCGAGGTTGACTTTTGCAATCGTCGATATGGGCGTTAAGGAAGTAGTGTTTCCCTGCTACAAGGCTACCCTTGCAGTGAAACGGTTTTACAGACGTTTTGTTATGCCCGCTGTATGACTGAGAAGTTGAATTGCAGAGGAACTCAAAGCAAGGATTATATATACAAAACTGGGATTGAGTTGGTTCAGGGGTTATGTTTGTAAATATATTCTAAACTTCCATTCTGTAACGTTAATATAAAATACTTCAAAATTCGATACAATTCAAATCAAACCTTTTATTTTTTTCTTCCTTAGAAGATGGAAATGAATAGAGTGTTTTCAGGTGACGTCACAACCGGTTATTTTCTTTTAACTGTGTATCTTCTGTAGGGCTTTTAACTGTTGCTAAGGCCGTTTTTTATCTGTTGCTAAGGCGGTTTTTAGGTATGGGATCACGTGATTGCAAATGCTCCAATAGAAGAATTCCACGGCTTGTCATTTTCTGTAACTGTTAACCTCTGTAGGGCAAAAAACTGTAACCTCTTCTGTTGCTAAGACCGTTGTTAGGTCCGAGTCATGTGATTGAAAATGCTCTATAGTAAAAGATAAAACCAAAACTAAAAAATTAAACTGCGCACAAGAAATTAGTAAATAACTTTTATAGGCTTTAAAAAACACTTACTACGTAGGCAGCTAGTTCTAATGAGTATCTCAAATTTGAAGCTTCTGTATATTTTTATGTTGTTGAGTTTAATTAAAAGCACGCAACTTAAGATTAAACAAAGCTTACTGCTTAGCCTTCTAGGAAATTCCCACATTTGTAGGTTTAAATTTCGTTAGGGAGTTTCTGCTTAAAATGTCTGAGAGGTTAAGCATTCATACCTTTCTAGGGACTAAGAAAAGTTTAGGAATATATTTTATTTGGGGCATAATTACTTATTTAAGATTTAGTAACCTAGAGAGCAAGCATTCTTGATTTTCATTGCAGATACGCTTTTTGGTTAGCCAAAAAAATATTTGTTAAGTTTTAAAATACTATACTTATTTGCACATGTAGCTGACAGCTAGAATTTAAGTCTTCAAAAAACAGAATGTAGTGTATAATTTTAATTACATTATATCTTGGCAGTTTTTGTAAAGCATATAGTGAGGAAAATTTGTTAAACGGTATTTTTTTATAACCTTGATTAGTTTTATAGCTTTAAAGTGTAAAATTAAAACCTCACAGAGATCTTCTTTTGCGCCATGTGTTCAAACAAATAACATTAAACACATTACTTTCTAACATAAACACATCTACTTGTCGTTGCTTTAAATATTCTTTCCCTAAAAATGTTTCATCTGTCTAAATATTACAAAGGAATTCATACAAAAATTATTAAAAATAAATGCAAACATTCTACAAGGAAACTGAAATATATTTCTTATTTAAAAATTTCATTTTTAAGATGTATAATTTAAAAGGTGAAGGAAATTTATATAAAATCCTTATTCTCCTTATTAGATATCTCAAAATGTAAGAGATATTCAGATAATGTTATAATTAATATTAATTTAGAATTTATTATTAAATGCATGAGATGATTATACAAAATATCTGAAAATATTGAGATAATCTCTTCTTAGTCTCAATCCTATAAAAGGAATTAATTATCACCCACTCCAATAGTTCACAAAACAAATACCATAACCCACTCAGAGAAATGTTCCTGAAAACATAGAGCTCGACTCCTCTAATAGAATCTCTGGTTTGATGCAAATTGCTCACTCCTTCACTGAATGCTCATACTGCACTCAAGACAGTTTTAGCATAAAGCTTTTCACCTTTTCCATTAGTGGAGGCTTAATTCTCCCTCCATGTTAGGTTTGGTTTACTTGTCCGACGACAACAATTTTTAGAATGAAGGTAATTTCCCCTGAACACTTTCGAAGGTACTAACAAGACGTAGATGAGAAGGGAGCTCGTATAAAACTTAAATGGATGGATACTCTTTTTTTTTGTTGACTGTTCGCGGTGCATTAATTTTTGAATTGGTTTACTGAACCGTGTAAAATTACCCATTAAAGCTATTAAGTTACTTGAATTTTATTTCGTAACACGCTTAAGCATGTTTAGCAGGAACTTTGGGATTTTAAATGTCCCTTTTCGAAAAGAATATAGGAGGATAATTTCATTTTTCTCTTATGTGAATTAAAAAACTTTTTCACATCATTGATGTATTGTTTTAAAGTCACATTCGGAAATGTATTAAATAATATACGATATTTTTTTTAAGATTTAATATGCAGTTTAGAAGGAGATATTTCGTATTTTGTGATAGATTTCAATAGAATAGGTTAAATGCAATAGAATTTAATAGAAAATAAGAAATCTTGGGGGGGGGGAAATCAGTAAAATGTATCTGTATAAAAAAAAGTCGTCTATAATCATATTTTCCATATTTTCAGATTCAATATTAACAGATTTCAAATTAAATATGGAAATTGACTAAAACAATTAAAATATTCTTTATTGGATAAAACGTAGTGTCGATATTAATTTGTGAAAATTTGTGCACTTATTTTTATAAATAAACCCAGCTCTCTCCTTCTCGGAAAACAATTTTATAAACATACGTTGTTTTTAACGTACCATTATTAAAACATTATATAAGATTTTTTTTAATGTAGAAAAACAAAAATTTTGAAGTGTTGAAATCATTTTATAGGATAACTTGCATTGAAAGCTACACTAAATGGGTAAAATTGCGCAGACACACATGTTATGGTGTTAAATGCACTAGTTTTCATTAGTCATAGAGAAGTAAAGATTGGTAGCTCCCAAATTTTCAGTGGCTCAATCAAATGTCTTTTTCAGAGACCCGTGGGATGTGGAGAACTGCTATTTTCTTTGAGTTACCTCCCAACAGCTGAACGCTTGACTGTTGTTCTGGTAAAAGCGAGAAACTTGGTGTGGGCCGAAGGAAAAGAATCAGCAGGTAACGAGAACTAATAAGAATTTATTTATAATTAAGAGATTTTGTTTCAATAAAAATAGGACCCTTTCCATAAGTTCAATCTTTATAGTCTGGTGTACAATGTTATCATAGTTTATATTTTAAAATCATAAAATATTTATTTTACAGTCAAAATCGTTTTTAAAAAAGCATCAAAACAAACTTTAATGACTTAGTGCTCTTCTTATTACTGAAAATCCTCAATGAGTTGTATTTCTAGACGCTTTTAAGTTTCACATTCAATTTAAATTAAATTTCCCCTAAAGAAAACGACAAAAATCAAATAAATTCACTTTTTCTTTTTTATACCACCTTTAGTTATGTATAATCATGCTAAACAATATCATTATTTTACTGAAAAATACTTAAGTCTGGTGAGGATGAGAACTAATACGTGCGGTCGATGTGCCTTTTCCTGATTTATGGCTTTTAAATAAAGCTCAAAAAGTAACCGTTGTAAACAAATTAAAGTAAGCGGAAGAACTTGAATGGAAGTAAAGTAGTTTTTTCTCCGAGAATCATTTTACGATCGAACTTTACGATTTGAACTTAGCATTTTACGAGCTCACTTTATGACCATCTTTTAGAGTGGTTTCTATCTATAGCATGTAAAGTAGTACAAAAGAATGTAAAAGAGCATGGATAGAGGTATTTAAAAAAAAACTTTATTACGCTCTTGCAAAGAAATTAGTGCTTTTAAAAAAGTCTAAATTGTTTTAAACCATATGTAATTGGTTAAAGTGTAATAGCAACTAAGAATGCATTTTAATACGAAACATCATGATACATCTGATAACTACATAATGTTATCAATGACTATTATTGGTGATTACATTGGGAGTTATAGCTTGCAGGAATTATTGTACAGATTAAAATTTACCCTTTTAGGTTTTATATTGAGTTACTTATTCAAGAATACAGAAATAAAAAATACAGCAGAAAGCTTTCTAATAGTTTTTTACGTTCTCGAATCTGATTAAATCCCATTGTAATACATTATCTTTTTAATTCAATGTGAAATATCAATTTTATGGAATTAATTCTATTTGAATTCCTCAAAAATAAATTTGTTCTAAAATGTGCAATTAACATCATGCAACTTTACAAAAATTTTAAAAAACTTATTTAATTTTACTGTCTACATTTCACAAAATTCTGTCACATATATAATCCTGTATCATAATAGTTTTCTGGTTCGTTTGAAATTTCGAAGCTCATATGAGATATGAGTACTAGAAACTAACCTCCCATACCATCTCCTATTTCAGATCCGTTCGTGAAGATATACCTTCTCCAGAAGGGAAAGAAAATCAGCAAAAAGAAAACATCCGTTAAGAGAGGTGACAGAAACCCCGTCTTCAATGAAGCCATGATCTTCTCAGTCCCTGCGGCCGCTCTACAGGTCTCACCAGTTTCTCTATTTCTGGAAATAAAATAACCAGGATCGAAACCCATAGAGTCGTGGTCCGTGGAACAGGTGTTTCGCGAAATATTGGGTTTTTGCTGCAGATAGGGAGAAATGAAATACAATACAAGGGAGAAATGAAAATGGAATCCAATACATTTTTGTTGATTTCCGGAATTTAAAGAGCGTACCTACACATTAGAGAGAATAATCGGAGCCCTTTAATAAGTTGTAACTTTCAAAGTGCCTTGTAAATGTCTAAAAATAAACTTTTTAAATCCTACTGAAATTTTAAAAATGTGAAATCAAGAAAATTAAATTTTGGGTCACAGGGCAACAGCAGAAAAAATTTGAATGAAGCTGAAATTTTCACACATTTTAATTAATAATTAAGTTATTTGGATCAAAATCCTTTTCAACCGAAAGAGGATTTTTAACACAATTTTTAAAAGCTATTGAAATCGCAAATTTCGTTGGGTGAAGTCGACAGAAAAAGGAATTGTAGTATCGAGTTAAAAAAAATTTGAGTTTTATTGAAGCCACTTGGTCTAAAATCTACACTAACAGTGAACTGATTTCGAACAAAAGTGGTTTTGACCAACCCTACCGTACAGATCTAAAGTTTTAGTGTAAAGGGTCCCATTGGTTTGATAAGGCATCTGTAGTGGTCCTTGAGTAGGAAAAGGCTGAGAATCACTGCTCTGGTGTACAAGCAGGGGCGTCATTTCAGTTTTTGGTTGGGGGGGCAAGGATTTTTTTTAAGCGGGGCTGAGCCACGCCGTAACCCAGACTTGTTTTTTTGGGGGGGGGGGACTCAACATCATGAGCTCTAAGTAAAAAGGGGGGTCTGGGGGTCACCCCCAGAAAAATTTTGAAATTTTGCCTCATTTCTACAACATTTAAGTTACATCCGAAGAGGACAGCCCCTTGTAAACCACATAATTTTCTAGAGAAAAAAAGTTACAAATAAACGTCAAAGTTTCAAGGGGAGACGGAGGTCCTCCCTCAGAAATTTTTTGAAAATTTCCCTTTAAACTAGTGTTTTATCTTCTTTGCAACCTCATTGGGGAGCACCCAGAGGGAACCGCTTCTTGTAAGCGCAGAATTTTCAAGGTAAATATACTGTATAGCATATATATTTAAAAATTTGGAAGGGGGGTCTGGGGGTTCTCCCCCAGAAAATTTTTTGAAATTTGCCTCTTGAAGTAGTGTTTCAGCTCATTTTGAGGCGCTTTGGGTTACATCCAAAAAGAAAAGAAATTCCTTGTAAGGTATGGAATTTTCAAGGGAAAAAAGTTATAAATAAACGTCAAAATTTCAAGGGGGGGCGGAGATCCTCCCTCAGTAAAAATGTTTGAAAATTCCCCTTTAAACCCGACTCCTTGGGGCTTCAAACTCTTTGGTTCCCAAAGGGAACTGCTTCTTGTAAGCGGCAGAATTTTCAAGGGAGAAGCATTGTATAACAGACATCAAAGGTCATTGGGGGTTCTCCCCCAGAAAATTTTGATATTTGACCCTCAAAAGTAGTGTTTTAACTCCTTTTGGGACTTTTTGAGTTAAATCTGATGCTCCTTGTGGAAGTTACAAAATTTTCAAGGGACTCTCAGCAATTTTTCACTTAAGAGTTGAAAACTTGGGGGGGGCAATTGCCCCCCCTGCCCCCTCCCTAAATGACGCCCATGTGTACAAGATAGCAATTATTCTATCATTCTATCATGTATGTTTATATATTTTTCGATTTTACAAAACAAAATGTTTGAGCCTCCGGGTTCGTAAAAACGAGCGTCAACAGCATGTATTTCCACTACGAATATCATATTTTACGCTTTATCTTTCAGAACATACAACTCCGTCTGACGCTAGCCGAGTACCAGGTAGAGGGCAAGACTCCAGCCGTCGGCCACATCTTCGTGGGTCCTCACTGCTCGGGCAAGCAGCTCTCCCATTGGAACCAAATGATATCGGCCCCCAGGAAACCCATCGCGATGTGGCACCCCCTGAAGAAAAGGGACGGCTAACCCCCATGAGTGCCAAAGAGTGACATTATCGTTCCTGTGTCGTACCTTGTCGTGTGGTTATTCTATTGAATTCGAAAGCCTGGGTGCAAATACAAAGGCTTTTCTGCTTCCATTCTAAACATCGTTCGCAGTGGACTGATGGCTACATAGGAGCCGGTTGTTCAAAAAAAGAAAAAAAAAGTTTTTTGCAGTATAAAGTAGTTTCTATTTTTTTAAATACCTTGGAGAGGTTGGTACATTTTTAAGCTGAATGAAATCAAAACGAGTACATTAAATTTGCCTTGAAAAAGGCGTTAGTGATTTTTTAAAATTTAGGTTAGAGATGTTTGGCTAGGTTTATTTCAAAAACGAGGTTTTTCATGCTCAAAATTGGTTTTATAACTTACTTTATTATACATTTTCAAAGAAGTAGGTAGCGTTTCAGACTTTGCTTATTGTATAAACTCATGAAGGATGATGGATCAACTAGCTATTTTAGAGAGCGGGAACATAGTTTAGAGAAAAAAATCAATATTTTAAAGCCTTTATTATAAAAACTACTTCAATATAATGAACCGAAAACGGAGTTCAATAGATACTTATTTATCATAAAATTCGCAAGTTCAAAACAATTGAATCGCCAGTTTGAAAAAGGGAATGTCCAAAAAATGGCAAATTGACTATTTGTGCTCAAAAAAATCTCTAAGCTTCGCTCTACACATCACTGGGAACCAGTCGCGGATCCAGCTTGGCTCCAAGAGGGGGGGCACTTTTTCAGACCATCACCTTTAACTTTTGAGAAAAATTTCAAAATGTTGGAAATTTTCTAAAAAGTATCACTCAAGATCCCCTTTTGGTACCGCTGGGGAGTATGAGGGTCCTTCCCCAGAAAATTGGAAATTTGTCCTGTAAAAGTAGGATTTTAACTAATTTTGAGTACTTTTTGGGACTTTTTTTTCGTACTTATGAGTGATTTTTTGGGTCCAAGGGGGGCCCTTTCCAGAGTGCCACCCCCCTGGATCCGCCACTGCTGAGGAAAGGGAGAAATAACTGCCTCCATAGGCAGATATAGCCCCTTAAATTTCGCGAAATCGAAGTCCATTCATTGTATTTTTTTATTAAGTTTGAAATTTAAGTTATTTTGTCTTTATTTTTTTATTCTTTGCGCTGTAAACTATAAGCCAAAACAAAAATCGTTTTTTTATGCACAAGTGTTTCTACTTTTCATTTATGTAGTGAATGTGTTCGACTCTATTGATATTCACTCATTCCATTGATACTGATGCCTTTTAAAGACTCAGTTTCACAATAGTTTTCAGTTTTATTTATCTTTCTGTTTCTCACTTTTGTGCGAAACTAACTAGAAAAATAACTAAGCAGAAAATAAATAAACTAAGCAGAAAATAAATAAACTAAGCAGAAAAATAATTTAAATGTCAATTTAAGTGGTTTTTAAGATTTTTCAGTTGAAATTTCATGAGGTTGAAAAAGGGAATAAATAGTCTATCAACTATCAACTTTATTAACTGGAAAATATTTTTGAATATACTTTTGCGATGATTGTTCTTTATTCTAAATAGGGTCCTGAATTTCCATTAAAAATTTGTGATTATACAACGAATATTACATTACTTATAAAGGTTTTTTTTTTCTGATTTTCTCAAAACTTGGTTTTTGGACTTATCCCCTTCTTCAAATTGACGATTCCATTATGATTGAAAGAAAACCAAACTTGTGCACTTATAATTACGGTTTTCCAGGATATATAGTATAACTAGAAAACAAAACTATTAATATTTCACAACTTTTCAACATAAATAAAAATTTTACTACTTTGAGAACAATTTCTATTTTACTATTATAAGGGGTAAATACGAAATCATATTGACTACATTGGAAAAATACAGTTAAAGAATTAACTCATTAAGTATTAACATTCTAATCGATGAAAATAAATTTTATAGCATATCGGATAAGCATAAAACATGAAAAATAAATAAGAACGAGAAAACAAAAAAGTTACATTAAGCTTTAAAGGAATAATAGAGCTTTAAATTGTTGGAATATATTAAGTGCTTGATACAATAGAAAGTTTTTATACGAGCCTAATACATTTTTAATAAAATTAGAACCTGAGAGTATATCTGATCTAGGTAGTACATTTTATACTTACTGACCGATTCAAATATTAATAGAATTCAGTGCTTTAAAATAGATGGATTTTATAGTGGAATTATAAGAAAATGTAGGAGAAAATTTACGAAATTATGATGAGTAAATGTTAAGAAAACTTCCTATTTAATTTAGTATTATCAACTTTTTTTTAATGTTGAAAAGTCTATTGAATTGAGTGGCTTTAATTAGTAGATGGATTTATCTAAATGGAATCTATATGAAAAGTAAGCAGATAAAACTGACCCACTGCCTTGATTACATATAAATTGAAAATAAACGAAACAAAATCGGGGGTTGTCTGTTGTATGTGCATTATGCTGTGCTTTCTATAAAAACTTTAGGGTGTTCATAAGATGTAAAAGTACATGGATTTTATGATGGGTTAAAGATACTAAAACCTAGTTAGTTATTTTATTAGTTACTCATAGATTCAATATCGTGGAAAAATAAACAATAAAGAAAAACTTAAACTACAAATTTTTACAATATCATGAAACTTTTATCTACTAAATTAGAAAAAAAAAATCACTACTTACTTTTAAAAATGAAGGTATTAAGGTAGGTTTTTTTTCACCTTGGGGAGATAGTGAGGTAATAAATTTGTAAAGATATGTGTCCTTAAAAATGTGAAAATATAATCATGCAGTGTCTGAAACTTACTTCAGAATTTAGATCACATAATAATTTTACTGTTTGAGAATAAAACTAATTTATATTTTAAAATATTTTCCTTTAAAGTTGATACCTCCAACTAATTTACCAACCTAAAGTCAATTATTTTATTTAACTTTTTGTTTTGCAAATGAATTCTCTTTTTCAAATATTTGATGATAATTTTAAAGGCCAAGGGCTGTATATAATTAACTTTTTAGTTAAGGGTTGTGGATAATTCTTAAAAACATTGTTTTTATTACGCCATTTATACAAAACTAACGGGGTAACAAGATAAATCAGCATCATATCCATGAAAATATCATGCAACCCATTTTCACCCGAATTTTGTCATTTTATTGTATTCTAGTATATTACCCTATTCTCCCCAAATATTAAGCCCCTGCTAATTTTGCATGAAAATATAAACTTAAAATACTTATTTCCGAAATATAGTAGAGTAAATTATGAATGTATTTTATGAGCATCCTTCCCACAAGCTTTAATGCAAAGTATAATGTATTTGTTAAACAAAATGTATCATGTCTAACTGAATGTGGTTCACATCAAGTGTTAAATTTTGTAATGTGTACTGGAACTTTACAGCACTACTTAATGTAATTGCACATATTGTGAATATGTCTAAATAGTATGTTTTGTATTGATGCAGAGGTTTAATATTGCATTATCTCAAATTCTATAACTGTTATCGATAAAAATAATTAAGATCATGAGATTGAATGTGATAATATATTTTCTTTTATAGAGCAAGGCACAGGAATGGATATTAATTATTTTTTAAGGAATGCATATCACAGAATGACTTCAAAGGCGTAAAGTATTAAATATCACTATTAAAATGGATTTAATACCTGTCTTAAAATTAAAATCACATTGGATTTATAAGTGAGATTGGTAAGACTAGGATAGAATTTGATTATTTTTTTAAACAGACACATAAAATTTACGAATAATAGCACTGAAATTTTAAAATTTTAGATCCAACTATGAAAATTACTCACACCCATCGTCTTTCAATTGTATCATAACGTTAGAATTAGATATAGAGACTTATGATACAAAATAGCATCTATTTAAATGCCATCCAGCTCTTTCCATTAATTTAAAATTATTCAAACGAGTCTAAGCGTAACATATTTATTCCTTAAAATCTTGTGATTCGAACGAATTTTACGCATACATTACTCCAGATTTATGAACAAGTAGAAAAACGCCTATCAGCTTTCAACTCAATGTAAATTTTGAAGCCACTTTGCATAGCCTCAGAACAAAATTCTTGAAAAAAGTTTCCACTTTATATTTAAAAAAAAAAAAAAACTGCTCCGCTATATTTAAAAAAAAAACCTGTGTTTGTTAACTTTCATTCAGAAATAAATCTGGCCAGGAAGATAGAATTAAAAAGGTTTGAAATTTTTTATTTATTATGTATTTTAAAAGGGGAAAATAAGCCCCCAGTAGGGATCTTTATTAAAATAATAATTCATTTTAATAACTTTTGTACAAACTAAACTTATTTTGAACTTTAAATAACAAGATCTGAATTAAAGTGAGTTTCAGTCTTTTAGGGCATCTTATTTAATTTATAAATATTTTATGTAGCATTTTTTTACCTTCATTTTGTAAAAGAATACAATTTGGCGGTAGTTATGAACTAAATATTGACAGTGAAAAAAATTTACGCCTTTTTTGTATTCACAAGTTTTTAAATATGCCATTGTTAAATGGAGCTATCATATAGAGATTTAGCTCTTGGAATATCATTAAAGCTTTTCCACTGAAAATAATCTATTAAAGAATCTTTAACACTTACTAAACGAAAATGAGTTATACTTATATTAGTATAGGTAACTTTGAATTCAATAATGAAAATAATAACAGCATACAACTAGAGGTTGGTGATGTTTAATGGTGCAAGGGCCATATTACTCATCAGTGGATTAATTATTCTAACAATAGACCCTCTTGATGAACTAATACTTCCAAATTAATTTAACCTTAGTCTTTTTATAGATCAAGGAAAGACAGAGCAAAAAAAAAACATTTTAATTAGATTTAAATCACATCTCATAGGGATTATCAACTTCCTGAAAAAAGTAAAATTCTAAATTACTGTAATTGTCAAAAGTAAATAGGTCTACTACAGGAAGATTGTATTTCACTTTAATCTAACAATCCTTTAAAAAATTTGCATGATAATTTGTATAAGAGCCAAAACAGAAGTTAAATAAACTTTTAAATTTACCAACTGAAATAACTTTAAGAATTATATTTTTTCTTCAAAATCATATTAATGTTTTAAACTTTTTTTTTGTTAGTCTTTCAAACTAAAATTCATGATGATACTAGTTGTATAAGCACAATATGTAGTTTAGTTTACATAGAAAAATAATTTATATTTAATATATGATCCAGGTTTATAGCAAGGCTTGTGGTTGTTAAAATTGGAATCATTAGAATCAGATAGCCTAATTTATATAAATTTTGTTTGTTGGGAGTTGTAACTGTTCAGAGTTTAAGGAAGGCTTTTTGCCTTTATTGATTAATGTTTCATATCAGAAAGTGTTTTGTATGCATCAAAATTTTGTACAATGTATTGAATGTGAAAATAAATGTTCGTGAAGAAAATTAGGTTCCTATTGCATTTTTTATTTGCAATCATCTTTTAAAATAAATCAGGGAGCACTTCAACAAATAATCATTCTTATTGTAAATATTTAGCTTCAGCTAACTTTAAAATTATATTACATAATTCACTAAATGGCAAATCAGTAGCCATCAGGGGCAACAGAAAATTTAAAAGACTTAAAACTCTTAACTTAAAAAAACTTAAAAACTATTTCTCTTTTAAAGAAAAACTTCTTGTAGGATATCCATCTGGCAACAAAACATACTTTGTTTATCTGCTTAGAGAACTGGCTTGCTCAGAACATGCAACTGGACATGCTGGAGAAATTGTAAACCATTATGTAACTTAAACTAAATGTAACTGCTTAACTTTAAATCATTAAATAGATCTTTAAATGTATCAGAGATCTTTCATTATGGCGACGAGGTAAGAAAACTTCAAAATCGAACATGCCTAACGAAAGCGAAACTAGACAACAACAGAACCAGAACACCAACGGAAATCGAGGTATGGATTTATCCAAATTTAAATTTGATGAATATATTCCTGGAAAAGATGATATACGATATTACTTAAGAAGATTTGAGCTAGAATTAAGAGTGCATTCTATTCAATCGGACAATGATAAGAGAGACCTTTTATTAAGAAGTATTGGTTCACAACTCTTCAGGCTAATCAATGATAATTTTGACCCAGTTTCTCCGGATGATGTGAATTACAGCAAGATAACAGATTTTCTGAATGAGTATTTTAAACCAACAACTAACATTCATGCAGAAAGAACAAAGTTCACCCAGAGATTTCGTTTAGAAAATGAAACAGTAGGTGAATACGTCGCAGCTCTTCGAACACTAGCTGTTGGCTGTAAATTTCGTTTTGCCTTAGACGAACGTATTAGGGATCAGCTTATCTTAGGAATCAACGATGCTCGTATACAAGAACTAATATTTCGAGAACATGCGGATGAGAACTCCACTTTGAATGATGTTGTGAAGTCAGCTACAAATTTCGAGTCAGCGTTATTAAACAGGCAGGCCATGGAATCAGTTACCAAAACAGAAACTATCCATAAAGTAAAAGAACAAAAGAGAACAGAGAACAATAAATCACACGCCAAGAGAAATGAACAAAAACAAACAGAACAAAAAACGAACAAAAGAAGTGAGAAATTTAGAATCGACAAGCGAACATCCTGCCTCCGCTGTGGTTTGAAAAAACATGGAAAGGGTGAGGTATGCAAGGCGGAAAAAGCGACTTGCAAGGCTTGTTCTTCAGTTGGACATTTCGCTAAGGTTTGTGTACGTTCAGGAAATGCTGAATTCATCCATCAAATTTTCCAGATCATTCCAGATGAAAACAAGTATGACATCACAGCTAAAATTAATAATGAAGAACTAAAGTTTAGCTATGACACAGGAGCAAGTAAATCTATAATCCCTGAACACTTTTATAGAAAACTTCCTGGAAAACCAAAACTAAGAAAAGCTAAGAAACTTTTTGGTTACCCGAACCAGCCTATACCAATATTGGGAGAAGTCAGTGTGCAAATAACAGTTGGAACTAAAACAAGAAAATGTGATGTAACGGTGGTTCCTGGTAACAGTGTTCCAATATTTGGAAAGGACCTGATGCAAGTATTCCAAATAGAACCCAAGTATGAAATTAAACAGATCAACATGACAGAACAAACAGATTCCAAGCATGAGGAACAAGAGCTTTTGAAACAATATGCTAATGTCTTTGATGAATCAACAATTGGAACAATTCATGGTTTTGAAGCAAACATCAAAATTAAAGAAGGAGCAACACCTAAACTTTGCAAGGCAAGGCCAGTACCTTATGCTCTAAAATCAGCTGCTGACAAGGAAATAAACAGACTAGTTGAAAATGGAACTTTAGAACCTGTAGACGTCAACAAGGAAACAGTTGAATGGGCATCACCTGTCGTCTACGTTACTAAGAAGAACAGCCAAATTAGACTCTGTGGGGATTTTAAAGCTACAATTAATCAACATATGATAACAGAAAAGTATCCTTACCCAACATTTGAGGACATTTCTGCAAAACTCAATGGATGTACACAGTTCAGTGTTATTGACCTAAAAGATGCCTTTCTTCAGGTTAAAATAAACAAGTCATCTCGACAGTATCTAGTGATAGCTACTCACAGAGGTTATTTCAGATATCGTCGTATGCCATTTGGAATCTCAGCAGCACCGATCATATTTCAAAAGCTAATGGACCAATTTCTGATGGGACTAGATGGAGTAGCTTGGTTCCAAGATGATGTAGCAGTAGGAGGAAAAGACAGACAAGAACTCTTGGAAAGACTACACAAGGTCTTCGACAACTTTAGGAAAGTCGGTTTGAAAACCCAACGTTCCAAGCTCCAACTTTTCAAGACCAAAATTAAGTTTCTGGGACATCTCATTACAAAAGATGGTATTTTACCTGATGATGAACGAATTCGAGCCCTGAGTGAACAACCTCCACCAACGAACATTTCAGAACTGAGATCGTTTTTAGGTTCTGTGAACTACTATTCACGCTTCGTGAAAAACTTGCAGATACTGTGTTCACCTCTCCATGATCTGTTAAAAAAGAATACCAAATGGGAGTGGACAAGTACACATCAAAGAGCATTTGAAAAGATCAGAGAACAGATTTCATCAAGGAACATTCTAACACATTTTGATCCTAAAAAGCCCATAATTCTATCATGTGATGCATCAACCAGAGGACTTGGAGCAGTTTTACAGCATCGAGAACATGGACAGCTGAAACGCATTGCAGCAGTTTCAAGAACATTGAACAACGCTGAGAGAAACTACTCAAGCATAGACAGAGAAGCTCTAGCTATTATGTTTGGAGTTCAAAAATTTTACAAGTACCTCGTGGGAAATCACTTTATTATTCAGAGTGATCACAAGCCATTGGAAAGAATTCTTGGTTCCAACAGGGAGATTCCACGTCTAGCAGCTTCTAGGCTAACAAGATGGGCTGTAACACTAGGTGCATTTGACTATGAAATTGAACACTTACCTGGAGAACAGATGTCTGCACCAGATGCTCTTTCACGTCTGCCTTTACCGGATAGAAAAGTGAGTGAATTCGAAGACAGCAGTACTGTTTACAAGATTGTAAATCATGCCATTTATGAGATGTATCTTACTCAAAGAATACTACGAACACAAACAGAAAAGGATCCAATCTTGAACAAGATAATTGCCTTTATTGAAAGAGGATGGCCTCCAAAGAAGAACTTGGATGAAAAATTCTATCCATACTATGAAAAGCGAAACGAGCTGACATATGAACAAAGAATTATCATGTGGAACAATCGGATTGTCATACCAAGAAGCCTAATAACACACGTCATGAACAAGCTCCATGAGGGACATACTGGAATTGTGGCAATGAAATCAGTTGCTCGGATGTCAGTATGGTGGCCCTGCATTGACCATGACATAGAAAAGACTGCTAGAACATGTCCCAACTGCAATGAACATCATCCAAAGATCTGTGAATCACCTTTATTACTCTGGAACAATACGGGTAAACCCTGGGATCGTGTGCATATGGACTTAGCTCAACTAAATGGAGAAAACTGGTTGTTTATCATCGATTCATATTCACGTTGGCTGGAAGTCTTCAAATTGAAGCATGTAACCTCATCTGAAGTCATTAAATGTTACAGGAAATTGTTTGCTACTTATGGCATTTGCCGTGTCATTGTTTCAGACAATGGTCCTCAGTTTACTTCTGTGGAATTCAAACAGTTCTGTGATAGAAATGGAGTTCAACACATCCGTACTACTCCTTATCATTCCAGAAGTAACGGCCTAGCAGAACGAGTCATAAGAACCTTCAAAACACGTTTCAAGAAAACCCAAAACCAGTTTGAGGATCAAGAACACCAACTTCAAGTTTTCCTTTTCACTTATAGAACAATTATACACAAAGTCACCCAAAGTACACCTGCAAAGCTGTTTCTAGGAAGAGAGTTACCAACACTTTTTGACAGACTCAAGCCAGATTTGGTTAATGATGTTCAAAGTTTGAAATCCAAGTACCATCACGACAAAACATCCAGAGAAAGAAACTTTGACGTAGGAGATAACGTTTGGTTACGCCGTGAGCACAAGACATGGAAACCAACGGTGATAGCAGACAAGACAGGTCCTCTATCATACAGAACAACTGAAGGGCAAAGAGTCCATACAGATCATCTCCGTCCTAGAAGTTTGTCTCATGATGAACCTAATGAACACACTTCAGAAGAACAGCTATTCATGGATTTGACAAAGAATTCAGAACCAGATTCTCCGACTCCACTTTCTGATGAGAACGAACTTTCAGATACACCGTCTAATTCCCAGATGCCTGAAATTGTCAATGACTGTATCCTTAAACCAGAGACTCCTTTGAGAAGATCACACCGAACACGCAGAGCACCTCTACGATATGACGAGGAGTTTTGAACTTTAAAGAAACTTTGGGACTTTTTGAACTCTTTATTTAAAGGGGGGGTAATGTAGGATATCCATCTGGCAACAAAACATACTTTGTTTATCTGCTTAGAGAACTGGCTTGCTCAGAACATGCAACTGGACATGCTGGAGAAATTGTAAACCATTATGTAACTTAAACTAAATGTAACTGCTTAACTTTAAATCATTAAATAGATCTTTAAATGTATCAGAGATCTTTCACTTCTCAAAAGATGAAAGTGGAAACAATTGAAAGCAATTCCATGGCTAAAGCTCAAATCTGTTATTAATCTGTTTTTTAAAATCTGGACAGTAGTCTAAGCCCCCCCCAGGGGGATGCATTCAAAACAAGTTACTGCTGTCAAAACAGTCAGACAAATATATTCTATACAAGGAAAAAAAATTTAACTTGTTATTCAGATTTCTTAAAAGTTCAGATTCAATAAAAAGGAAACTCTTATGTAAACTAAAACTTAAAGAACAGACAAAACAAACTAAACTTTAAATGCTCTTCTATTTTATTCTTCATGCCATATTTTTTAGTTTAGTAACAAACTAAAATTGGTATTAGGTGGTACATACTACAATAGAATAAAACATCTAAAAACTTTAAAATACTGAGCTTCCAACTAAACATATGGCCCCTTTACTAAACTTTATGTAAATATGCCATAAAGACGATTGAAAATTCTATCACAATATAACACAAATTGTATGGCAATATCAAATGGTTTAAAAGAAAAATTCAATACATAACATTCAAACATAAAACAATATGCCACAATTATACTAACACATACATAAGAAGGAATCTAAGTACCAAATGCCATTTTTGTTCAAAAACAGTTTCCAACACAAACATATTGCACAAAAAAATTTAAACAAAAACTTTTCAATTTAATCAAAAAAATTACTTTTGTGTCATTGTTTAAAAGTTAAACAGACAAGTGATATCAGATCAATACAAAAAGTGAAATAGTAGTATAAAAATCGGTCTTGTCCAGAAAATATCAACCAACTCTCAATTCAATAAGCATCAGTAGGTTAGATGCAATTAAGATAAATCATAAATTGAAGGATATAATTTTTTATTTAGGGCATAATACCTACAAATAAAATAATGTGAATAATAGCTCTCAATATTAATTTTGGAAAACAATTTGTAAATATACCCAAAGAAATTTTGCAATATAAAAAAAGTAAGAGCATTTTTAAAACTTTTCATTCAAAAGTTAATGTTAATACAAGTGGTTGACAAACGCACAGTACAACTAATTAAAACCAAATACTTGAACAGTAAAATTATCTTAACATCTAAAAACTTAAACAATAAATAAGCAAATAAGAATGGAAAATACAACAGATTTGATTAAACACCTAAAATGGTAGTATTCATTAGATAACTCTCTTAACACTTTTTCATACCTTCCTTACTTCCTTATGCATTTTTTAAATACTTTGCTAACATCACATGGATATCTTTAATTTAAAATAACCCAAAAGGGAAAGAAGCTAAAATTTATTACATAAAATACATAGATATAGATCAGGAAACAAAAGTTAATTAAGTACTTATTGTATATTTCCACATATAAGCCGTGAATTTCACGAATTTCTGATTCTAAGTGGGGGGGTTGGTTTATATGTGGATCTCAAGGTTTTTCTCTTCGCCTACTTCCCACTGTCATGGGAAATCTTTTAAAGAGCCCTTTTGGATGTAGTTATATCATTACAGGCAGACTGGAATGGGTTTCTTTTCGTCCAAAATCTGGACTAGAATGTTTGTCATAGCATTTCAATATATTTATCATACTTTAAAGGAGTACCATCACCATATCCCGATAAGGGCCCATCACTCATAAAGAATCTATAAACTTACAGGAGCTTGCTCTATGGGAGGGAAGCTATTCGGCCAGCCGAGAGCTTGTGAGGTTTGTGGCAGAATTGGCTTTTTGAAGCCACAATGTTAGTGATTCAAGCGAGCAATGTTGAAAAAATTTTACTCGGCTTATACACAGGTTTTGAATTTTTGTGAAATTTTTCATTGAAAAACCATACCCTCTGCTTATAAAATATACAGTACATATTTAAAAAGATCATCCTATATTAAGCTCAAGAGCTTCTTATGCACAAATCAAAAGGAACTAAACACAATTTAATATCACTGTGAAAAAGCACTAAAAACACCAATAATTGAGCACTGACCAGCAATGTCCATGTCTTTTTAGAACACAAATTGAGAACTTCTTCAAGAAATGTAACAAGTCCTTTACATTAAAAATCCAAAAACAAGTTTTTTAACACAGCATCTTTATGGGGAAAACAGGGGGGAAAGCAACAAAATCAGGTAGGACAAAACAACAGCTGAACCTTGATTAACCAACACTTTTGGAACCAGGTGGAGTCAAGTTAACAAATCCTTCCCAGAACTCAAAACGATGAAATAAATCAAAATTTAGTTCCAACAAATTGCATTTTTTGTCTTTGGAAGAACAAACACAACATAAATGATAAGGAAGGGTAGAAATCTTTGCTATAAGCAAGCTTGAAGGCAAAATTGTTTGGTTACTTTGAAGCAATGAATGAAATATGATACAACGTTATGGAAACTCTGATGCTGTAAATTTTACTCATCATAATGGAATAAAAGTTTAGTAGACTAATTTTCTTACTTGTTATTACAGTATACTCACAATATGACAAGTTTTATGATGCAAAAAAAAAACTTGTATTTCTTAACAAAAATATTTTCTCCCTTGACACTAGGTATTATTCTCATGTTCTGTCATATAAATATTAAAAAAAATTACAGGATGTGGTTCATAGCACAGATGGTTGGATAATCAAAGTTCTACTGTAGATTAAACCTTTACCTTAACATCTGTTTTTGTACTTCCGAACTACTTTCTTGTTAATTTTCCATTCCTTTTGGTTTTTATTAAAATTGCTAAAACAGATTTCTGTCTCTAGAGAAACAAATTTTCACCCATAAGGAACATCCCACACAATACGTTGTTTGTACTTGGAAATACCTGTTTAAGATAATAGATTTGATAAAGAAAATATTGTGCGTTTGCAGTGAAATATGCATGGTTGTACCTACAATTTTCCTTGAGAAAGCAACATCTGACTTTTTTATGTGCCAATGGGTTAACTGGGTGAAGTGCCTAGTGAATAAACACTTAGCAGTTGGACTTGCAATTTAAACACTTCAGATATCATTTTCAGGGCTTTCTTTTAACCAAATCCTTACAATAAGGTAGGTTTTCAATCAGGCTTTTTCTCTGGAGTATCGTTAAAATCTTTTCAGGTTACAAAAATTTATTATTTTGATGTTATTTTTATTTTAATGAAAAATAGCCATATATATTAGGGTGGCCCTTAACAGTATGGGGATTTTTAAAAGTTAAAAATATGCTGCTCCCACCCCCTAACTTTGTGCCAATGGACAAAATAATGATAATTGCAAACTTTTAGCCAAATCCGATAATATTAAGGCGACCCTCAAACGCCTTAAAGTTTTGAGTTTTTAGCCATTTTTTTGAAAAACAGACAAAAAAACAAATATAAAATCTTCACAATTTTTTACCAATTTTTATATGATGAACTACTATTGTTAGAGATATAATGACTTAGGTTTGGTTTTTTTGTCACGTCTCATTTTGGAGTAGTAATTTTTTTAGTGTTTTGCAATTGCTGTAAAGTTGTTTTTCCTGCATTTTGAAAACACACTGCTACTCTACAACCACTTAACTTAAACACATAAAATAGGGCTCATTTTGTTCGTTATTTTATTCTCTTCATATTTAGGGGCATTATGACCAACTTCCTTTTATTTAAAATTAAAACATTTTGGAAAAAAGTGCAAAAAAAAATCAAAAAATTAAAAAAAATAAAAATTTTGGGAAATTTTTGAAACAAAAAATTTTACTGCTTTTTACCTTCTAATATATACATTTTTACCAATTATCAAGACATAATTTGAATTTGATCACATTGGAAAAAAATGAAACTCACCGTACATTTGGTAGGTCCCTTACTAAACCCCTAATCAATAGTAAAAAATAATGAAAAACTCAAGAAAAGTTGGTAAGATCTTTGAAAGGGTTCATATGATTCAAAGGCATGCAAAAAATTTGACACACATTATCTAAAGCACATTTTTAAGCTAATTTTCCATAAAAATATTAGAACCTCCAGAATAGAGATGGGACCTTATTAAAGGAATTACTATTTCTATTTAAAATTCCTAAATATTGTTCTCAAATTTTCAACTCTCATTTTGTTACAATCATTAAAAAATGGCAAGTGCAAAATTGCAGTATAATCAGACAATTTAAAGGTTCAAAAGACTTGAAATGTTGTGATTTTGATCGAAAATTCATTATTTTGGGTTAAAAAAAACTATTTACAATATTTTTCTCTGGTAGATCTGTGTTGTTATGATCTTATTTCTATTAATAGAGCATTTTTGTTTGAAAATTTTAGTTTCTTCAACCTTGATAACCTTTCTTACTGGATATTACTTCATGATTTTAATAATAACATTCTTACAAAAAATGAAATTGATAAACAGTTTGTTTTGCAAATTGTTGTTTAAGACAGAAAAATATATCCATCGGCAACTAAATCCTATCTAAGAAAATAGTAATGCGAAATAGATTCGTTGTTTCACAGAATGTTTTAAAACTTATGGATATTCATTTTCGGAATAAAAATTAAATTTTCATAAAAATAGTTTGTTACTGAAACTTCAAGGCGTTTTAGGATCGCCTTGTAATTCTCCTATTCAACTGAAATTTTGCCTAATCAGTCTTTCGCTGATTGGAACAATATTAAAGGTAAGTGTGCGACATATTTTTAACTTTTTGAAAATCTCATGTAGCTAAAGGCCGCCCTTAAAAAGCAACCCTAAAAGTAGAATTGATTAAAGAAACGGCCTTTAGAGAAATAGTATCTTAATTGCCTTAACCGTCAACTTAGTATTAGCTATGAGAATTTTTTAAAGAAATATAAATTAAAATCACTTGAATTATTCGAAAATCTTCTCCCAATAACACTTCAATCTCCAATAAAATACTTCATTCAATAACAACACTATTTTTTAGAAAAACTAATTTTCGTTCATTTTGTATTAATATTTTAAGGATCAAAAATATTCTATAAAACAACTAATTTGGTATTAAACATAAATTAATAAGTAGGATTAAGGTTTTAAATGTTAAGAAGAGTTATATGAAAATAATTATCACTTTGGAATTTTAGATAGAAATAATTCCTTTAATAAGGTCCCATCTCTATTGAGGTTCTAATATTTTTATGGAATATTAGCTTAAAAATGTGCTTTAGATAATGTGTGTCAAATTTTTTGCATGTATTTGAATCATATGAACCCTTTCAAAGATCTTACCAACTTTTCTTGAGTTTACCATTATTTTACTATTGATTATCGGGGGTTAGTAAGGGACCTACCAAATGTACGGCGAGTTTCATTTTTTTCCAATGTGATCAAATTCAATTTCTGTCTTGATATTTGGTAAAAATGTATATATTAGAAGGTAAAAAGCAATAAAATTTTTTGTTTCAAAAATTTCCCAAAATTTTTATTTTTTTTAATTTTTTGATTTTTTTCGCACTTTTTTCCAAAAATTTTTAATTTTAAATAAAAGGAAGTTGGTCATAATGCCCCTAAATATGAAGAGA
The DNA here is from genome assembly GCA_963680715.1 of Tetragnatha montana. Lineage (NCBI taxonomy): Eukaryota > Metazoa > Arthropoda > Arachnida > Araneae > Tetragnathidae > Tetragnatha > Tetragnatha montana. The sequence continues at coordinate 43,554,586 of OY796674.1, forward strand.
ATAAAATTACGAACAAAATGAGCCCAATTTTATGTGTTTAAGTTAAGTGGTTGTTGAGTAGCAGTTGTTTTCAAAATGCAGAAAAAACAACTTTACAATAATTGCAAAACACTAAAAAAATTACTACTCCAAACTGAGACTTGACAAAAAAAACCAAACCTGTGCCATTATATCTCTAACAATAGTAGTTCATCATATAAAAATTGGTAAAAAATTGTGAAGATTTTATATTTGGTTTTTTGTCTGTTTTTCAAAAAAATGGCTAAAAACTCAAAACTTTAAGGCGTTTGAGGGTCGCCTTAATATTATCGGATTTGGCTAAAATTTTGCAATTATCATTATTTTGTCCATTGGTACAAAGTTAGGGGGTGGGAGCTAAACATTTCGAAAGTTCATAAATAAGGGCCACCCTAATATATATATATACAATCAAAGGAACAAATCCCACAATTTCCTAAATATAGTACTCTACATTATCATTCAGCTTGAACAGTTGATAAAAATAAGTAAGAACATACACTGCACAATTATTAGTCAAAAAACATGACCGAATGATGTCAAATTTCACCAACAGGTATTTTTGTTGATATGCAGCTAGGTTATTAATTAAGAAATTTACATAACTACAAATTGAAGAAGCTTGTATAAATGATTTCCCCCAGTTATGAGATCTTCCTAAAACTACTTAAATTTTAGTAGGTGTCTTTAGAGGGATTAATTTTTTATTACTTTAGAAAATGAGGTCAAATCTTCATTCACTGGACAGTTCACTCAGTCTTATTCAGAAATAAACTAAAGGAGGTGCAGAGCATTTAATACTTGCCTTTAAATGCAATAGCAATATGGGCCAAAGAGAAATATCTTTGTCTTTGATGTGGTAGGCAATTATACAGGAAGAGAAAAGATTGTCATGCCGTGTCAAAACAAAACTTTGAAATTGAAATCTTTTTGTCATAGTTTACAAGTTTACATTGTTATATAAAAATACTAGCCAATTTTTGATGCTACCTAAAAAGATCAATGCAGTTTTTAAAAAATTGAGCCAGAAAGAAAATTGAAAGTTTTAAACCTTAACTTTCGTTGTGTTGGCACTAGTAATAGTAACTTCCTGATATCACTGAACAAAAAATGTATTCAAATGTAGTCAAAATGCTGACTCTCAGTGATAGAGTAGAAAAATTTGATTATAAATTTTTGACAAATCATTTAAAGAAAATATAGAAGTACTATACTTACTATACTCTCAATATCTCAAAATTAAAGTGACATAAGAAAAATCTGGAAATTTAGTTTACAAGTAAAAAAAATATCTCAACCATGACATAAAATGCCATAGGAAAATATTTATAGAAATTACTAAGGTTCAGAAACATTGAATTTCGAGATACTGAGAATACACTTTATAAAATTACTCATACAAAACTTTTCATGGAGAAACTAATACAAAAATATATTTAAGTGCTTGATTCCTTTAAAACTTTTTGATTTAAAAAATTAGAAAACTATAAAAATCTGAAAGGGATTGCTAGTTTTGCTTGATTATTCCATGATAATATTAATATTAAACTTTATAAAACATTTTCAACATAAACAACAAGTGAATAGAGGAGGTCGAGAATTAGAATAGAGGATCAAGATGCCATTTAAAAAATATTCAAAGTATAATAAAATTATTCTAATGAAAAGAAAAGTACAATAAGCTTAAAGAATTAATTCTAACCTATGTGTAAATTCTACCTTAAACTATTAAATGGATTAGATAGTTAAAAAGGCATGCTTTTATGGATTACAAAATGATATAGAGCTGCCTTTTCAAGAAATCCCGCTTACAATAGTTAATTTATCTTTCCATCCAAATTTTAAATCTTAGTAGAAACAAATGAATATAAATTATCAAGAAGAGTTCAACCAACCTAATGAAAATACTACTTTGGAAGATTGAAATTCTATTTTCTTTTATAGACACATTTAGAGTATGATATGTAAATACTCATTAATAACACAGTTATTAAAAATGTGTTAAAAATAGTTTGAATGCTTTTGTGTCTATTTTGTACTGTTATTATAATATTAAATTACACATTGACATAAATAAATTATAAAAACAATGAAAAATGACATGGTTTCTATACTTTTTCAGAAAATACTGATTGGTAATGAGATCTTATAGCACTTAATTCATTATTTAGTTTTTCATAAATGAATTCTAAATCTTCTACTGGTGACACTTCTTTTGAAAAGTTTTGGAGGTCCATCTTATTTTCATTGGGATCAGTTTTTCTCATCAAAAACTCTTTCGTGATATTTTCCATAATCTTGTTGGATTCAAGAGACTGGATAAAATCAGAATCAGAGTAAATTTCAGTTTCCTAAAATACAAAGAAATAATAACCATAAATTCTCTCCCTCTCACATGTATAATAAACTTTTGAAACTAATTAAAACAAAACATATTTGGATGTAAATAGCTATTATACAATGCCAAAAAAACAATCTGGGTTTTTTTTGCAATCCATTTTAATTTAAGTGCATTTTTGGACTGCCTGTGTGATTCTACACAACATGCCAGAGTCGATAATTACAATTCCTAATAATTTTGTTGAAAACTAAGCAATCAGTCTCGCACATATTTAAAGAATTGCCTCAAAACTAGGAAAAAGCAGAATGGTGTTTTGGCCGCGCATATGTTACCACCATGCCAAAAACGCCTCGTTGTCATCAATGTAGATATTAATAGGTTAGTTTTCGACATTCAAAACTGCTTGGTGATTTCCACCCAAAATTCTTTAACTTGATCTGATTTTAAATGCTTAAAAATTTAATTGATTGTTCCTAATATTGCACGATTTTTTAATTTAGGAATACCATGTAGTACTCTCAGTTTAAGAATATAGTCACCTTAATGCGGATCAGTACATAACGCATTTCATAAATTGAGGCCTTTGGGGCAAAAACCAGGTATCTCCACTAAGTTTATTCACAGTTATATTTGCCTATTTCACGATACATTTTTAATCATTGTTGCCTTGAAATGCAGATCTTTGCCCGTTGCCAGATATGAGTTCTTAAACTGCAAGTCTGGCAGAAAAAAAACTGGGCCTCATTTTAACTTTCTTAGAGGCTTAGGGCCGTATTCAGAAACTTTTAACACGATTATGAAACGAGTCGAGAACGATTCGAGACCGAGAACGACATCGAGATGATATCGAAACGATCATTTTCAAACGAGTACTTCAACTCTCTCGTTTCCTCAAAAACGAGTAATATAGCGGACTCTGATTGGTTGAAAAGAAATTCGCGTCATCGCTGGGAGGTTTGGCGATGACGCGAATTTTTTTTCAACCAATCAGAGTCTGCTATATTACTCGTTTTTGAGGAAACGAGAGAGTTGAAGTACTCGTTTGAAAATGATCGTTTCGATATCATTTCAATGTCGTTCTCGGTCTCGAATCGTTATCGACTCGTTTCATAATCGTGTTAAAAGTTTCTGAATATGGCCCTTAACTGAGTGGAAACAACAGTAAGGTAATAGATCTTTAAAGGTTAAGGATAATCAATAAGTAGCTACACTTTTTTTTAAATCTAAGAAGGACGATATCGTTTGCTCCAAATTTTTAAAGCGCAATTACAAACTTAAACTTTCTTATGCACAGAGGGCTCCCAGTAGAAATACAAGGGTCCCTTTATCAACTCTTGAATTTATCCTAAAAAACACAATTTTTAAACATCAACCCTAAACCATGCCAAGATATCTCCAAAAATCATCTAAAGTAAATTTGAATTGAAAGTGGAGATGCATGTACCCAAGGTGCCTTGCAGTTGCACCAAGGGCCTCAATTTACAAAACAAAGATATTATTTAATAAATACATTTTCTGCCTACGTCAGGCATTGATGAGCTGACATAACGTTTTGATAGCCCAATAAAAAGTCTTTGGGAAGTTATCTGACGTAAAAGAAAGTGCCTTGTAGTTTGTCATATATAATAAGCTCACAGGTTTACCCAATGAGCATAAAACACAGTCAAGTAAACCAAATACAGTGTCAGTGTTCAGTTAGATAGTCATGATCTGTTGCAACTCTAAAATTTGCAGTAAAACACATCAAGGCAAGTGCATCGGAAGGGGCAATGCATGAGGGGTATCCGGTATCCCACCCCTTACCAGTTGAGATTTGTTCACTAATTCCCGTATTGACCATCTTGAGTAAGTTCATAGCTAACTCTAGAGTAGGGTGTCTCTAGAATTAAGGTAACTCTAGTATTAAATGTTGAGTTTATTGACCAGCATCGGATTAAGATACTCTCGAGTGAAATGGTAGGCTCGTTTCTGATTAGACCGTCACGGTGGACAAGGCAATAGAAGGCCGAAAATACCTCACAGTGTAACAGATGAAATTGCTGCTTTACAACTAAACCCTTATCTTTAATATTTCATTCACGCGCACGTGAACTTCTTAAAAATAGTGAGAAATGCAAATATCTTTGTGATTTTTTGGACTTGTTTTGTTGTGTAATTGTAAATAGCATCAAAATTAAATGAAAGTGTTTTCGCAAGTATTTATTTCATTCGTCACTCAGACGTTGTGTTAAAACAGGATATTTCAATGGGAAAAAAACTATTTAAAAAAATTATTGATTCGAACTTATTAATAATTTAAACAAAATGTTTTCTTTAAAAATATTCAGCAATAACTATTGTTAACCAACTTTCAATAAAAAAAGTGCACAAATAAATTTTTTAAATTTAATATTTACCTAGTAACTTGTTAATACAGCTAGTACTTTTTTTTTTTTAAATATGGCTTTATTGGAATAAATAATACAACTAGTACTTTATAATAGGTATTTTTCGGTTAAACAATACCAATTAAACCAGTCAAAATGATGAGGGACAAAAAATTACACAGCACTCAATGTTTACATACGATTTCAGTTATCAGAATTAAATTTACAAATTTTAGGCAAAAAAATGTGTAAAATTCTAGCATTAAATAGTATTTTGTAAGTTTCTACAACACTTTTGCACATTAACCTTAATCTTTTCTGCTATACAGTGTGCTAACTTATCCCAGACGGCCATTTTGTTTTTGTTTACTCGAGAGTAACTCGGGAAAATTGGGGAGTGAAGTTAAGTGCTGTTTTTCACTCTAGAGTTAAGGTATTTTGGACTGGTGGATAACGTTAACTCGAGAATGCGAGATATCACTCCTAATTCGAGAGTAGCTCGTGTTGGTCGATACGGCTGTAATACCTTCAAAGTCAAAGGATAAGTTGATTTTTATTTTCACCTCAGAACTAAATAATTGGCTGAAAGGACAAAGGGAACAGTGATTGGGGCAATTTAAAGCCGTTCTCGGCAAGGGGGTCAGCTTTTTCATTTCCAGGTATGTTACAATGGCTCTGTATGTAAACTGCAAAAAAAGCAATTGCCAAGACTGCAATTGAAAATAAACAATGAAACAAATAAATTATGCAAAAGTAGTTTCAGAAGAATAATAGTTCAGTAGAATCAGGAACATAATTGGTTAATTAAATTAACAAGTAACAGGTAACAGGTTGCATCTGATTCTAAACTAGCATTAAATATTTTCAATCAGAAATTATTCTAAAAGTTGAAACAAAATTAAAACACATCCCATTTACTTCAAATTAATGTTGATAGAAAATATAATAAAATCTAAAATTTAAGAATTTACCTCTGTGGGATGCATGGCCATTTGGTGGTTCATTGTACCCAGAGTTCTCATGGAAAACTTCAGACGTCCAAGAGAATATAACAGTTTATTCATTAACGAAGAATCCAGTTCAACTTCAGATTTAATTTCTTCTCCAACAGAGGAAGAAGCCATTACCTAATTTTAGAAAACAAATCTTTATGTTAGCACTTAAGAAATAATAAGTTTTGAGAATACTAAAACTTAAGTACTGTTAAAAACTAAAAGGATGACAGTAAAAGTAATGTTTTAAAAAGATGTAGTTAACCCAGAAAAAAAAACTCTTCAAAAACCGCATGTTTCTAAAATAGAATAAATAATTTTACCCTATTCCTTGTCAAACAAAAAACATGGAACTATTGCAATAGATAATTCATCAGCTATACTCTGAGCTTTTTATTTATGTTTATCTTAGTGCATTTTTTAGGAAAAATTGCTTCATAGTTAATTGTGTTTTGAAATCTGGGTTTAAATGGACTACAATTAAAAAGAGTAGAGTGTTCTTTATCATTTTAGTTACTATTCTGTTTTTTAGTTTTTGGTGTTTTAAAGTTTGTTTCAAAATCAAATGATTCTTGATTATTAGATTCACCTCTACAATGTTTTTATTAGCTTCCTTTCTTTCTAGTCAGTCTGTTCTCCTGTCTGTCTATTCAGGTGGAATTTTGAAATTGATTTTAAACTAAATTCCCGATGAGCTAGAGGCAGAGGCGTATATAAGACGGGGGTTCATTTTTGACTGCCCCAGTCCCAGAAATGTGAAAATCATTTAAGTTCTCCCCTGACGGCCCCGTTCTCTGGACTACAACCAAGAAAAAAAGATAATGAAAAGATGGTAAAAACTATTTAAAATTATTAATTCTCAAAAGCAGAAAAATTAATGATTGCTTTACTTTGTACAAATTTAGACTTATTTACGCCACAGGCCACTGTATATTTACATACAAAAGCAAAACAAAACTGTGCAAAGGATTATGAAGAGTTTAGTTTCAATCCTACTGCTATTATTGAATTTAAAAAAAAAATGCCGAAAAGTTACATTTTGCGAAAAATTAAAATATTAAAAGAGTTGAAATATTAGATTTTTAGTTTTTCAAACTTGAAATCAAATATTTAATATTAATCACAACATACAAAACCTTATCATCATTGTTGGCAGCAAATTTTATAAAAGTGGAAATTGAAGTAGAAGTACACTGTGGAATTTAATATTAATTTATGTTTGTTTTTTATCGGTCAGATGTGAGAATCGTGAGAAAGAATAATATCCGTTCTAAGGTTTTAAGTGCAGCGGAACGTAAGTTTTCTTCCTGACAATATGCTTTACATTATTAATGAAATAGAATATCTAATTAAATTTTTAGCATTTATATGTATGCGGCTTTTCTGTTATTTTCGTTTTCTCTTGTTTCATCACCAACATATTAAGTTTTTATAAGAACCCATTTATGTCTTTTAAACTAAAAAACTTCATAAATTTTTTCAGTTTCTCCTAATAACTGTTTTCTTTCCAAAAACATTATTGAACATCATCTTTTTGTGTGTTATTCAGATAAGTTTTCTGTTTGATTTAAATTCCAGATGAACTCTGTTGTTTTATTCTATTTTTTGTTAGTTTAATAACCCTGAATAACATTCTCTCACTAATTTTATACATTGAGGCAGTCATTAAATTAATATATATATATATATAAAAACGTATAGGGGAGAGTGGGGATGAATGGGACAAATTTCACATTTTGATTAATATTTCCAAAATTAAATATTTTTTAGTTCTGTAACAACTTGCATACCAATATTTCAACTGTTATTTACTTGTATTCAATCATTTAACCATGATTATTAATAGCAATAATAGTTTTTATGAGTGCTTGTATTTTGTCCCATTCATCCCCGTGATGTGGATGGGACACGAGTGGGGATGAATGGGACAGTTAAAAAAAGGTAAGAAATTTTCAAAAACAACAAAGTTATAATTGATATTGCACATTGTTTAACGTTTTAAAGGAACAACACTTATATTTTCCAAAGAAAAAAATAAAATGGCATTTAAAGCGGAAAAAACAGCTTAATTTATTTATAACTCCATGTCTAGTAAAATTAACATAAACCGAAGCAAGTTCTTTGGTTCTTTCAGTTCAATGGGCGAGGCTTTATGTTATTTCTATTAAATCTACTCGCTCTTGATGGGTTTGTAGTGCAAATAGATAATTTTTATTGTCTAGCGAAACCCTCCAGAAGCCATTTTTTTTCCTGCGGTTAAAAGTTTTTGGCAATTCTGAAGGAATTTTTCTTAAAAAATTAGCTTAAAAACCAACCTAGATTGAATAATTGTTTAACAATAACATATTTGAGATGAAAGTTGCAATTATTTGTCATGTTTCCACATTAAGAAGTTGCATGTTTGAAATTTAAGAAGTTGCATATTTGCACATAAGTTTGAAACATAAATTTTTGCACCCAACTTTAGTTACCTTATCAAAAATTACTAAAATGAGTTGAATATACCCAGCTATTGATAGAAAGTTTTAAAACCAGGAAATGAAGCGGGAAGATTAAACTGTCCCATTCATCCCCACAGCTCTTGTCCCATTCATCCCCACAGCTCTTGTCCCATTCATCCCCATACCCACTTTTTTAAAAAAAAAAAACTAAAATTTGGCTAGGAAAATATAACCATGAATTTTCTCCATTCAAATTGTAAACTACACTAATATAAGTACATTTTCAACACACAGTAAAATATTCAGCTTTAGTTAAATTATTTTTAAGTAACTTCTTATAGAAGTAAAACAAAAAAAGTTACTTTAAGTTTGGAAAAACGCATTTAGTGGTCCAATTTATACAAAAATGGGTTCAATTCCGTTAGAGTCCCCACTAAATATCGCCCGGTTCTTTTAGACAACAAAAAGTAGAAATATTCATAATTAATTTCAAACTCCTGAATTAAAATGTTTAATTAGATCAATAACTATTCAGTTTATTAATAAAAGTTCGAAAAATTTGTTGATATTTTGATATATTTAGTGATTTGGATATTGGCGATATTTAGCGGGGACTCTAACGGAATTGTACCCAAAAATGAAAGCTGATGTTAAATAAACACATTTGTTAAATAGGATAAGTACTACTATCCTCTGGGTGAAATATCAAAAATTTAGAGTGAAGTTAAGGTATAAAAAATTGAGCTGTCCCGTTCATCCCCTGTCCTATTCATCCCCACTCTCCCCTACTAATTCTTCAAAATTTGCAATCTCAACTGTTACTCTTTTTTATGGTAGGTAAATATTTTAGTTAGAGGTATACTATTATACTTTTGAGAAACCCCATGAAAACAGAGTTTGTAGAATAAAATTGTGCTAAGTAGGCAACATTTCTTACTTTTAAGTAAGAAGGGTTAAGTAAGCCGACGTACTGGCCTAGTGGTTTGAGTATCTGACTGCGAAGCCGTACGTCTGGGGTTTGAATCCCCGTTTGGCATGGATGTTAGTTTCTGTACTTGTGTGATGAATGAATGTGGCCCCCCTGTAAAAAAGGGTTGTGCGAGTGAATGGTATGTGTGGTTCGGGTGCTTGACTATGTATCAAAAATATCCGATATGTTGATATTTATATAAATATCATGATATTTGGCAACCCTGATGTATGCTAATTTGGGAAAATTTAGGTGCAAGATCACCTTTAAAATCATGTGCATAATTTTTAAGCATCAAAATCCAAAGAAAATTTAGTCTGGAATGGCTAAAAATTTCACTATTAGGAGAATATAGGGTTCTTATGTATTATCCCGTCGACCATGCCGCTGAATTTGACTTTCGTTGAACGGTCGACGAGATAATGTATAAGTACCAAATATAGCTTACTAGAGAAGTTTCTTTTAAGAATGTATTTTGTGAAAATACCTATTTATCAAATGGTGAATTTGTGATGGTACAGTATAATAAAATTGCCCTGTACCGACCACTGCAGATATTAAGTAATGCTAGTCATTTTAACACATATCCATGCTCTAAAACATTAAATTTGATTATTTGACCTCTAACTAACATGAAAATGTTACATTAGTCGTAGTTTATGTTCAATGTTATTTAAAATACAGTGTAATCTGTAATAACCAGTTTCAGGGTATGGATATGTAAAACTGACTTATATCTGGTAGCTTTCCTTTTTTCCAGAGTGAATTTTAAAAAATTAAAATTATTTAGTAAAACTTTTAAAAATAGTTTAAAAAGTTATTTTTCACGATGAAATTACCTAAATGTGTGTTTTATGTTCACATTTTCTGTTTTTCAGATTAAAATCTTGGGAAAGCTTGTTTTGAAATGTCCTGAGCTTGAAATCATCAATGGATGCCATCAGAAGAGCTAGCTTTGCATCAAAACAAATCCGCCTTGGACCAGCTCCTCTAGCTTCATTTGAAGATTTGCCATCAGATGAGTTAGAAAGTCCTGAAGATGTGACCCACTTACCTATACAAACTAATGCTCTTGATGATGAATCTAGTAGTCAGGACTTGCAGTTTACCACTCCTGATTCGTTGACAGTGTCTTCTCAGTCCACGCCCAGAATTGAATCAGATTTTGATTCTCATTTCACTTTAACTCCTGGAGACTCTTGTGAAGGCCAGTCCTCATCTGATTTGAGAACCACCTCACTATCGTCTCTATCCAAAGATTCGGTTTTGACTGCAAAGCAAAAGAAAGGATCTGCCTTATCATTGGGCACCTATGATGCTCCAGAGACTGAGTACAACCAAAGAAAAAGCTCATGGACTGACATATTTCGTACTCACAATACAAACAGTGCCAAATCATCTAGTTCAATAGCATCTGATTCAAAGTCTGAGAAAACTACAAAGAAGAAATCGCGTAGTGAACTGCCAAAGAAAGAAGGTGCTGACTCTAAACATAGAGAGAAAAATAAGTTTTTATCCATATTCAAAAAAAAATCCTGCAAGAGTGCTACCTCTCCTAACTCAACTGGAGAGTTGGATTTCCAAGATGAAACTCAAGAAAATACTGACCAGAATTTAACATTTCTTCAAAACTTGCCAGAAGAGGTTGTGGCTCCAAAAGTTACAAATGGTAACATTTCCAAAGGAAAAGAGAATGAGTTTCCCAAAGAAATAGAGCTCAGTCCTGCGAGCCCTGAAGTTCAGAATGACCTTGGTAAAGTAAATACTGAGCAAAATGATAAAATACCAGATGAACGCAAAATAAATCGTAAGCTTATAAACATTAGTGAAGCATCCTTTGAAAAAGAATACAACATATTATCTCAACAAGTCCAAGAGAAAGAGTTGGATAAAGTGTCTAAATCTGAAAACATCCAAGCCATTGTCAATGAAGAGGAGCATGAATCTTCTGAATCGGAGCCTCATGTTGAAGAAAAAGAGGAAGTCTTGGAGGAAGAAGAGAAAGAAGATGACTTTATGGGTGAAACTCTTCTTACTCAAGATTTGTTAGAGGGTGAAGAAGATTCCATGATAGAAATCCAACCACTTTCAATTGAAACTCCAAAGCAAGTTAATATACCCTCACGTCAACAAAGGCTGGAAGTCACTACCAAGCCCATAGACAGACCAAGAAGTACCACTCCTATAAACGTTGCTCCTTTAGAGGCTTTTATTCAGTCAGTTTCCCCAACAATAGGAACTAAAGGAGAAAAAATAAAACTGTCTTTACCTGGAGAGCAGTTTCTAGGGCGTTTGAAAAGCCCCAAGAAGTCTGCCAAAAAGAGCTGGACTGATTTTTGTGAAAGTGGTCTCCACAGTCCACGGATGAACAAAAGAACTGATATAGATGAACCAGACAATCCCTTTAGTGACTCTGATTTTCCTGTAGATGTGCTAGTCTCTACGTCCAACTCAAAATGGTCTGCTTTTGAGGTCAACTTTGAGGACTCTGTTTTATCTGGTTTTGGTGACAACTTTACATCCCAAACTCTTGATCCTCTGCCAACTCTTGTGGAACAATCTTCTACCGAAATAGGGGATAATTACCAAGCATTTGAAACAGATTTCTCTGTTGTATCTTGTTCCTGCGAGTGCCATGCTATTGAATGTAGAGAGCGGAGGGATAGAATTAGCATCAAAGATGGTTCTTCACATTCTGTCCTGTCTAGTGCTAATAAATGCCTGTGTAGTTGCCACACTTTGCCAAATGCCTTGAGTGAAGTTGATAGAAGTACTTTACAAGATAGCAGTTCAAAACCTTGTGATGTTGCCAATGTTTTTGAATCTCCTATTCTTGAACAGTAATAGGTATATTTTAACTCTTTGGCTAGTTAAAAGATAAGAAATACATTAGTGCCTTAAGAAGCAGTGAAGACAATTCATTTGTGGGAACTAGATAATTTTATTTGGTTTATTTTAAAATCTCAGGCACCCAAGATCGTTTGCCCACATTATTAGAAATTATCCCCAGCACCAATTAGAGTCAGATTTTAACTTTCTCATTTTATGCAATTTATACATTTTGAGTCAATGCATCATAATAACTATTGATCATTATTTACAGTTTAATTGAACATATAAGGTAGTTTTTTTATTTCTTAAATAAAATTTGTCTAAACAGGTTAATTTATTTAAAAACTAAATAAAAGTACAGGGTGTCCATGAAATAACTTACCCTATTCAAGGGCCTCTACGGACCTGGAAAAAGTTGTAACCTCCCCCTGAACCTAATTCTCAAAAATATCTTCCCTCAACCAACCTCTGCATTTTCCCCCTAAAATTCAAAACAGACAAATTCTTCATATATAAAAATTAGCATGTAGTATTACATTTAGAGCAACCTATTTTTGAGAGGGTCCCAAAATTATTTCTCAGCCCCCTATGCATATTTTATTTATCAAATGTAACTTTTTAATACATTTTTAGGTAGAATAACAGTCTTAAAGAACTTAATGTATCAAAAGTTGGGAGCAACAAAGTTCCAAGTACCAAAGGGGGTCCTCCCCCAGAAATTTTTGGAAATCCTAGTCTGAATTTCGAAAATGTATTTTTAGGGAGGATTTGCATTTTGATGAACTTAATACAAAATAAGTTGTAAATAATATAGTTCTAAGTACATAAGGGGATCTGGGTGGGTCATTGCCCAGACAATTTTTGGTAATTTGACCCTAAAACAGGGTTTCAACTTGGTTTTGGTACACTTACAAATGGCTTTTCAACCCCAATCTTTCATTCTGATTTCAACAAAACTTTATTTTATCTCCTTACAGCTTCCCCTTTCCCAGACTTTTCCCCCAAAATATGTGAAATTTGCCCAAACCTTATGTATTGCACCTATGGAGCTGACGATGGCTTCCCCTGAACCAGGTTTGGGAACTTTTTCCAGGTCCTAGCCTCTAGCAACCAAACTGTTCATTGGAATTGAATGAAATTTTGGTGGAATACATTTTGAAAGATTCTTCAGAATGATATGGAATGGAGCAGTTCAACTTTATCAGCTACGGTTAAAGTGAAAAAAAATTCCCAATCTAACCCCCCTTTTTTGCAATGTGATCTCTGATGTGAAAAACACAAATGTCGTTGGAACGGTACCTCTAAGTTGTAGATCTGCCCCTAGGGAGACAAATGAAAGCAGGTATGGAATTGTTGGTTTTGTAGAACCTGGACTAGTGAATTGTTAAGAAAATATGACTTGAACCTACAGAAGCAACAATTCCATAGCTATTTTCACTATATATATCATGATATTTATAGGCTGATATATATCATGATATTTATCCAAAAACAAAATCAAATATAACCTCCCAAAATTCTTTTTTAGTAGGTACTTTGTTTACATGTCAATTGCATGCTAATTAAGTTATGAAAAATCAATACAATTTAATGACCATAAAATTGTTAAATCATGAATTTAAAATATCTTATTTTATCAAAATCAAATCTGATTAGATCTTAGCAATTTAACAAGTTAGCATAGGAAGTTGTGTATTTTAAAAGGTGTGTTGTACGTTTCACCCACAAAATATTTCCTTCCCCCCCCCTGGGTTTCTAGTTTAATCCTCACTTTAGGGATTAGTGAAAGTGTAAGGCCAACGAAGTGGTGGTAGGAAATTTTCGTATGGGCGAAACGTCGCAGCACCTTTTAATAGTAGTTTTGATTTTTTCTTTGGCACATTGCATTTAAAAATACCTGTACAGTGTACAGGTTTTATTTTATCGTTTCTCTCTCTGATTAATTAAAAAAATTATCAACTATTTTTATCTATTTTGTAACGAATGCTACAATTATCATAAAAAATTAAAGATAAACTAATTGATATCTAAAAGCATGGATACTTTCTCATAAGTATTAGTAAATATGCTCTGGACAATTATTATTTAATTAAAATGCTATTTAAGTTAAAATACTTCGTTTAGTTTAATATTCACTTGAAAGAAACAGTATATTTCTAGTTTAAATGCAGATATATATCAAAAATATTTATTTAAAAAAATTTAAAAAAAAAATATTTTTATTGTCATTTTGTTTCTTTGGTAAATAAAAAAAAAATATCCGATATTTTAATATTTTTATAAATATCATAATATTTTCCAACCATTGCTCCACCCTATATGATTCTCATCTGCATCCCTCAAAATGTCTTCCACCAAAATTTAATTCAATTCCAATGAATGGTTTGGCTGCTAGAGACCCTTGAATAAGGTAAGTTATTTTATGGACACCCTGTATTTTGTCAATACTAAAGCCTAATTAAACTTTTATTCAAGTCCCCTTTTAGGTAGCTAGTAACTTGTATGATAATTTACTTTGATTGAACTGTTTAATAGATAAAATTGTATGAAATGAATCACAAGTACTTAAAACAATGGTGGGGGGGGGGGGGCAAAAATATTGGTCAGCCTTGAATTTTTCATCTGATATTTGGAAAAAGTCCTTGAAAATCCTTGATTTTTTCCCCCTCAAAAGTGTACAAACACTGAAGGAGGCTCTACTATTTTAATTTTAAGCTATTGCTCTTCATATTAATTTTCAAATATATTTAAGTCTGATCTTGGTTCCATTCCTTTTTTGAAACAAATTCTTTTGTGCATGTTAACTTGCAAAAATAATTTTTTAATTTCTTTTTCAGGTGAATGAATTCATTGCATTTTATGCTTCTAAATTTGTGATCAAGAAACAAGAGAATCTCCTCATCAACCAAGATATTCCTGACTGGTATTTTTCTTATTAACATTCTCTATGACTTTTGTCATGACAAAATTAGGAAATAGTACTTTGTGCTTCTAATAAAACTGATTACTTGTCCCTAAACACAATAAGAACTTCATTCTTTCTAGAATCATCAAACATATCAGAATTTTTCTTTTTTTTTCTTTCAGTGATTAAAATCATGAATTTCTCTCCTATAGATGTGTTTGCATAAATATTGCTGCAATATCATTAACTATTCATCTCCATATCATCTTCTGTAGTATATGTATTTAGTCTCAACATCACTGAAATACTTTCATATTAATATATGTATCAGATGTGCATATTGCTCTTGTTGAAAAGTCAATCATCTGTTTGCATATTAGGTTTCCTTTTAAATCGAAATTCTAAGACCCTGTGGTGCTTTGTTACGTGTGGTATGCACAAGTACTTGAGTGTATCTTCATATTTTTATACTATATTTTCACTTGGTTCCTTTATTTTCTTTGTTTGATGCAGATTTTTTTTTTTCAGAAAGTAATTATTTGACAATTAAGTAAGGGTATAACAATTACAAAAAGAATTTATAAGTTTTTTTGAAAGTTATTGAAATTTCATTAGTATAGGTAAGAAAGATGTTTAAATTTATGAATGTTCTTAATTTATTGAAAATTTCTGCCCGAACATTAAAACTTGAAAGGTAACATATTCTTAAGATAAAAAGATCTTAACATTCAATAGTGAATTAATACTTAATCCCATTATTTTTCTTTTAGCATCTAGTTATTTTAACTTTAACCCAAAGTTAAAATTTTGATTAGTATTCAAATTATAAGATTTAATTTAAGTGTTAATTATATTTGTGGACAATTTTTGTCATCATTACTTAGTTTATTTTAATAATTTTTTAATATACTTAAGTATAGAAATATAATTGTATTTATATTAAGCTACCTAAAGTATGAAGTACATTTTTAAGGGAACTTAATTTTGACTTAACTTACCTTCATACTTATTATTGTTTATCATTTTAGTACTTCCATATGTGAATCAGTATTACATTAGGGTGCTCCAGGTTAACATGGGTAAAAAAATTTTCGTCCAAAGTTTCGGGGCACCCCCCCCCCCCAAAATGTGACCCTCAATATAAAACTAATATTCTGAAAGTTTCAGCTCAAAAAAATAATATTTAGACCCCGCCCCCGAGCGTCAAAGTTCCAAAAAAAACTCGAAATTTTGCACATTTTAACCTATAAAATCCGAACCGGTTGTTGTAAAAATACAAGACTGGTTTCATTTTGTAGATTATTTATTTAGCTTCAATTTTTTTAATTGAAACTTGTTTGTAGAACTTACAGGTGAAACGATACAAGGGGTTTTACTAACTCCCCCCGCAATATCAATTTGTTAAGGACTGTCGGGAAATTCCTTAAAATGGTTCAAAAACATATAAATAATGGTTAATGACTGAATAGATATAAAATTTAAGAGATTTACAAAGAAAAAAATAGTTTTTGTTCATACCTGTTAATTTTTTAACTATCTTAAAATAATTCAAATAAAATACATAAATTAATTTTTTAAACTAGTTAATAAATGCATAAGGTGTAAAAGTTGACAAACAAGCAAAAAAAAAATTCAAATTTATTAATTTTAACCCATTTCCAAAAATTTTCTCTTCACTGAGTTAGGTGTAAGATGACTGAATGGTGTATTTTCCCGCAAGATCGCCCATTGTTTAAAAGAAGTTTTGAGAGCGGTATTTGACTTAACAAATAGGATCAACTACAGGACCTCCACCTGTTAGTTTTTAAAAGTTTCAATTTAAAATGGACTGAAATCAATTAAAATAGCTACGGAAAAAGAGTTGATAAAAAGAGGTCAAGTTAAAATCAAAATGGCATCGGAAATGTTGGAAGCTTCATAACTGGGCTTGATACATCGAACCAAATATCTATTAGAGCCTCCAGGTGCCATGCATCATGCTAGTGCTAGATAGATGACAAATGCCCTCTATTGCGTGAAAATTATCATTTTCGGATACGAATTCCCTCTAACTCTTTCAGAGATAGATACATACCATTAGAAGTATTTGTATTACCTTAATAAACATCAAAATTAAAGTTTGGTTAAATGCACCAAAGAAATTTGCAACTAATTACGAAAAATAAATGTAGAAGTATCAAGAGTTATAACCACAGTACCATAGTTTAAGAACTTGGTGTCTTAAACCCTGAGACATTTGAATTTTTGACGAAAGTTTTATAAAAGAAATTAAAATTAACATGCCTTTGTCTAATGAGGAATACTAGATGAAGATTATAGTGAGGAAAATAGAATAACAAAAGTGAAAAGTTTCCATTAATCAAAATACTAGCTAATAGTATCAGAAAATTATCACGCAGTAGAGGGCTTTTAACATCCATTTAGATTCTAGAATGATGCATGGCACCTGGGGGGTCTAATTGATATTTCGTTTGATGTATCAATCCTTATAAATATTTGGCCCTAGGTATACTTACTTCCCTGTAGTCTTGAAAGATATTTCGGGTTTTTCAATTGTCCAGGTATGAAGCTTCCAACATTTTCAATGTCATTTAATTTTTACTCTTGATCTCTTTTTATCAACTCTTGCTCCATAGCTATTTTAATTGATTTCAGTCCATTTTAAATTGAAACTTTTAAAAACTTCATGTGGAGGTCCTGTAGTTGATCCCATTTTTTAAGTCAAATACCTCTCTCAAAACTTCTTCTAAAGAATGGGCGATCTTGTGGGAAAATACACCTTACACCTAACTCAGTGAAGAGAAAAATTTTGGAAATGGGTTAAAATTAATAAATTTGAATTTTTTTTTTTTTTGCTTGTTTGTCAACTTTTACACCTTAACAGGTATGAACAAAAATTATTTTTTTCTTTGTAAATCTCTTAAATTTTATACCTACTCAGTCAATAACCATTATTTATATGTTTTTGAACCATTTTACGGTAGCTGAAACATTTTAAGGAATTTCCTGACACTCCTTAACAAATTGATATTGCGGCGGGAATTAGTAAAACCCCTTGTATCGTATGATCTGTAAGTTCTACAAAAAAAGTTTCAATTAGAAAAGTTGAAGCTAAATAAATAATCTACAAAATGAAACCTGTCTTGTATTTTTACAACAACCAGTTCGGATTTTATAGGTGAAAATGTGCAAAATTTCGAGTTTTTTTTTGGAACTTTGACGCTCGGGGGCGGGGTCTAAATATTATTTTTTTGAGCTGAAACTTTTAGAATATTAGTTTTATACCGAGGGTCACATTTTGGGGGGGTGCCCCGAAAAAAAATCGGACTTTTGTTTTTTTGGACCACCCTAGTATTACATACTTTTAATGGGTAGTGGGAAAAGTGACCCTAAAATACATTTTTAGTACTTACTAAAGGTAATTATTGTACAATATTTTTATTGAAAAATAAGGAAAAACAAAACTACTTAATAGAATCTTACTCTATATAATTTTTTAAAATTCAAAGCTATGCCTAATTAAGAGGTTCTGTGAAAAATTTTTAAAACATACTTCCAAAGATGATAAAACTTTTCAAATCAATAAAATTAGCTTATTTCATGATGAAACTGTCTAACATTATATATTAAATTGTGTCTTTTATAAGTTGCCAAATTTTTATACTCCTATATTTAGTTGGTTGTAGATAGCCATTATAAAGATGTTGATATACTCAAACTATGTCCAGTTATTGTCATTTGTGTCCAACTGTTTCAAACCTGCCATGTACATATGCAAACATGTAATTTTGTACCATAAAAATGCAACTATTAATTATCTGCCTAATTAGGCATGGTAGATTTTTGTGTTGTGGGAAAACTATCCATTTAATATTTGGGATAGTGTACAAATTATAATCTGTTGTTTATTGCTATACTAGTTCTGAAAGTTTGCATTATTATATAGTTATACACTTTACATATTTATAAAAATAAAAGAAATACTAAAAGAATTTACAGTAAATAGTGCACTGTATGTTTAATGCATTATTCATATTCATAAAAGCTATTAAGGAATTTTGCAATTTTTTTTTCCAATTATAAACTGTGCATTAACACTGCTTTTAAAATGTAAATATACAATATATGTATGAAAATAAGGCTGGAATAATTTATCTTACAATTTAGTAAAAAGTCTACAAATATTATGATAGATAAAATATGTTTTATAGCATTTATATTTTCATTTCATACTTAAAAGAGTCAAGTATATACCATTTAAAATTATTTAGTATTAACCATTTAATAATATTGATTTAGTAATTAATATTTTCACTAATTATTTTGACACTACACACTTTGATTTTGCCAGCATATTTTGAATCTCATGATATCCTCGCTCGTAACTTATCCTTTGTATTATTTTTCCCTAGGTTTATTTGAGATAGAAAGTATCATTATGGTGTGTTACTATTGTTCAGCTTGCTAACAATTATTTATTTTCTATCTTTTTTTATCAACGCAAAGTCTGAAAACCAAAACAAAGTGGTTGGACATTGAAATTTATCTTTATTGTTCCAGAAAAATACTTTAAGCAGTGTTAATGCAGGGTTATTTGTCACTTAATCAATTATGCTCATAATATATTTTGAATAACATCTGTACACAACAGTAAAATTAGTTACATTGCTTGTGGTTGAAGTAATATATGTTGCTAAAATTAACTTAAAATTTAAACTGCCTTAATTAGTTTTCAATGAAGAGTTCAATATCTTTAATTTAGTTGACACAATGGTCCCTTTGAACTTCCTATTAAATAAGTTTCTTTAAATAAATTTTAACTTTATAGATGGTCTTATCAGCTCCAATTATAAAATTATGTTGGGGAAATAAACAGTCAAACATTAAAAATTAACTGCTCACCCAGCCAAAAAGATCAAGTTATGTGATTTTGTAATTCAACTATCATCTTGAAAGTGGAAATAGGGAAGAAAAATATAATAGTTTTTCAATAGAAAATAAAATTTTAAATCTAACATAATATAAATAAAAACCATCATAAGGAAACACAATAATTTTGACAAATGGTTTAAAGATGGATTTTTTTCCCCAAAAGGAAATTTTTACTTCCTAGGAAGCCACACAACATGCTTTTCATCTTTGAATATGTTCCATTTTCTAGGCAACATGTTCAACCCTAGTTCTTTGGCCACCTGAGCAGTGTTTTCTTGTTTTAAAGATAATTCATGTTCATTTGACTTCATTTCCACAATATTATTTCCTTATAGTTTTGTAAATGTTTTAAAATAAAAGTTGTAAGATTTAACGATTTAAAATTTTAAGTTTCATCTTATTTTGAAATGCTTTGCATCACAATGATGTGTATTGGTTTTACCTTTCTGGGAGATAAAATTTTACAAATAATTTTGTTGTTTTGTCAGTTGTCATTTTTCTGTATCCTGATAGAATACGATCAGGTGAAACTACTTAATGAAAAATAATTGGTGTTAACATTTTAAAATGATTGGTTAATTTGTATGTCTTGGTTTTTCTCTGAAGCATTCTAATCGAGTACTATAAAAGCTTATGAATGTAGCCTTTATGATAAATAACTTTTTGAATATATAATGCAGATAAAATATGAGAATTGTGAGTTTTCAATATTTTTACTTAAATTTGCATAAAAATATCAAAATTAGTGTTTATTATTGTGTACTTTTATTTTTATTGCATTTAGTATTTGCACTAACACATGTATTCTTTGCAATTGAGTTGATCAGGTAACCATACCATGTGAATTAGTGTATATTTGTGTAATATCAATGTTTCTTGGCGACTGTTTGGTGAACAAGTTTCATGATAAATCATGCTACACAAAGGTCGCCTGCCTTCACTCAGGTCTTACAAAAAGATCGGCGTGACATGTAGATATGGCTTGCAACCAATAATTGTCATTCTCGCCAAAGATAGTCTATCAAGCCACAGGCTTAAATAATTTAGATGCACACCGAGCATTGAAAATTTTAGGACTTAGCAGAGAATCTTCTGAAATAAGTTTAAAAATTTTATAAGTTGGGCTAATGAGATATATTTTTAATAAATGCTAGTAAAAAAGCATAAATGCAGGGGGTTTTTTATGAATTTAAAAAGATTTTACATTTAAATTTATAAAAAATATTCCTGGAAAGTAAAAAACATTATTCATATATGTGTTATGTCAACTTTTGTAATTTAATACTACTGTCCCATTAGCCCCCATACGTGGAGTCTAATGGGACACAGTGCAGGGCTAATGGGACATACTATAGAATTCCTTTTTTATTAACATATGCTACTATATTGAATATGCAAAAATTGTTGTTTATGAAATTTCAGCATTGAACAGTTTATTTCCACAATATCTTCTGCCGTGTTTAGTTTCCCTAATCCTAACTATTTCTTCACTAATTGGAATTATCTTAATATGATAATTCTAGATGGGATTAGTCTACATACATATATAGGAAAAAATTATCAAGGATATTTAAAATTACTAATTTGTTTGTCTAAAATGTTAAAATTTGTCAAATATAAAATACAAATCTGTTTCCATCCAACCTAATAAGGTATGCAAAGTCAAACAAACTCTACACAATGTTCTTTTAAAGAAATATTCAGCCTCATTAAGTTGTCCCATTAACCCCTACAATTTGAAAATTTACAATTCTAGCAATAGTTAGTTATTTACACATGTGCAATTCAATACTTTTTCTTTAGTGTTTTCTTATTCTCCGGTATTTGCAGACTCTAAAACTGTCTTTAAATGCTGCAAATGTTTGCTTGACCTGTTACCAATCAGTGATGTAAAAGTTTTTAGTAAAATATTTATAGTATGGAGAAAAAAATCCATTTGTCCCATTAGCCCCCACTTTACCCTATATATATAATTTTTTTTGTGCTTAAGAAGCACTAACACAGTATTTAAGTGAATAATGTGTTCCTCACTATGTTTTAAGTCAAAATTCACTTAATTAGTCACTTAATTAATTTGCTGAAAATATTCAAAGAAATTTTTTTTGTGCAGAAAGATTTTCCTTTTATACAAGTCTGATCATGCATGTCCAAGAACTGAGTAAGCAACCAAATTTACCTGCAAAGTATTTATCATGTGATATCTGATTTTTTGGGAGGAAGAAATTAACACGAGTCCGAAAACCTATGTAAACAATGTGATAATGGGTTAAAACATTTGCAGAGAATACGGGTGTAAGTGTTTTGATCAGAAAAGTGTTCAATATCTCTGCAATATTTTTGGTATTTAATTGTTAATTTTCATATCCATAAAAGGTATATGTTGGCTTACAGGAAAAGGACATTTAACCACTTCTGGCTCCTACTCTGTATGAGGTTACCCCAGATTTGACGATATACGATTGCTTTGATTTATGCCAAGAAGCTTGTTCTTTGCTGCAATTTCAATACATTTGTGAAAATAAACTTAGTCCCTTCTCCTGTAACCCCATGCACCCCATAATTGCAGTTATCAAATTTCAAAGGTGTGTTTTAGATCTAAAATCAGTTTTATTAGTTATGTTTCTCTCATATTTATTAGCTTAAAAATTACAAATATATTGACTTATTGTTTTACTGATTTCATTTGCTAAATACATTATTGTTTTTTCCTAGTCTCAAAAAATATATATTATATCCTATACCTTGACCATTTATTACTTTCATTCATTTTTATTTTGAGTTTCTTTTTTTTTACATATTGTTTATAAGGGTATATTTTGTTTACTTAAGACTCTGAATTTCTTTGTAGAGGATATAAATATGAAATTTTATCAGAACTGTTAGTTTTATGTGCAATATCATTCAGTTCATCAACATGTTTAACTGGTGTAATTTTAGATAAACTCAAGAGAGCTAATTCTATCATTGATTTTCTTTATGTTTTGTTATTTATTGATTATAACTCTTCTACATTTCTATTTTACAATATTCAAATATTCTTTTTTTTTGTCTGATAAAACCTTATTTAAATCCATGGTGGAATGCTTGGATAGAATCTAAATGCTATGGGGGTTTTCAGTTGTTGGGGTTCTAATAATAAATTGTATAAAGTTTAGTAACAACACTGCAGTGCCATGATAGCACTGATTCACTTTTGTCAAGATTCAACTGTTGCCATCCAGTTAATACAGGTGACTCCACTTAATGTGATCATTTCTGTCCAAGAGTATAATGACAATATCCAATTGATAATAATAAACAATTTGATACTAGAATGTTTCAACTCGAGTGTTTTCTTTAAAATCACAACTATGTAGTCCTAAATGAAGTATTTAAAACAATTACTTAGTATTTATTTTGCAACTTTTACATTATTAAATAAAAATATGAGAGTTGAACAAATAACAATACTAAGTTAATGACTCATTTTGTATGATTATTTATTAAAATTGGCCTTCGAACGGGAAAAAGGGAGGTTTTAGGGGACTTCACTAGATTTTGGTAACATTAAGCGATATATCGATCACATAAAACGATACATTTTATATTAAGTTAAATAGGAGTGATTGGGACCAGTCAATTTTGATAACATTATCCGTGATCACAATAAGCGAAGTCGACTGTATCTAAAAAAAAACTTGGGCAATGTATCCTATTTCATCCCAAAAATCTAGGTAATAATATTTCTAAAAAATAACTCAAATACTAGTAATTTTTTTTTATTCTACTGTTTGGTTTAAAAATTTTATGCATTTTATTTTCAAACTTTCATTGAAAAATATTGCGGTCTGAGGAGTTCTTGTTATAAGTTCTTTAACTCTCTGCTTTTATGTTACTGTATTTACTCTTTTAAATTTCTTCAGGGTTCTTGAG
Organism: Tetragnatha montana; assembly: GCA_963680715.1. Lineage (NCBI taxonomy): Eukaryota > Metazoa > Arthropoda > Arachnida > Araneae > Tetragnathidae > Tetragnatha > Tetragnatha montana. Next base: position 43,578,295 of record OY796674.1, read on the forward strand.
TTTATTTATGCGTTGAAGTCGCATTTTTTTTTTGTTGAAATGTCACACTACTATCATTGTTTCATCACCTTAAAAAATATAGTGCATATTAAATTTCATTAGTTGATTTTTTTAAATATTTTCTTTTATGCATTTTTATACTCAAATTTTTGCTTCATTTTTGAGTGATCATTTGTTTTCAACAGTGTAATTATTGACAATCTTTCTAGTTGCATCCGTTTTGAATGCAAGCATTTATTTGTCCTGTAGTGTTTTTGGACTGTTAGATTTTATGTTGTAATAAGTGGTTAAGTTTCTTGAGTACTCCTTACATGTGTTGAAACTGTTGTTGACATCTGTGTAATAAATTGTCAGAGAAGATTGAGATGCTCAATATTATGTTATGTTGCGCTACTGGCTTGCATATTGACCAGTCATTCCAGTTCTTATATAATGTCGTATAGTTGTACTGTTCTCTAGCTGTTACTTTTTCATCTGGACATAAGATATTTATTTAATAAATGTTCTTGTTATACTGTTAATTTTTTTTTGTTTCTTTTTACAATTCATTGATACTACACAAGACACTAAAGCTTTGTATTTCTGAATTTTCCAGTTTAGTAACATTTGTTTGCTAGCACACTGATGAACTGAGACTTTCAAGATTTTGGTATTACCATGATTTTTGAGTCAAAATGGGGGAAAAACCTTTTATGTCTTCAAAGATTAAAGTTATAAATAATGCACTAAAGAATAAAAATTTATATTTCAACTTTAAAACACATTAAATTAATTCTCAAATTATTTGTATTACTACTCCCTACTGCTGTTATTGATTACTAAAATATAATCAGTAAACTTGTACAATTAAAGCTCTTTCACAATTAAAATAATTATCACATAAAACAATAAGGAACCAAAATGGTTCAGCTTACAGGAGAAAAGCATCAAGTTCCTTTTGGTGAATCTTTTGAAATTGGTAGAACAGAGCATGATACTCATTTTTCTATCTGTTATCTGTATATACATACAGATAGAAAAATGAGTATCATGCTCTGTTATTGAGCAGTGTGATAAATCCAGGATTCTTTATATCAATGACAACTGTAAAAATTTAGGTATTCAGTAATAATCCACTTCATACCATCAACTAAAGAACCGGAAAACAAAGATGCTGAATGTATCTTTTGTAACGGAAAATTGTCCAAAGATCAACGTGGAGAAATTTGGATTCAATGCATTAACTGTTCTATATGGGTTCATCTTGACTGTACTGGAGCAGAGAAAGATTATAATAATGTTCGTGACTTTTGTAAATTTACTCAACAACAAAACTATTTGAACGTAATTTTATAAATAATGTGTTTATAGTTAAAAAATAACTATGTTCTCTGAAGTCTAATTATTTTTTCAGCAGTTGTAAACAACTATTCCATATTACGCTCCACTCGTAACTTTTTTTTAAAGTACCCTGTTTCATACGATCCGTTAAAACCTACAATTCCGAGTGTGACGTCTGAGTCAATTTCCTTAGCAGAGTTTATTGCGCATGCTTGTGGACTTGATTTTTGCTGTATTTTAAAAAATTTAATAAAATAATAACTGGGGATAGAACCCACGAATTGCCGCATGCTACGCAAGTATCTTACCACTGCTCCAGCGGGCACTCAGAAACTTCAAAACTTATTATAACATGCACCTTATTATAATACACTTTCATACGTCACACTCGGAATTGTGGGTTTTAACGGATTGGCTTTTACATAACAAAATAAATGTTTTATTTCACCATTGACACTTCATTATCATTAGTTATAGTATATATGTACTTAAAACGATTTTGTGGCATTTTCTTTAAAATCAGTAAGGTTATTCCATAATACCCTCCTCTAATCTACAATCTAAAGAGGAGAAACCACTATTTAAAATACAGTACACCTGGGAGATCCCAAACTTTTCCATATCCTCACACTTATGGAAGAAACATATCAACCTGACACTTTTATCTCTCCCTCTTATTTCTGTTTTTATAAAACAAAAACACTGGAGTATATAAAAAAATATTTTTCTAAATGAAAGACGAATTTAAAAATGATTCCAATTTACTGGAAGAAACACACAACAGCCTAGATAAGTCAAATTTTTCAAAGGCCTCAAATATTTTTTCGAGAGAAAAGTGCTGTATATAGACATGAACACTTTTTGTTGTATTCCCAGAAAAATTTTTGCAAATCGCCCCTTTAAACTACTGTTTTATCTCCTTTTCAGACTCTTTGGGTTGGGGAACACCCAAAGGGAACCGCTTCTTGTAAAAGCTACAGAATTTTCAAGGGGAAAACACTGTATAACAGACATCAATTTGCCTCTTAAAGTAGTGTTTCATCTCATTTTTAGGCTCTTTGGGTTACATTCGAAGAGAATAGTTTCTTGTAAACTTTAGGATTTTCAAGGGGAAAAAGTTATTAATAACAGTCAAAGTTTCGAGGGGGCTGCGGGTCCTCCCCCAGAAAAGTTTTTGAAATTTGACCCTCATCATTTAACTCATGGGCGTAGCCAGGTTTCATGTTAGGGGGGGGGCAATGATACTACCTTTGCTCTTGCTTGGCTCTTGATGTTGCGAATATTCAGTGGCGGCTCGTACATAGGAGCACGTAAACACCTCTATGGTGAACACCCACAGAAAAAGTAGAACAAAAATCGAATATAAAGATGATATGATACTTAAGAGGAGGGACCCCTGTCGCCGAAGGCGACTTATTCCCCAACATTGAAGGTCACTACTGAGGCACGATAAGGGCAAAAAATGTTTTACTTAGCACCACCACGGATCAATAAATTATCAAGGGAAATATATTCTCAATTTTTTTTTATACTCCAGAATTTTGTCCTCCCCCCTTCTCTACTCAATAAAGAAAAATTTACTACCGGAAACGAAAAAGAAATCGAAAAAAGAATGAACTCTTATTTTTCTCTCCTTTTCCGCACGTGTGAGCGTAAAAAATATGAGATTCCAAAGAAACCCCGACTGTTTGCCGGGAAATAATTTGAGCTAACGGCCACGCACTCTGGATTCCCGATCGCACAGATTTTGCGTGCCGAGGCTTGCTTTTTTGTGGTCAGGATTTTTTTCGGCTAATTGGAAAATGAGATAAGTACTTTCTCTGAAAATATAATTATAATATTTTTATCAACTAATTTTTCATAAATAAATTTTTTGTTAATGGTTACGTAATTTTTTAATATGGCGTTAAGTAAAATTACAGTTTTTAAACTAAAGCATCTGCATCTTTCACAATTGTCGCTGGACAAAAATATGAAATTAAGCATTTAAGACCAACACCTCATCTGAACCTTGTCCAAGTTACCAATGGAAAAGATAGACTTTAAAAGATAATTTAAGAATGGTATTTATTACAAATAGGAATGGATATACGGGTGTGAATTAATTAACACTTTTTTGCTTTGAAGGTCTCTTATTTGCTAAAATACTGTATACAAATAACTCAACTCTACTGTAAATATAAAATAACATACCTGTGAAATTTATTATTCGTGACCAAGTATGAATAATTATAATTTATTTCTGAGAATGTTACTTAATTGCATTTTTAAAATATAATTGTGAACCCCCATTTGAACTACCCACGAGCCGCCACTGCGAATACTAGTTAATATTATTTCCCAGGTCCCCCCCCATGGCGAGTACTTTTTAAACGCTTTTATTAGACTTGCTCTGGGCCAAGGTCACGGGTGAAATCTTACAACTCGATTTTCGGGCACTTCCTGATATGTCAGGGCCCTGAAACTTTACACAACGATGTAACCCTCATGACACTCCAATATCCAATTATTATCTAATCAATAACCAAAAAATTAAGTTAATTATCGAGTATTTTTAATTATCAGAAAAACTGACATTTGAGACCCTTCCAAAGAGATTTTAGCTCCCAAAAAAAGAACAATACTGTAATGGGCATAGTACTATTATATTCAATCATCAAAACGACATTTCTCAAGTAATTAAATTAATTAACGGCAAATTATCGCAAAAAATTTAGATTCTTGCACATAAAATTTCAGATACTTCTAAACGTTATTAAGCCTTGAAACTTTGCAGCATAGTGTAATATTCATGACAATGCAATATTCAATTGTCAGCTAGTCAAAATCTCCGTAATTAGGGTAATTAAAGAGTATTTTCGATTATCCGATTAACTCGATTTTGAGACCCTTAAAAAATATTTTAGCTCCCAAAAAAAGGAAAAATAGTGTAATAGGCATAGTACTACTATATTCAATCATCAAAACGACAATTTTAAAATAATTAAAGAAAATAAAGACAAATTTATGCAAATTTTAAGGTTGTCATTTAGATTCTTGCACATAAAATTTCAGGTACTTCTAAATGATATTAAGCCTTGATACTTTGCAGCATAGTGTAACATTCATGACAATGCAATATTCAATTGTCAGCTAGTCAAAATCTCCGAAATTAGGGTAATTAAAGAGTATTTTCGATTATCCGATTAACTCGATTTTGAGACCCTTAAAAAATATTTTAGCTCCCAAAAAAAGGAACAATAGTGTAATAGGCATAGTACTACTATATTCAATCATCAAAACGACAATTTTAAAATAATTAAAGAAAATAAAGACAAATTTATGCAAATTTTAAGGTTGTCATTTAGATTCTTGCACATAAAATTTCAGGTACTTCTAAATGATATTAAGCCTTGAAACTTTGCAGCATAGTGTAATATTCATGACAATGCAATATTCAATTGTCAGCTAGTCAAAATCTCCGTAATTAGGGTAATTAAAGAGTATTTTCGATTATCCGATTAACTCGAATTTAAGACGCTCTAAAAGGAATATGACCCCCAAAACTTATACAACGGCGTATTATATATATTTGAACTATATTCAATCTTTAAACCTTGAATTATTACCTTTCAATTAAGATAATTAACGAAGATAGTAATGTGAATTTAAACCTATACCACTTGTTCTAAAAGCTTGGAAATACTTTTTATTTTCATTTGATGGATAAATGGGAGTTTCGATTCTTTTATTATGACAGTTATTGCTATTCATTTCTTTTAGATTTTGCTTTCGTTCAGATGGAATTATTTATAGCTTAAAGAAATACTGAATATGTTTGCATGGGGTGTTGCGCTTTTTCAGTAAAAAAGAAATTATAAAATCTCTTTCATTTGGAATATTTTTTTTTGTAAATTCTTCACTGGTGTTTGGAAAAGTTTATTTCTTACAAATGACTTGCTTTGAAAAATTTTATAAGTACCTAAATAGAGGGGTAATGTTTTAAATTTTTAGCATTAAATTCTAAGGGGTTTTACTAATTACACACCAACAATTGGAATAAAAATTAAGATTTTAGGCAAAATTCTAAGACTAAAAAGTAGAAAATAAAACAGGTAAAAAAAAGCTTTTTTAAAAAAACGCTTTTATTAAGATGTCCTAAAAATTCAAAAATAAATTTTTGGGTTTTGTGAAATAATTTATTGGGGAGTAGAAAATAACCTTCCGGTAAGTAAAAATTAACTAATTTTCTGATCACTAAAAATAAAAGCGTGGGCGCTAGTAATTATCTATTCACTATTTATTCTAAGTTCTCTTTTCTCATTTTCTTTTATGTAAAATTATAAATTACTAGCGCCCACGCTTTTATTTTTAGTGATCAGAAAATTAGTTAATTTTTACTTACCGGAAGGTTATTTTCTACTCCCCAATAAATTATTTCACAAAACCCAAAAATTTATTTTTGAATTTTTAGGACATCTTAATAAAAGCGTTTTTTTAAAAAAGCTTTTTACACGCTAAATTTTAGGGTTGCTTATACAAAGGATTTGAACTTTTGCACACCTAACGTAAAAATATGGGTAAGGAATGTGCGCTTAAAAATGGAGGGTCGGGGGGTCCTCCCCCAGAATTTTTTTTAAAATTCGCCCTTCAAACCCAGGTAGCACAGCTATATCATTTTATATCAACCAATGACTTAAGTCATCAGTTGATATAAATTTATATAAAATGATATAGCTGTGCTACCTGGGAAGTAGCTCATTTTGAAACTCTTTGGGCCGAACAGAACCGCTTCTTGTAAGCCACACAATTTTCAAGGAAAATTTTGTATTATTGCTTTAATAAAGATTTTCAAAATAATTTAACAAACTGAGAATTTAGGGGGGGCAGCTGCCCCTCCCTGCACCCCCCTGGCTACGCCCATGGTTTAACTCCTTTTGGGACTTTTTGGGTTACATATAGGCTTACCATATTTTCTTGAGCTCAACCCAGGACACTTTGTCGACCTATCGGTCCATCAAAGATTAAAAACTAAATAAACACCCAAACTAAAAATAATTCAACATCTAAACTGAAATAACATACTTTATTTAAACATTTGTACTTTTCACTTGAAAACTCACTTCACTTCACTTTTTTCAAAAATTCTTTGTTATTAAAAACAAACATCAGAGTTAATTTTCACATTTAAAAGGTGTTTGACAGTACAAATAGAAAGTATGCCCCTTTCAGCAGTCTAACTATGAGTAAAGTGAAGCCATAGAAGTAGGTAAAAAAATGCAGTTCGAAAATTTCACAAAAAAATTTTGTCCAGTCTTAAAATTACTAAAACCCAGGACATTTTGGGACCCAGGACAGCCTCCGAAACCCAGGACAGTCCTGGGTAAACGAGGACGTATGGTAAGCTTAGGCCTTAGATGAACCTCCTTGTGGAAGTTACCGGATTTTCATGGGATGGGATAGCAGCTATTTTTCACATAAAGTGGAAACCTTGGGTGGGGGGAAACAATTGCCTCCCCCTAAATGACGCCCATGGAAATGTAAAGAATTCTCGATGTTTTGTTTAAACTTAAAGGCAATAAATACGCGAAAGGTTACGCAAAATAAAAAGAATCGTTCCCCAGACAGCACACGTCAGAATCACATTGTCATTTTTTTTTTCGTATACGTTTCCCCTTTATGCTTTCCCCTTCCAAGAAAGAGGTTAGTTTATGGTTTGGATATTTAGTTATAAAAAAAGATAAATCTCTGTTTCCCGCCTCTTTATTCGTTGTTGATTCGGGGTGAAATAACAGAAATCCAAAACATACCAGAAAAAATATCTACATCAACCAATCAAGGTTTATTTGAGTGCTTTGTAAAGTCTTAGTAGGAGAAAGATCAGTTCAGTCGACGAACGCAAACGTTGGAAGCTATGAAAGTAAGTTATTTTATTTATGATGTCTACTATATTTAATATTTGATAGAAAATTTAAATCTGTTCAACAACACACGTTAATGATCTTAGGAAAGTTTTCTAATGTTGTACTGTGCGACCTTATGAAGCACGTATTAGAAGTATCTACCAACTCTTAGGCCAACTCTAATTAGTAATTATATATCATTTTTAAGATTATTAACAGCTTTGTTTAATTCCACAACAAAAAGCGTTGAAAGGACCCATTAGAATTAAGCAGGTTGTCCTACTCAGGCTAACAGGTTGTCTTAGAATAAGAAAATACTACCCTTGAAAATGTGGGAGTTTTTCTTTTACGCAATTTGCATTAATTGTAACCAATTTTTTTACTTGTTAAAGAAAAACATAAGAGTAGGATTCTTGGGGTGTCTCCCTTCAATTCAGGCCCGTGCTGGGTACCTTCAGGGCGGTGGACAAAGGGTGAAAGGGCGCCGCTAAAAACTTACTTTTCTTTTAAGATTGGCGACGTTTCACAAAATGCTTTTTTCAATAGAAAAAAATTAAAGCAATACTGCTATTTGAGATATAGGTATTTGATGGTTTTTTATTTTTAATATTTGATTTTTGTGAAAAATAGTATTTTGAATCATTTTGAGCCCCTTCGGATGATTACATCAAAAGAGGACTTCTCCTTGTGAGTCAGAGAATATTCAAGGAAAATCAGTTTATAATGTACTTAAAAATTCGAGGAGGGTCTGGGGGTCCTCCCCTAGAAATTTTTTGGAATTTTTACTCCTAAAAGTACCGTTTTGACACATTTTGAGACCCTTTGGGTTACACCCGGAGGAAAAACAGCATAAATATTTGTCTAAATTTTAGGGGGGTTAAACTCCTAAAACCCCATTGGATAATATGGCCCTGCGTTCGATACTCCTCTAGGACGGCCCTTAGTCAACTACCTGTTTAAATAACAGGACCCTAAAAAATTAACGCCCCGCCTTTTCAATTTCAACGTATTTCACTAAAGGCCCAACAAAAAATCAGTGCTGTGCCCTTGCATTTTCTGATTTGTGCATGAAGAGGGACGTCTAAAGGACACCGCCCTGCCTTCGCAAATTCGAAATATTAAACAAAGAGCAAAATCGCCATAAAAAAATCACCGCAGTAAAATTAAAGCTTTAAGTTAAAATTAAATTTAAATTAATTAAAAATTACTTAAATTAAAAATTAAAGCTTAAAAGTAAAATTAACTTTTAAAATTTCGCGGTAGCTTAAAAGGGCGCCCTGAAAACACCTCCTAGTTTTCCACTATCAAGGTATGCATTTTAGTACTTTTTTTTTCACTTAGGGTGCAAAAAACACTACCTTTGATTTAACACTGTCAAAGGTATTGCTGTTTTGATTAAAGGCGCCCACCTCTATTAAGTAATAGCCTACAGTCGCAACACTCAAAGCCTTGTCAGTTTCGGAATAGGAGGGCACCAAAATTTCCAGGCTGGAGGGCGCACCGGGATATGTCCCGGGGGCCAAGCACGGGCCTGCTTCAATTACAACCCTGGTCTCAACTTTTAATTATTTATTAATGTATATGTTAAGTGATAAAATGGGCATTATTAATACTTCCCCCGAAGTTAATGAGCCGGGCAATGTGATAAATTCAATGGCATTTCATTTATCAATGAGTATTTGTCACTTTGCCCGAAATACGCGAGCATTATTATAGTTAAAGCCCTGGATGAAGACTAGGGTGGTTCAACAATACATGGTAAAAATAAAAGTTTCAAAAACAAACCGGGCCACCCCTCAAATTTTTTACACTGGTAGACAGTAATCTTCTGGGAAAATTTCAACTTTATATCTCAACTGCAAGGGGGTGCTCAAGCCCCCCGAACTTTATAAGTTAGTGAATTCTATTGTAACTTTCTAAAAATAGTTTTAAAATACCAAAAAATACAAAATTTAGGTATGCATTTATATATATTACAATCTTTTAACATAAGAATAAATCAATGTAAAGAAGTACAAAGTAAATTTTTTTAATATTTTGCCCTTGTTAATAAAACTACAGTATTGCGCAATTACTAAGGGTTGGTTGTTTTCATAAGTGAGGGGAGCTACGATGGAGGAATTTCATTTAATCCAACACAAAACCGTTGAAATCTTTTCTTTCCATCAGTTGTTTACAAAAAACCACGATCCTGGGGTGGATAGACATTAAAGCTGCTGACATCTGACATGTAATGGGTGGCGAAAGACAAATGGGACTGCATGTGTAATCCCAACCCCCTGCTTGACTGATTTAGTGGCCAAGAGTTAAAAAGGTTCAATATCCCATGCATTTATCTGTCATTGTCTATTTTAATCTTTTCAAAGCATGAATATTAGTTCTTGAGTGTGTAAGTGCCAGCGTGATTTAAAGAGTCTTCCAAACTCTTCCACGGGTGCTAACACTTCAACCGCTTATAGTAAAAATCCTTGCTGCATATTTTTATTAAATCTGGGTCTTTGAGGAAGGGTTAGGACCCTTAAAAGATGAAATGTGCATAAAACACCAGGAAAAAATAGTTTAAAATAACCTCGATAATTCTTAATGAATTTTTGCATTTTTAGGGGGTAATAACTAATAACCCATTAAACCTATCCATTTGCGAAAAATTTTCATATTTTAGAAATTTAAAAATTTCTTGTCCCCTCAGGAGTAATTTAAAGACTTTAATAATGCTTTTAGACCCTGAAAATCGAATTAAAAGTCACAAAGTCATCGAAAAACGTAAAAAGGAGAAGGGACTGTTCCCCCGAAAATATGAGGCTGATCAGAAAAACTGGGGTCATACTCTGATTCAGGGGGTCATTTTACATAAGAATCTGCATAAATTGTTTCAGATGCATTTCGACCCTATTTTTTGTTGACCAGTGTTACTATTTGTGTCATTCCCTATAGAGCCGCTAATGTTAATATTAGGGTCCATTGAGCACCCTCTTAGAAGTTAAAATTTTTTCAGCACTATACTGTTGATAAGTCTAAAAAAAGTTAGGGGGTGGCCCAGACTCTAGCTCAAAAAAAGTTTTTTTGAACCACCCTAATGAAGACGTTACTAGAAGAAGTAACGTCTTCATCCAGGGCTTTAATTATAGTATTGCCCGGATTTATCACATTGCCGGTAACATAAAAATTGTAAATAGATTTGGAATATAATTTAATTCCCATTTGAAACTATACAGGGTGTCCCGTAAATGATGTGTCACACTTCTAGGGGGGATAGTAGACACCTAGACGAGTCAGAATCACATAGGACTTAGGGGTCCCAGACCCAATCCCAGGGAGTTAAAAATGGAGCGACACCCCAAAACAATTATTGAAAAATTCAATTTGTAGAAGAACTACTATTGGTAAAAATGTAATTATGGTCTCAAATTTTGCGGTTTATTATGATCTTCAAAATTATCTTGACAGTTTTCAATTTAAAATTTTTTTTATTACGAAAAAAGTTAAAAAAACAGCAAAAAAATGTGAAAAATATGCCAAAACTTTATTTTGTTTTCCGAAATCCTTTCTTTCGATTTGATAATCTGAAAGAGCATAATTAATTAACCTTAAGTCCAAAGTTTCACGTAAATAGCATCAGTATTAAACGCTTGAGAGCCTGTTAAAGTTAGTTTTATGGGAGCAAAAACGGCTTCGGAAAACGAACGTTTAGGGACAATCTACAAGTTACGGATAGATGTCTGCCAACTTTCATTCCTCGCCCGATTTGGCGAGACAGGAGATGAGTATAGTCTGTCTGTGTCTGTCCCGGCTTGGCACGTGTGGCAAACCCAAACGGACAAGGCCCATTCTCTTCCAGGGTTGGATAGGTGTGGAGAAAGCGCCAAACTGGTTTCTAAGCGCCAAGTATACTCCACCTGCCTTCCCTCTCCTTCGAAGGAGTCAGAGATTTATCCATCGCGTTATGCATCGTGGTCTCGAACATTTTTCAGGATAACACTTTGTTGAAAATTATGAAATTGAAAAAAAGAGGAAAGAAAAACGACTAAAAACCTATAGAAAAAGTATTATTCCAGTTATCTAGTTGGAGGTTCGGTGAAATCTAATAGTAAATTATCAATTAACAATTAAAAAATAGTTAGCAAATAATGTAAATTCCTTACTGATGATTCCGAAAGTTGTTACGCTTTAAACATTTCAATTAATACACAGTTGTGTATTAAGAAATTTAAAAACACAGCGTTTTTATCAAATCATTTCAAACATCTATTGTTTAATAATTCTTTCTTTAATAATTTTTCAGTTTGTTTAAATCAGGGATGGCCAACCCGCGGGCCGCATGCGGCCCGCTTGAAAGATAAAGAGATTTAGAGGATATTTTTTTTTATACAAAACAACATTATTTATATATAAGATATTTTATAATTAAAAGTATTATGTAATACAAAATTTTAATTTTTAAAAATAGGTATTACAAAATTGTAGGGCAAGATCTTTTTTAATTCGTTTAAATCACAATAAAGCCGGCCCTAGTTTACTCATACTAAATCATATTTTCAAATGCTAAACATGCACATTCACATTAATGATATCATCGAGTAGTAAACGCTGTCGGTAAAAAACGCTATATTCCGAAATACCTTATCGCCAATGGGGTGCTTAAGTAGCCAAGCCAGCTACCCTGATTTCCCGCACCCCTCAAAAAACTTGGATTTTCCGCGTTTGGGTTTGCCACATGTGCCAAGCCGGGACAGACAGACTCTATGAAAATATCTGAAATGCGCCAATTGAACAATTTGGCGGGATGAAAATTTCAAAAGCGTAAATGTTGATTCTTAATTCTTATTATTTTTAGAAAACAAGAGATTAATTAATTTAATTAAAAAATTTTTTGAACATAAAGAACAAACATGATTTTACTACTGATTTTTAGGAACTATCGATCTTAAAAATCAATAGTATGAATTGTTAGAAATTATCTGATAGTATCGATAGTTTTTTATTCAATCGATAGTTGTGTTAGTTTTACAAATGTATCAATCATGCAAACAGCATTACTACTTATTGCGTTTAATGAGAAAAACTGTACATTTGATAACTTAAGTAAAAAAAACAGAAGAATCTATTATTTAGAAACATGGTTCGTAAAATATCTTTTGTACATAGTGGGGATACGTCAGTCGGTGGATCCTCAATCGCTAGGTTCCTGATTTCGGGTTGCGATACAAGGGTGGTTCCTATTAATTAAAGAATGATATAATAAGCAAGTGGGTATGCAGGGTCTCCCCTCAACTTCCGATATAAGAAATTTGCAAAATAAAAGAATGCAGGTTATTGAAAGTTATGACAAACCTAAGATATTGCTTATCGGACGGTGAGTGGATAGCCCCCATACACTTTGCTTATTCCCATTGACATTTCTCGATTAATAGAAACCAATCTTGTATCGCAATTCGAAATCACGAACCCAGCGATCGAGGATCCGCCTACTGACCTATCCTAAAGCAGGGGTTTGGTTTGGTTTGGTTTTTTGGTTACATATATTTTCCGGTATGTGTGCTTGATCTCAAGGATCCGCTTATACACCTTCGTCAAGTAAGACAGACACAACAGAATTTTTACTGGCACAAAGAAGGAAAATACACCCAGGGGCGAGGTGAGAATCGAACTCACGACGGGGCAGTGCGCAGACTGCTGGCGTGAAAGGCGGAGGAGCAAACCGAACAGGCCATCCCGTCCCCTAAAGCAGGGGTATAATGAAAAATAACGACAAAAACTGTTTACAAAAAGTGTTCAAAGTTGGCATGGTGGTTCACTTTTTTATGGGATGGGAATTATTTTGAAAAAAAATTAGTAAATTAATTAATTTACTTAAATTTTTGCCTTCGATTTCAGACCGTCACAGAAGTCTAGAAGATAAATGTTTATTGAACTTAACAAAACAGAGACTTAAGAAAAAATAAGTTGTAACTATCCCTTTTGCTAAACAAACATTGCTTATTTTCTTAGGTATAGTAACAATTTTTTCTTGAGTGTCTGATTTGATAGCTTGAATACATTTACCTTTTAGACTTCTAGTGACGATCCGAAAACTAAGGCCACACATCGCCAAGGAAGTTTGAACTATCTGTAGAAGCGTAGGTTGGCGAGGAATCTCGTATCGCAAATAATGTTGGGAAATTTGGCGAGCATCTATCCGTAACTTGTAGATTGTCCCTGAACGTTCGTTTTCCGAAGCCGTTTTTGCTCCCATAAAACTAACTTTAACAGGCTCTCAAGCGTTTAATACTGATGCTATTTACGTGAAACTTTGGACTTAAGGTTAATTAATTATGCTCTTTCAGATTATCAAATCGAAAGAAAGGATTTCGGAAAACAAAATAAAGTTTTGGCATATTTTTCACATTTTTTTGCGGTTTTTTAACTTTTTTCATAATAAAAAAAATTTTAAATTGAAAACTGTCAAGGTAATTTTGAGGATCATATTAAACCACAAAATTTGAGACCATAATTACATTTTTACCAATAGTAGTTCTTCTACAAATTGAATTTTTCAATACTTGTTTTGGGGTGTCGCTCCATTTTTAACTCCCAGGGATTGGGTCTGGGACCCCAAATCCTATGTGATTCTGACTCGTCTAGGTGTCTACTATCCCCCCTAGAAGTGTGACACATCATTTACGGGACACCCTGTATATTCTATGTTTTATGACTTTACATTAAAGTGGCTACTTTGAGGGGCGAATTTTAAAAGAATTTCTGGGGGAGGACCCCCAGACCCCTCCATTTTTGAGCTCACATTAATTACCCATATTTTTACGTTAGGTGTGCAAAAGTTCCCAAATCCTTTTGTATAAGTACCCAAAAATTAAGCGTGTAAAAGTACTCGCCATAGGGTATGGGGGGACCTGGGAAATAGCGTTGAGTCAACCCCTAGTCACTTAGTATTCGCAACATCAAGAGCAAAGGTAAGTATCGTTGCCCCCCCCTAATACGAAACACCTGGCTACACCCAAGTTCCTTCCCCAGAAAACTTTGGAAATTTGACCCAAAAACCAGGGTTTTAACTCGTTTTGGTACACCTAGTCCAAGACCATTGGGGTGCAATTGACCAGTTGCCTCCCCCCTGAATCTGCACTTAAGAGTGCCAGTCCTCTCCCATATTGACTTATATATCTTCATGTTTCCTATTTTGTGTTCAATATTTCAATCTTCACTTCCTACCTACAATTTTTTCCCTTTTCTTACCTTAATCTTTTAAAAAGTGCCTGGGCCCAAGGGGGGGGGGGCAAAAGGCCTGTCTAAATAAGGAGAGCGGAGGTACAGGAGGGCGGGGTGCCAAAGTTGGCTTTTCGCGAACCCGAGGGTGTAACGTGGGAGGTAAAGTCTGTCTGCCCTAGCAAGGCACGAGTGGCAAACCTAAAATCCGTACCCACAGCAGAGAAAGCAGTGGCGAGTGCAGGGTATCGGGTATCTAATAGAAGTGAGATAACCATCTTTATGGCTTTTTCGCCACTGTTTTTTCTGCTGTGGGTACTGATTTTAGGTTTGCCACTCGTGCCCTTGCTAGGACAGACAGACTTTAGAGTCCGGTGCTGGGGATTCTAGAGGGGGTCGGGGTGCCAAAGTTGGCTTACACCTATCTCGAGGGGGGCATCCCTGCCAGCTTTATAATCTCCAACTTTATAATCTTTATAAAAATTTATAAATTTTAAAAAGGGGATTTTCGCGCCAACATTTAATCCAATTAAGGGGGATTTTCGCGCGAAAGGGATTCCCCTCGAGAATCCCAAGCACCGGGACTCTACCTGCCACCGTACACCCTCGGGTTCGAGAGAGGAGGGCGGGGGGGCATACAGTTGGATTTTCGCGCGAAAATCCAACTGTATGCCCCCCGACCCCCTCGAGAATCCCAAGCACCGGGACTCTACCTGCCACCGTACACCCTCGGGTTCGAGAGAGGAGGGCGGGGGGCATACAGTTGGATTTTCGCGCGAAAATCCAACTGTATGCCCCCCGACCCCCTCGAGAATCCCAAGCACCGGGACTCTACCTGCCACCGTACACCCTCGGGTTCGAGAGAGGAGGGCGGGGGGCATACAGTTTGGATTTTCGCGCGAAAATCCAACTGTATGCCCCCCCGACCCCCTCGAGAATCCCAAGCACCGGGACTCTACCTGCCACCGTACACCCTCGGGTTCGAGAGAGGAGGGCGGGGGGCATACAGTTGGATTTTCGCGCGAAAATCCAACTGTATGCCCCCCGACCCCCTCGAGAATCCCAAGCACCGGGACTCTACCTGCCACCGTACACCCTCGGGTTCGAGAGAGGAGGGCGGGGGGCATACAGTTGGATTTTCGCGCGAAAATCCAACTGTATGCCCCCCGACCCCCTCGAGAATCCCAAGCACCGGGACTCTACCTGCCACCGTACACCCTCGGGTTCGAGAGAGGAGGGCGGGGGGGCATACAGTTGGATTTTCGCGCGAAAATCCAACTGTATGCCCCCCGACCCCCTCGAGAATCCCAAGCACCGGGACTCTACCTGCCACCGTACACCCTCGGGTTCGAGAGAGGAGGGCGGGGGGCATACAGTTGGATTTTCGCGCGAAAATCCAACTGTATGCCCCCCGACCCCCTCGAGAATCCCAAGCACCCGGGACTCTACCTGCCACCGTACACCCTCGGGTTCGAGAGAGGAGGGCGGGGGGCATACAGTTGGATTTTCGCGCGAAAATCCAACTGTATGCCCCCCGACCCCCTCGAGAATCCCAAGCACCGGGACTCTACCTGCCACCGTACACCCTCGGGTTCGAGAGAGGAGGGCGGGGGGCATACAGTTGGATTTTCGCGCGAAAATCCAACTGTATGCCCCCCGACCCCCTCGAGAATCCCAAGCACCGGGACTCTACCTGCCACCGTACACCCTCGGGTTCGAGAGAGGAGGGCGGGGGGCATACAGTTGGATTTTCGCGCGAAAATCCAACTGTATGCCCCCCGACCCCCCTCGAGAATCCCAAGCACCGGGACTCTACCTGCCACCGTACACCCTCGGGTTCGAGAGAGGAGGGGCGGGGGGCATACAGTTGGATTTTCGCGCGAAAATCCAACTGTATGCCCCCCGACCCCCTCGAGAATCCCAAGCACCGGGACTCTACCTGCCACCGTACACCCTCGGGTTCGAGAGAGGAGGGCGGGGGGCATACAGTTGGATTTTCGCGCGAAAATCCAACTGTATGCCCCCCGACCCCCTCGAGAATCCCAAGCACCGGGACTCTACCTGCCACCGTACACCCTCGGGTTCGAGAGAGGAGGGCGGGGGGCATACAGTTGGATTTTCGCGCGAAAATCCAACTGTATGCCCCCCGACCCCCTCGAGAATCCCAAGCACCGGGACTCTACCTGCCACCGTACACCCTCGGGTTCGAGAGAGGAGGGCGGGGGGCATACAGTTGGATTTTCGCGCGAAAATCCAACTGTATGCCCCCCGACCCCCTCGAGAATCCCAAGCACCGGGACTCTACCTGCCACCGTACACCCTCGGGTTCGAGAGAGGAGGGCGGGGGGCATACAGTTGGATTTTCGCGCGAAAATCCAACTGTATGCCCCCCGACCCCCTCGAGAATCCCAAGCACCGGGACTCTACCTGCCACCGTACACCCTCGGGTTCGAGAGAGGAGGGCGGGGGGCATACAGTTGGATTTTCGCGCGAAAATCCAACTGTATGCCCCCCGACCCCCTCGAGAATCCCAAGCACCGGGACTCTACCTGCCACCGTACACCCTCGGGTTCGAGAGAGGAGGGCGGGGGGCATACAGTTGGATTTTCGCGCGAAAATCCAACTGTATGCCCCCCGACCCCCTTCGAGAATCCCAAGCACCGGGACTCTACCTGGCCACCGTACACCCTCGGGTTCGAGAGAGGAGGGCGGGGGGCATACAGTTGGATTTTCGCGCGAAAATCCAACTGTATGCCCCCCCGACCCCCTCGAGAATCCCAAGCACCGGGACTCTACCTGCCACCGTACACCCTCGGGTTCGAGAGAGGAGGGCGGGGGGCATACAGTTGGATTTTCGCGCGAAAATCCAACTGTATGCCCCCCGACCCCCTCGAGAATCCCAAGCACCGGGACTCTACCTGCCACCGTACACCCTCGGGTTCGAGAGAGGAGGGCGGGGGGGCATACAGTTGGATTTTCGCGCGAAAATCCAACTGTATGCCCCCCGACCCCCTCGAGAATCCCAAGCACCGGGACTCTACCTGCCACCGTACACCCTCGGGTTCGAGAGAGGAGGGCGGGGGGCATAACAGTTGGATTTTCGCGCGAAAATCCAACTGTATGCCCCCCGACCCCCTCGAGAATCCCAAGCACCGGGACTCTACCTGCCACCGTACACCCTCGGGTTCGAGAGAGGAGGGCGGGGGGGCATACAGTTGGATTTTCGCGCGAAAATCCAACTGTATGCCCCCCGACCCCCTCGAGAATCCCAAGCACCGGGACTCTACCTGCCACCGTACACCCTCGGGTTCGAGAGAGGAGGGCGGGGGGCATACAGTTGGATTTTCGCGCGAAAATCCAACTGTATGCCCCCCGACCCCCTCGAGAATCCCAAGCACCGGGACTCTACCTGCCACCGTACACCCTCGGGTTCGAGAGAGGAGGGCGGGGGGCATACAGTTGGATTTTCGCGCGAAAATCCAACTGTATGCCCCCCGACCCCCTCGAGAATCCCAAGCACCGGGACTCTACCTGCCACCGTACACCCTCGGGTTCGAGAGAGGAGGGCGGGGGGCATACAGTTGGATTTTCGCGCGAAAATCCAACTGTATGCCCCCCGACCCCCTCGAGAATCCCAAGCACCGGGACTCTACCTGCCACCGTACACCCTCGGGTTCGAGAGAGGAGGGCGGGGGGCATACAGTTGGATTTTCGCGCGAAAATCCAACTGTATGCCCCCCGACCCCCTCGAGAATCCCAAGCACCGGGACTCTACCTGCCACCGTACACCCTCGGGTTCGAGAGAGGAGGGCGGGGGGCATACAGTTGGATTTTCGCGCGAAAATCCAACTGTATGCCCCCCGCGCCCCCTCGAGAATCCCAAGCACCGGGACTCTACCTGCCACCGTACACCCTCGGGTTCGAGAGAGGAGGGCGGGGGGCATACAGTTGGATTTTCGCGCGAAAATCCAACTGTATGCCCCCCGACCCCCTCGAGAATCCCAAGCACCGGGACTCTACCTGCCACCGTACACCCTCGGGTTCGAGAGAGGAGGGCGGGGGGCATACAGTTGGATTTTCGCGCGAAAATCCAACTGTATGCCCCCCGACCCCCTCGAGAATCCCAAGCACCGGGACTCTACCTGCCACCGTACACCCTCGGGTTCGAGAGAGGAGGGCGGGGGGCATACAGTTGGATTTTCGCGCGAAAATCCAACTGTATGCCCCCCGACCCCCTCGAGAATCCCAAGCACCGGGACTCTACCTGCCACCGTACACCCTCGGGTTCGAGAGAGGAGGGCGGGGGGCATACAGTTGGATTTTCGCGCGAAAATCCAACTGTATGCCCCCCGACCCCCTCGAGAATCCCAAGCACCGGGACTCTACCTGCCACCGTACACCCTCGGGTTCGAGAGAGGAGGGCGGGGGGCATACAGTTGGATTTTCGCGCGAAAATCCAACTGTATGCCCCCCGACCCCCTCGAGAATCCCAAGCACCGGGACTCTACCTGCCACCGTACACCCTCGGGTTCGAGAGAGGAGGGCGGGGGGCATACAGTTGGATTTTCGCGCGAAAATCCAACTGTATGCCCCCCGACCCCCTCGAGAATCCCAAGCACCGGGACTCTACCTGCCACCGTACACCCTCGGGTTCGAGAGAGGAGGGCGGGGGGCATACAGTTGGATTTTCGCGCGAAAATCCAACTGTATGCCCCCGACCCCCTCGAGAATCCCAAGCACCGGGACTCTACCTGCCACCGTACACCCTCGGGTTCGAGAGAGGAGGGCGGGGGGCATACAGTTGGATTTTCGCGCGAAAATCCAACTGTATGCCCCCCGACCCCCTCGAGAATCCCAAGCACCGGGACTCTACCTGCCACCGTACACCCTCGGGTTCGAGAGAGGAGGGCGGGGGGCATACAGTTGGATTTTCGCGCGAAAATCCAACTGTATGCCCCCCGACCCCCTCGAGAATCCCAAGCACCGGGACTCTACCTGCCACCGTACACCCTCGGGTTCGAGAGAGGAGGGCGGGGGCATACAGTTGGATTTTCGCGCGAAAATCCAACTGTATGCCCCCCGACCCCCTCGAGAATCCCAAGCACCGGACCTCTACCTGCCACCGTACACCCTCGGGTTCGAGAGAGGAGGGCGGGGGGCATACAGTTGGATTTTCGCGCGAAAATCCAACTGTATGCCCCCCGACCCCCTCGAGAATCCCAAGCACCGGGACTCTACCTGCCACCGTACACCCTCGGGTTCGAGAGAGGAGGGCGGGGGGCATACAGTTGGATTTTCGCGCGAAAATCCAACTGTATGCCCCCCGACCCCCTCGAGAATCCCAAGCACCGGGACTCTACCTGCCACCGTACACCCTCGGGTTCGAGAGAGGAGGGCGGGGGGCATACAGTTGGATTTTCGCGCGAAAATCCAACTGTATGCCCCCCGACCCCCTCGAGAATCCCAAGCACCGGGACTCTACCCTGCCACCGTACACCCTCGGGTTCGAGAGAGGAGGGCGGGGGGCATACAGTTGGATTTTCGCGCGAAAATCCAACTGTATGCCCCCCGACCCCCTCGAGAATCCCAAGCACCGGGACTCTACCTGCCACCGTACACCCTCGGGTTCGAGAGAGGAGGGCGGGGGGCATACAGTTGGATTTTCGCGCGAAAATCCAACTGTATGCCCCCCGACCCCCTCGAGAATCCCAAGCACCGGGACTCTACCTGCCACCGTACACCCTCGGGTTCGAGAGAGGAGGGCGGGGGGCATACAGTTGGATTTTCGCGCGAAAATCCAACTGTATGCCCCCCCGACCCCCTCGAGAATCCCAAGCACCGGGACTCTACCTGCCACCGTACACCCTCGGGTTCGAGAGAGGAGGGCGGGGGGCATACAGTTGGATTTTCGCGCGAAAATCCAACTGTATGCCCCCCGACCCCTCGAGAATCCCAAGCACCGGGACTCTACCTGCCACCGTACACCCTCGGGTTCGAGAGAGGAGGGCGGGGGGCATACAGTTGGATTTTCGCGCGAAAATCCAACTGTATGCCCCCCGACCCCCTCGAGAATCCCAAGCACCGGGACTCTACCTGCCACCGTACACCCGAGAGGGAGGGCGGGGGGGGGCATACAGTTGGATTTTCGCGCGAAAATCCAACTGTATGCCCCCCGACCCCCTCGAGAATCCCAAGCACCGGGACTCTACCTGCCACCGTACACCCTCGGGTTCGAGGGAGAGGAGGGCGGGGGGCATACAGTTGGATTTTCGCGCGAAAATCCAACTGTATGCCCCCCGACCCCCTCGAGAATCCCAAGCACCGGGACTCTACCTGCCACCGTACACCCTCGGGTTCGAGAGAGGAGGGCGGGGGGCATACAGTTGGATTTTCGCGCGAAAATCCAACTGTATGCCCCCCGACCCCCTCGAGAATCCCAAGCACCGGGACTCTACCTGCCACCGTACACCCTCGGGTTCGAGAGAGGAGGGCGGGGGGCATACAGTTGGATTTTCGCGCGAAAATCCAACTGTATGCCCCCCGACCCCCTCGAGAATCCCAAGCACCGGGACTCTACCTGCCACCGTACACCCTCGGGTTCGAGAGAGGAGGGCGGGGGGCATACAGTTGGATTTTCGCGCGAAAATCCAACTGTATGCCCCCCGACCCCCTCGAGAATCCCAAGCACCGGGACTCTACCTGCCACCGTACACCCTCGGGTTCGAGAGAGGAGGGCGGGGGGGCATACAGTTGGATTTTCGCGCGAAAATCCAACTGTATGCCCCCCGACCCCCTCGAGAATCCCAAGCACCGGGACTCTACCTGCCACCGTACACCCTCGGGTTCGAGAGAGGAGGGCGGGGGGCATACAGTTGGATTTTCGCGCGAAAATCCAACTGTATGCCCCCCGACCCCCTCGAGAATCCCAAGCACCGGGACTCTACCTGCCACCGTACACCCTCGGGTTCGAGAGAGGAGGGCGGGGGGCATACAGTTGGATTTTCGCGCGAAAATCCAACTGTATGCCCCCCGACCCCCTCGAGAATCCCAAGCACCGGGACTCTACCTGCCACCGTACACCCTCGGGTTCGAGAGAGGAGGGCGGGGGGCATACAGTTGGATTTTCGCGCGAAAATCCAACTGTATGCCCCCCGACCCCCTCGAGAATCCCAAGCACCGGGACTCTACCTGCCACCGTACACCCTCGGGTTCGAGAGAGGAGGGCGGGGGGCATACAGTTGGATTTTCGCGCGAAAATCCAACTGTATGCCCCCCGACCCCCCTCGAGAATCCCAAGCACCGGGACTCTACCTGCCACCGTACACCCTCGGGTTCGAGAGAGGAGGGCGGGGGGCATACAGTTGGATTTTCGCGCGAAAATCCAACTGTATGCCCCCCGACCCCCTCGCAGGGGCGCAGCGACGGGGGGGGACCAAGGGGACCAAACCCCCCCCCAGGGACCGAGAGGTCACCTGATGTTATAAGGAATTTCCAGTATTCGTAAAAAAATTCAAAAAATCTTCGAATCTCTTTCCGAAATTTTTTTTTTCATTTTTTAACGAATTGATTTTTTTTATTATTTTTTAATTAATTTAAACTTTTTCAAGTTAAAAATATGTTTGTGTCTGATGTTATTCTACTCTCCAGTGCGCATTCTAGGGATGGAGAGATAAGCACACCTAGGGGAGGGCGTGACGAAGAGGAGCAATTTCCTGTCCTGAACTGGAGAGCTCTCCACTGGAGTATGACCTCCTGTGGTGTGTGTGCACGAGCACCTGTTTTTGTTATTTGTTTAGTGGAACTAGAGGGTCCGAATCGGAACAACTAGATTTCCTCTAACATTCTTTTATTCTTTTTCTCAAGCGTATTTGGATATTGCAATAAATTTTTCAAGAGTTATTAACCAATTTATGTATCAAGGGCCAGACAGGACCGGATTTACAAGTTATGGGGCCCAGGGCAAAAGACCTATTTGTGACTCTCGACATGTCTTAAAATAAAACTTAATTCATTGGACTCAAAATAACAAAATCAATCATCTTTAATCCCAGTTTTAAAAAATGTGTAAATTAAAATATATTTACTTGAAACTTCAAAAACTTATTAAATTGATTTTAAATTCGTTTACTTATTTTACACACTCACATTTTCAAAGCATTTTAGTGAGGCCCTGGGCCCTAAATGCCCTCCCAGAAATCAGGCTCTGGGCCCACAGCCTTACAAAGAACGTAGAAGAAACGAGAATGAAGTATATAAAAGTGATTAAGCTCTAAATATTAATTATTATTCAGAGATAAAGAAAGAAGTTGAGTAAGAAGAATTAGGATTTGAAATCTTAAAACTTAATGAACAGTAATTTATCTTATCGAAATTGCTTACTGTAAACGTTTTTAATAACAAGAGCAATATATAGCAAGCCTTTCTTGTGACAACGAGTTAAATTCATCAATTGTTTAATGTTTCTTTTTAGAGAAATGATCTTTCAAATTCTTTGTTTAAACCTCCTTTCGTTGTAAGGTTTTAATGCCCATAATCATCTTGTTATACAATATACAAATAATATTTAAAATAATAATATAAAAAAATTATACTAATAGTGTTATAAAAGTAGAACAAATGTACACAGGCCCAAAATAGCCCAAATAACCCAAAATAGCATCCTCATTTTTTTTTCAATTTCATTTTGTCTATTAAAAAGTAAGCATTTTTAATCGAAATTTTATCTCTGTATATGTAGTTTATGTTATTTCCGTATCTCACTCCTCATAATTGAATTTCACTCCTCCTAAAAAAGTCAAGGAGTACTTTTTCTCCTCCAAAAAAAGTCCTAGGAATAACACTGCCAGTTTTCACATCAAAGAAGCCTCTTAAGTAAGAGTTCCAAGATTCACACTTGCTAGTACTTCTCTTTGCGCGACAGCCCCGGGTGGGCCCTGGGCTTCTCCAAAAAATGCTCTTATAGTCATAGATAAACTAAATTGTAACAGTAGAACTGAGTTAGGTTCTAATACATTCTTACTATTTACTTAAATTTTGTACTATAATAATTAGGAGGTACTAATAAATTTATTAATTAATAGAAGTTCAGCAACAAAGAAATTTTTCGCGTTCATCTTAATAAATTCTACATAAAGCTTCCATCGTTTTTGAAAAACTAAGAAACCCAAATTATTTTTGACTGGTCCCCCCCCAGAAGGAATTTCTGGCTGCGCCACTGCCCCCTCGAGAATCCCAAGCACCGGGACTCTACCTGCCACCGTACACCCTCGGGTTCGAGAGAGGAGGGCGGGGGGCATACAGTTGGATTTTCGCGCGAAAATCCAACTGTATGCCCCCCGACCCCCTCGAGAATCCCAAGCACCGGGACTCTACCTGCCACCGTACACCCTCGGGTTCGAGAGAGGAGGGCGGGGGGCATACAGTTGGATTTTCGCGCGAAAATCCAACTGTATGCCCCCCGACCCCCTCGAGAATCCCAAGCACCGGGACTCTACCTGCCACCGTACACCCTCGGGTTCGAGAGAGGAGGGCGGGGGGCATACAGTTGGATTTTCGCGCGAAAATCCAACTGTATGCCCCCCGACCCCCTCGAGAATCCCAAGCACCGGGACTCTACCTGCCACCGTACACCCTCGGGTTCGAGAGAGGAGGGCGGGGGGCATACAGTTGGATTTTCGCGCGAAAATCCAACTGTATGCCCCCCGACCCCCTCGAGAATCCCAAGCACCGGGACTCTACCTGCCACCGTACACCCTCGGGTTCGAGAGAGGAGGGCGGGGGGCATACAGTTGGATTTTCGCGCGAAAATCCAACTGTATGCCCCCCGACCCCCTCGAGAATCCCAAGCACCGGACTCTACCTGCCACCGTACACCCTCGGGTTCGAGAGAGGAGGGCGGGGGGCATACAGTTGGATTTTCGCGCGAAAATCCAACTGTATGCCCCCCGACCCCCTCGAGAATCCCAAGCACCGGGACTCTACCTGCCACCGTACACCCTCGGGTTCGAGAGAGGAGGGCGGGGGGCATACAGTTGGATTTTCGCGCGAAAATCCAACTGTATGCCCCCCGACCCCCTCGAGAATCCCAAGCACCGGGACTCTACCTGCCACCGTACACCCTCGGGTTCGAGAGAGGAGGGCGGGGGGCATACAGTTGGATTTTCGCGCGAAAATCCAACTGTATGCCCCCCGACCCCCTCGAGAATCCCAAGCACCGGGACTCTACCTGCCACCGTACACCCTCGGGTTCGAGAGAGGAGGGCGGGGGCATACAGTTGGATTTTCGCGCGAAAATCCAACTGTATGCCCCCCGACCCCCTCGAGAATCCCAAGCACCGGGACTCTACCTGCCACCGTACACCCTCGGGTTCGAGAGAGGAGGGCGGGGGGCATACAGTTGGATTTTCGCGCGAAAATCCAACTGTATGCCCCCCGACCCCCTCGAGAATCCCAAGCACCGGGACTCTACCTGCCACCGTACACCCTCGGGTTCGAGAGAGGAGGGCGGGGGGCATACAGTTGGATTTTCGCGCGAAAATCCAACTGTATGCCCCCCGACCCCCTCGAGAATCCCAAGCACCGGGACTCTACCTGCCACCGTACACCCTCGGGTTCGAGAGAGGAGGGCGGGGGGCATACAGTTGGATTTTCGCGCGAAAATCCAACTGTATGCCCCCCGACCCCCTCGAGAATCCCAAGCACCGGGACTCTACCTGCCACCGTACACCCTCGGGTTCGAGAGAGGAGGGCGGGGGGCATACAGTTGGATTTTCGCGCGAAAATCCAACTGTATGCCCCCCGACCCCCTCGAGAATCCCAAGCACCGGGACTCTACCTGCCACCGTACACCCTCGGGTTCGAGAGAGGAGGGCGGGGGGCATACAGTTGGATTTTCGCGCGAAAATCCAACTGTATGCCCCCCGACCCCCTCGAGAATCCCAAGCACCGGGACTCTACCTGCCACCGTACACCCTCGGGTTCGAGAGAGGAGGGCGGGGGGCATACAGTTGGATTTTCGCGCGAAAATCCAACTGTATGCCCCCCGACCCCCTCGAGAATCCCAAGCACCGGGACTCTACCTGCCACCGTACACCCTCGGGTTCGAGAGAGGAGGGCGGGGGGCATACAGTTGGATTTTCGCGCGAAAATCCAACTGTATGCCCCCGACCCCCTCGAGAATCCCAAGCACCGGGACTCTACCTGCCACCGTACACCCTCGGGTTCGAGAGAGGAGGGCGGGGGGCATACAGTTGGATTTTCGCGCGAAAATCCAACTGTATGCCCCCCGACCCCCTCGAGAATCCCAAGCACCGGGACTCTACCTGCCACCGTACACCCTCGGGTTCGAGAGAGGAGGGCGGGGGGCATACAGTTGGATTTTCGCGCGAAAATCCAACTGTATGCCCCCCGACCCCCTCGAGAATCCCAAGCACCGGGACTCTACCTGCCACCGTACACCCTCGGGTTCGAGAGAGGAGGGCGGGGGGCATACAGTTGGATTTTCGCGCGAAAATCCAACTGTATGCCCCCCGACCCCCTCGAGAATCCCAAGCACCGGGACTCTACCTGCCACCGTACACCCTCGGGTTCGAGAGAGGAGGGCGGGGGGCATACAGTTGGATTTTCGCGCGAAAATCCAACTGTATGCCCCCCGACCCCCTCGAGAATCCCAAGCACCGGGACTCTACCTGCCACCGTACACCCTCGGGTTCGAGAGAGGAGGGCGGGGGGCATACAGTTGGATTTTCGCGCGAAATCCAACTGTATGCCCCCCGACCCCCTCGAGAATCCCAAGCACCGGGACTCTACCTGCCACCGTACACCCTCGGGTTCGAGAGAGGAGGGCGGGGGGCATACAGTTGGATTTTCGCGCGAAAATCCAACTGTATGCCCCCGACCCCCTCGAGAATCCCAAGCACCGGGACTCTACCTGCCACCGTACACCCTCGGGTTCGAGAGAGGAGGGCGGGGGGCATACAGTTGGATTTTCGCGCGAAAATCCAACTGTATGCCCCCCGACCCCCTCGAGAATCCCAAGCACCGGGACTCTACCTGCCACCGTACACCCTCGGGTTCGAGAGAGGAGGGCGGGGGGCATACAGTTGGATTTTCGCGCGAAAATCCAACTGTATGCCCCCCGACCCCCTCGAGAATCCCAAGCACCGGGACTCTACCTGCCACCGTACACCCTCGGGTTCGAGAGAGGAGGGCGGGGGGCATACAGTTGGATTTTCGCGCGAAAATCCAACTGTATGCCCCCCGACCCCCTCGAGAATCCCAAGCACCGGGACTCTACCTGCCACCGTACACCCTCGGGTTCGAGAGAGGAGGGCGGGGGGCATACAGTTGGATTTTCGCGCGAAAATCCAACTGTATGCCCCCCGACCCCCTCGAGAATCCCAAGCACCGGGACTCTACCTGCCACCGTACACCCTCGGGTTCGAGAGAGGAGGGCGGGGGGCATACAGTTGGATTTTCGCGCGAAATCCAACTGTATGCCCCCCGACCCCCTCGAGAATCCCAAGCACCGGGACTCTACCTGCCACCGTACACCCTCGGGTTCGAGAGAGGAGGGCGGGGGGCATACAGTTGGATTTTCGCGCGAAAATCCAACTGTATGCCCCCCGACCCCCTCGAGAATCCCAAGCACCGGGACTCTACCTGCCACCGTACACCCTCGGGTTCGAGAGAGGAGGGCGGGGGGCATACAGTTGGATTTTCGCGCGAAAATCCAACTGTATGCCCCCCGACCCCCTCGAGAATCCCAAGCACCGGGACTCTACCTGCCACCGTACACCCTCGGGTTCGAGAGAGGAGGGCGGGGGGCATACAGTTGGATTTTCGCGCGAAAATCCAACTGTATGCCCCCCGACCCCCTCGAGAATCCCAAGCACCGGGACTCTACCTGCCACCGTACACCCTCGGGTTCGAGAGAGGAGGGCGGGGGGCATACAGTTGGATTTTCGCGCGAAAATCCAACTGTATGCCCCCCGACCCCCTCGAGAATCCCAAGCACCGGGACTCTACCTGCCACCGTACACCCTCGGGTTCGAGAGAGGAGGGCGGGGGGCATACAGTTGGATTTTCGCGCGAAAATCCAACTGTATGCCCCCCGACCCCCTCGAGAATCCCAAGCACCGGGACTCTACCTGCCACCGTACACCCTCGGGTTCGAGAGAGGAGGGCGGGGGGCATACAGTTGGATTTTCGCGCGAAAATCCAACTGTATGCCCCCCGACCCCCTCGAGAATCCCAAGCACCGGGACTCTACCTGCCACCGTACACCCTCGGGTTCGAGAGAGGAGGGCGGGGGGCATACAGTTGGATTTTCGCGCGAAAATCCAACTGTATGCCCCCCGACCCCCTCGAGAATCCCAAGCACCGGGACTCTACCTGCCACCGTACACCCTCGGGTTCGAGAGAGGAGGGCGGGGGGCATACAGTTGGATTTTCGCGCGAAAATCCAACTGTATGCCCCCCGACCCCCTCGAGAATCCCAAGCACCGGGACTCTACCTGCCACCGTACACCCTCGGGTTCGAGAGAGGAGGGCGGGGGGCATACAGTTGGATTTTCGCGCGAAAATCCAACTGTATGCCCCCCGACCCCCTCGAGAATCCCAAGCACCGGGACTCTACCTGCCACCGTACACCCTCGGGTTCGAGAGAGGAGGGCGGGGGGCATACAGTTGGATTTTCGCGCGAAAATCCAACTGTATGCCCCCCGACCCCCTCGAGAATCCCAAGCACCGGGACTCTACCTGCCACCGTACACCCTCGGGTTCGAGAGAGGAGGGCGGGGGGCATACAGTTGGATTTTCGCGCGAAAATCCAACTGTATGCCCCCCGACCCCCTCGAGAATCCCAAGCACCGGGACTCTACCTGCCACCGTACACCCTCGGGTTCGAGAGAGGAGGGCGGGGGGCATACAGTTGGATTTTCGCGCGAAAATCCAACTGTATGCCCCCCGACCCCCTCGAGAATCCCAAGCACCGGGACTCTACCTGCCACCGTACACCCTCGGGTTCGAGAGAGGAGGGCGGGGGGCATACAGTTGGATTTTCGCGCGAAAATCCAACTGTATGCCCCCCGACCCCCTCGAGAATCCCAAGCACCGGGACTCTACCTGCCACCGTACACCCTCGGGTTCGAGAGAGGAGGGCGGGGGGCATACAGTTGGATTTTCGCGCGAAAATCCAACTGTATGCCCCCCGACCCCCTCGAGAATCCCAAGCACCGGGACTCTACCTGCCACCGTACACCCTCGGGTTCGAGAGAGGAGGGCGGGGGGCATACAGTTGGATTTTCGCGCGAAAATCCAACTGTATGCCCCCCGACCCCCTCGAGAATCCCAAGCACCGGGACTCTACCTGCCACCGTACACCCTCGGGTTCGAGAGAGGAGGGCGGGGGGCATACAGTTGGATTTTCGCGCGAAAATCCAACTGTATGCCCCCCGACCCCCTCGAGAATCCCAAGCACCGGGACTCTACCTGCCACCGTACACCCTCGGGTTCGAGAGAGGAGGGCGGGGGGCATACAGTTGGATTTTCGCGCGAAAATCCAACTGTATGCCCCCCGACCCCCTCGAGAATCCCAAGCACCGGGACTCTACCTGCCACCGTACACCCTCGGGTTCGAGAGAGGAGGGCGGGGGGCATACAGTTGGATTTTCGCGCGAAAATCCAACTGTATGCCCCCCGACCCCCTCGAGAATCCCAAGCACCGGGACTCTACCTGCCACCGTACACCCTCGGGTTCGAGAGAGGAGGGCGGGGGGCATACAGTTGGATTTTCGCGCGAAAATCCAACTGTATGCCCCCCGACCCCCTCGAGAATCCCAAGCACCGGGACTCTACCTGCCACCGTACACCCTCGGGTTCGAGAGAGGAGGGCGGGGGGCATACAGTTGGATTTTCGCGCGAAAATCCAACTGTATGCCCCCCGACCCCCTCGAGAATCCCAAGCACCGGGACTCTACCTGCCACCGTACACCCTCGGGTTCGAGAGAGGAGGGCGGGGGGCATACAGTTGGATTTTCGCGCGAAAATCCAACTGTATGCCCCCCGACCCCCCTCGAGAATCCCAAGCACCGGGACTCTACCTGCCACCGTACACCCTCGGGTTCGAGAGAGGAGGGCGGGGGGCATACAGTTGGATTTTCGCGCGAAAATCCAACTGTATGCCCCCCGACCCCCTCGAGAATCCCAAGCACCGGGACTCTACCTGCCACCGTACACCCTCGGGTTCGAGAGAGGAGGGCGGGGGGCATACAGTTGGATTTTCGCGCGAAAATCCAACTGTATGCCCCCCGACCCCCTCGAGAATCCCAAGCACCGGGACTCTACCTGCCACCGTACACCCTCGGGTTCGAGAGAGGAGGGCGGGGGGCATACAGTTGGATTTTCGCGCGAAAATCCAACTGTATGCCCCCCGACCCCCTCGAGAATCCCAAGCACCGGGACTCTACCTGCCACCGTACACCCTCGGGTTCGAGAGAGGAGGGCGGGGGGCATACAGTTGGATTTTCGCGCGAAAATCCAACTGTATGCCCCCCGACCCCCTCGAGAATCCCAAGCACCGGGACTCTACCTGCCACCGTACACCCTCGGGTTCGAGAGAGGAGGGCGGGGGGCATACAGTTGGATTTTCGCGCGAAAATCCAACTGTATGCCCCCCGACCCCCTCGAGAATCCCAAGCACCGGGACTCTACCTGCCACCGTACACCCTCGGGTTCGAGAGAGGAGGGCGGGGGGCATACAGTTGGATTTTCGCGCGAAAATCCAACTGTATGCCCCCCGACCCCCTCGAGAATCCCAAGCACCGGGACTCTACCTGCCACCGTACACCCTCGGGTTCGAGAGAGGAGGGCGGGGGGCATACAGTTGGATTTCGCGCGAAAATCCAACTGTATGCCCCCCGACCCCCTCGAGAATCCCAAGCACCGGGACTCTACCTGCCACCGTACACCCTCGGGTTCGAGAGAGGAGGGCGGGGGGCATACAGTTGGATTTTCGCGCGAAAATCCAACTGTATGCCCCCCGACCCCCTCGAGAATCCCAAGCACCGGGACTCTACCTGCCACCGTACACCCTCGGGTTCGAGAGAGGAGGGCGGGGGGCATACAGTTGGATTTTCGCGCGAAAATCCAACTGTATGCCCCCCGACCCCCTCGAGAATCCCAAGCACCGGGACTCTACCTGCCACCGTACACCCTCGGGTTCGAGAGAGGAGGGCGGGGGGCATACAGTTGGATTTTCGCGCGAAAATCCAACTGTATGCCCCCCGACCCCCTCGAGAATCCCAAGCACCGGGACTCTACCTGCCACCGTACACCCTCGGGTTCGAGAGAGGAGGGCGGGGGGCATACAGTTGGATTTTCGCGCGAAAATCCAACTGTATGCCCCCCGACCCCCTCGAGAATCCCAAGCACCGGGACTCTACCTGCCACCGTACACCCTCGGGTTCGAGAGAGGAGGGCGGGGGGCATACAGTTGGATTTTCGCGCGAAAATCCAACTGTATGCCCCCGACCCCCTCGAGAATCCCAAGCACCGGGACTCTACCTGCCACCGTACACCCTCGGGTTCGAGAGAGGAGGGCGGGGGGCATACAGTTGGATTTTCGCGCGAAAATCCAACTGTATGCCCCCCGACCCCCTCGAGAATCCCAAGCACCGGGACTCTACCTGCCACCGTACACCCTCGGGTTCGAGAGAGGAGGGCGGGGGGCATACAGTTGGATTTTCGCGGCGAAAATCCAACTGTATGCCCCCCGACCCCCCTCGAGAATCCCAAGCACCGGGACTCTACCTGCACCGTACACCCTCGGGTTCGAGAGAGGAGGGGCGGGGGGGCATACAGTTGGATTTTCGCGCGAAAATCCAACTGTATGCCCCCCGACCCCCTCGAGAATCCCAAGCACCGGGACTCTACCTGCCACCGTACACCCTCGGGTTCGAGAGAGGAGGGCGGGGGGCATACAGTTGGATTTTCGCGCGAAAATCCAACTGTATGCCCCCCCGACCCCCTCGAGAATCCCAAGCACCGGGACTCTACCTGCCACCGTACACCCTCGGGTTCGAGAGAGGAGGGCGGGGGGCAT